>BMAU01007109.1:0-489991 GCA_019973935.1 Trichonephila clavipes | reverse complement strand
CTTCCGATGATGCAGTAAGGCAGTCCAATAATGCAGAAACTTTCTCAAACATTTCATTAAGTGTTTGGTGTTTTACATATTTAATTCTCAGAAAGGAAATCTTTTCATGTTAATTGATTTTTGTTTTGTGTAAGAGAAAAAAATGCATAAAAATGCATAAAAATGCATAGTAGTTTGTTGGGACAACTGCATTATTTCATGTTAATTGATATTTCGTCTTAAGCGTTTTCGCGTTAAACTTAATTTAGTGTATGTGACGGAAGGATGTAATAGGAACTTAACGAGGAAAGAAGTGAAAGAGTGCCGTAAAAATCAAAAAAATGTTGCATGTCTAAAACACTGTAATAAAGAGTGTTTTTTTTCCAGGTATAGAAGTTTAAGTTGGCATTACTCTCCAAGATGGCGACCGATTTAACGGCTGTCAAGTGATTTATTCTCAGTTTGGTTTGGCAATTCATCAAAACGATCATAAAGCAAGGCGTAGATTCGTCGAATGGGCCCAAAACGAGATTGCCGTTGTTCCCGATTTTCAAAAGCGAATTTTGTTTAGCGATGAAGCGCACTTCTGGTTGAATGGCTTCGTAAACAAACAAAACTGCCGCATTTCGAGTGAAGCTAATCCACAAGAGTATGTCGAAACACCGTTACATCCAGAAAAACTGACTGTTTGGTGCGCTTTATGGGCTGGTGGAATCCTTCTTCAAAAACGATGATGGCCACAACGTTACAGTCAATGGTGATCGGTATAGAGCCATGATTACTAACTTTTTCATTCCTGAATTGAACAATCATGATGTCCAGGAGCTGTGGTTCCAACAAGACGGCGCAACATGTCACACAGCTCGTGACACAATCGATTTATTGAAAGACACGTTTGGTGACCGCCTAATTTCACGTTTTGGACCTGTGAATTGGCCTCCAAGATCTTGTGATTTAACACCGCTAGACTATTTTCTGTGGGGCTATGTCAAGTCATTGGTCTATGCGGATAAGCCACAAACGCTTGACCATTTGGAAGACAACATTCGCCGTGTTATTGCCGATATACGGCCACAAATGTTGGAAAAAGTCATCGAGAATTGGACGTCCAGATTGGACTACATCCGAGCCAGCCATGGCAGTCCTATGCCAGAAATCATATTTAAAATGTAAAGCCACATGATTATCTTTCGAATAAAAAAAATCATGTGAATCGAATAATACATCGTTGTTTTATTGCAATTTAAAGTTCTATACCTCTAAAAAAAGCACCCTTTATATACTGTCTTAATAGTTGCTATTCTTTTACAAAACTGTTTTTACAATATGCTATTTTACATTTAGGCATTGTAAAAGAAATATTATTTCTCGCAGCCGTATTTTTAAACGAACTCAGACACTAGAGAAATGGCACCTGCTATATTTTCTTTTCTTTTTGAAATAAAATTCTGATCGATTCTCAAGATTATTTAAATATTGACATGGGGATTTTGAAATGCTTTTCACTTGACAGTAGCAATAAAAATGAAAACTCTGAATAATGAGAAACCTTTAGTGGAATGACCACGAAAAGCAAACACAAGCCTATGACAAAACCTCTATGAATGGGCTTACTTTCCTAAGATGACCTCTGGTGGGTTGAGGGGCAACAGCACCCCCCTCATTCAGGGAATTGAATCTTCCATCGGTCCATTTACTTTGGTATTATCCCGAAATGATCCCAAACCCCTAATATTTGATTTGGAGGGAGAGATGTGTGGGTGTGTGTATCTTCTTCCCCAAGTAACAGAACTCCTTTATGAGGGTCATCTGCTGCTTTCCTAATGGTTTTCTGACATTCAGAAAAGAACCGGAGGAATGGTAAAAAAGAGTGCTCTATCTGTCCTTTTTCGAAAATTAATATCATCATATTTTCCCAGAATTTTAGAAACAATAGGAGAATAAAAAAAAAAGGCCCGCTTGCCCATCTCGTTAACTGAATCTTCCATAAAAAATGCATGAATTCATATTTTTGACCGTTTCGTATGTGATCTTATACTGGATCGCTTGCATTTTGTAGACAGCTCTATTATTCTGCGTTATGTGTATTAGCAATATATATATCAAACTTGAAATTTATATGCTTAAATTATTTATACAAATTAATGATCGTTAATCCCTTTAGTGATATGTTTTACACGATACCTCCTTCCTTCTAAAGTTCGAATTTGAAATAATATTCATGACCGTGATTTTTTAAAATAATGGAATACGATTTACATTTATTCGATAAAGTCAGTTCATATTTTCAATAACAATTGTACCTTGTAATGTCGTGATTCCTTAAAATTACTTCATTACTTAGTAGCCTGAGGGATCACACAGCTTTTTGCCAAAAAGGCATTTTATTCCAAGTTCATTAAACAAAACATAAAATTCAGTGGTGAAGTTTTGCTCTTCACAGCCTTTCGCTGGAGAAAAGTTATAGTCTTGCGTGAGGTTCTTGAAGTTATTGGCTCATGGGTGTGGCTGTTACCGCAACCCCTTTTGCTGATGTGGTCAGTTCATTCAAGCTGTTGCTCACAGGCACTCCGGCTTTCAAAAGTCATCGTGGATCATCTCCCTTGGTCTTTGAGGTGTGGTTGCCCCCTAAACTGCTATCGAGTCTATTCGAAGAAGGGAAAAAAACTGACGTGGAAGGCAATACAGAAGATTCAAGGAGATCGAAAAGGTCCTCGTCACCTTGCTAGTTGACCCTTTAAACCCTCTTTCACACCCCTTATCATCCCTGATTGGCGAGTGAAGCGGATCTACACACGGCCCTCCTCACTTTAGTCCCAACTCCGTTGGTGCTTGGAGACAATAGGCTGGCTCGTCTGAAACCAACTCCGACGCTGTACCTAGTATACCATCTGGAGGGCTATAAATCATCCTGAGACTTTGATACTAAGCGTATGTCTTTATCACAACAGGCTGACATTCTTTTTCATTCAAATAGATTGGGATCCACATTTGCGAAGCAATCCTATAAAGGATATTGTTCACGGGAATATCTTTTCTATAGATCGGTGAGACTAAAATCGTCTGGGTTTCGGAGAAAGAAAAGGTGTGGCAACATCAAAGCCCTTTTCAAAATCGACTCACATCTGTTTTCCCCCAGACATGAGGAAAGAATGCACTGTCTCTTTTGGAAGATACAATGTCCTATCTGGGCATTTCGGTCACCCTGTGTATCAATCCTTACAAGTATTATCGGCAAGTGTTCTACTAATGAGCACAATCTATTATTCTTTAAGTAACCTAATAATTTAGATCACATCTTTATCGTCAGTAGTCAAGGTACTTGATTTTGTCAAGTCAAAATACACACATATCTTTTTTTTGCACATCAATTTCTCAGCAAGAAAATACCTTTATGTAAATTTGGAAAAAGAAAGCTGTTACTGAAAATATGTAGAATTAAAACTAACCATGAAGCTGTAAAGATTTTATTTATAGTATTTTAAGTGGATTCTATTCATGTACATATTGATGAAAAATTTATGTACTAAATTTTTTTTTATTAAACTAACGAGAGTATCAGCAAATGTAAATCGTGACTTTTAAAAAATCTCCAGGTAATATTTAAGAACAGAACAACTCAGGGGAATAGAAACGAAAAAGGTTTTATGAGCAGCATCATATTCTGATTTCTCCTTATGCTATTGAATTCATCTATTTTTTTTCCTGTTGTAAAAAATTATGTAATTACATCTCATTTTCTAAACCTATTGTTAAATGGGTGTTTCATACTTTACATGCTAAAAAAAAATCATGTTTATAGGATTATTCTAAATTGTAAAGAATCAGTTTAATAAACGTATGCATGTATTACGAATTTATTTGAAAATTAAAATATTCATCCTGTTCTCTTAATGTGCTCTGAATTTGATTTAGACTTTTTATTATGTGGCAAAGAGAGTTTAATTTAAACAAGTAATATATAAAAAAATTTAAAGTCAGTTCCTATTTGCATTAACAAAGAAAATTTTTATTTTAGTTACTTTAATTAATTACAATTATTATAAATATGGTATATACATATGATAGAATCACAATAATAGGTGGTAAAATAGATAGCGATTTTCCTTTCTATGTATGGTGTTGGACAATTACTTTTGTTACTATTTGTTCATTCATAAATCATGTTCTCAGAAATTAGACCATCCCAGGAAACGACTACCTTTGGATTAGAAGTTCAACGCGCGCTATCTATTGCGATACAGGGACACAACGAGTGTTTTCCTTTTTATATATGGTGTTAAACTACTATTTTTGTTTGTTACTATTTATTCATTAATTAAATAGAATTAATGAATTAATATTTGAAAAACTGTATTAACATCAAATGTCATCATCAAGTGTTTAAAAAATGTATTTGAACTTGAGTGGATGAATAAAAAATATTTTATTAACGATTGAAAATTTAAATATATATAATAAATATATATATATATATATATATATATATATATTTGCAGCCAAAAGCAAGGCAGTCTTCGCGCGCAGGCGCAACTAAAAACAAACTGAAACTTGAAATTAGTGGAAGAAAATCTTGGACATTAGAAAGAGAACGCGAGAGGTGCGCGAGCAGGCGTTACCTTCTGAATATCATCGTCAAACTTATCTGTAAAAACTTATCTACCTTCTTAATTAATTTTTGTTTAATGTTAAAATAAAATAGAAGAAAGACCAACGTCTTGGACCCCTTGTTGTCTCCCACAAATTATGGGGGCTCGGCCGCGATAGATAAAATTTCGATTTGAACCAAAGTCTGGACAATGAACAACAGCGTCCGTGAAGGAGACGCTCCGCCATTTTTCGAAAACTTCGTTCAACCTGTGTAGAGGTTTGAACTCAGCATGAAAATTCCGCCTGTGTAGAGGTTGGAACCACTCACAAACACCTGCGAAGAGGTGTCCATTCGAACAATTTCAAGAACTATTTTTCATCTAACGATATAACCTGCGAAGAGGTGAAATCAGTGGAATCAACGTTTTTATTGGATACATCGTACGTGCGAGCAACAAGGGAGCCAGAAAAAAAAAGGTAGGATCTTTCCATTTCTAAAATGTATAAAAACGCTCTTAAAGAGGATCTCATAAGAGTTGTTGAAGAGCTAGACGGTACTGTCGAAAGTACTGACACTATAGTTAAACTAAAGACTAAAATTGAGAACAGTAGTACATTTGAAAGTGATCCAGATTTCGTTAAAACTTTAATTCAAAACTGTATAGATGAGAGAGTATCGCAAAACGAAAGAGAGGTAACTTCAGAACAAAAAATTGAGCTCGCGAAACTTCAGTTGGCAAAATTAGAAAAAGAAATCGAACTTCAATTAGCTAAAAATAAAGCATTAAGTTTAAATCCTGCAGCTAAAGTCGAAGAAAAACAGTTCGAAACTAACATAGAAAATATGATAAAAAGTATAAAAACTTTATCTCTTCCTGTTCCCACCAGATCTGAAAATTTTAATCTGTTCTTCCAATCATTAGAACGCGCATTTTTAACCAAGAAAATAAATGACGAATATAAATCTGAAATTTTAATAAATCTTCTGGGCGAAAGAGCTCATAACGTCTTACTGTATATTAAAGAAGAGGAATTAAATGACTATGAAAAACTAAAATCTATAGTACTCAGAGAATTCCAATTAACCCCTCGCGAGTGTTTAAACTCATTTAAAAATGCTGTAAAATCATCAGGCGAGACATACATCCAATTTGCTGCAAGATTGACGGCAAACTTCCAATATTATTGTTCGTTAAGAAAAGTTAATTCCTTTGAATCTCTATGTGATCTTATAATTTCTGATAAATTATTTGAAACTTTAAATAAGGAAACTGCAACTCATATTGGCATTCGAGAAGCAGAGAAGATTGGTTTAGGCCTATTGATTTAGCTAAAGAGTGTGATATTTATATTTCATCTAGAAGCGGATCACATAAAGAAATTCCTATTACTTATGGATATACCCAAGACCCCTTTAAAAATAAATCACAAAACTTTAAAACAAAGATTAAAGAGAACTATCCCCAATATCATGAAAGAGAAAATAAAAATTGCTTTATATGCGGTGATTCATCTCATTGCGCAAGAGACTGTGAGAAGCGTTTTAAACCTAAAGAATCTAATGATCACATCCATAATAGAATAAATGTGAATACTTTGAAAGTCGAGAGCGAAAAACAAAATAGCGATGAATGCGCAAATCTTCAATATGTAAACATTTTTGTAGAAAATCAGCCCGTAACAGCTTTGATTGATTCAGGTTGCCAGATCCCAGTTTTAAATTCCTCACTAATTAGAGTGCAAACACCTTCCGAAGAAATCATAACATTAAGCTCATGTTTTGGCGAACAGCGTATGGTAGAAGTTAAACCGATAAATCTTTCTCTTAATCAACACTCTAACGGTATAAGTGTTCGAACGGCGATATCACCGACCTTGACCGAAGAATTTATTATACATCCCAGTGTATATTCTGAAATAAAAAAACTAGGCCACGCAAAGAGCGATGTTTTATTGAATGAAAGTGAATCCTCTTTAGGTGCTCATGCTTATGCTTATTCTAGTGCTATTTCTTTTCCAAATGTTTCTGTTTCAAATGTGATAGAAAACTCTAGTTATGATTTGCCATATGTTAAGAACTTTAATACTAGAAATGATTCGAGTTCTCTAATTAAGGATTATAAATGTAATAAAATTTAGAGTACTAAGTTAAAATTGAGTATTGTAAGAGAAAAATGTTCTGATATAGTATTGTGTAAGAAAGCCAATGGTGCCATGAAAACGAGTTCCGTGGAATTCATCTCCCGCTCACCTACCCCTTCACCTATGGAACGTAATTATCGACGATTTGTGTTGCTCCGAAGGATCTTTGAGCCTTGGCAGTGGAAACGAAGGAGAAAGAGAAATCGTTTGGAACAGACGTCCAGAACTCTACAGAGGAAAATATCGATGCGTTCAACCAAAGATCAACTTGTTAAAAAAGACGTTCTTATGCCTGTGAAACACAATGTTTTCCTGTGGAACCTTCCGGATGTCGAAGAGGTGCCTTCACATGATGGAGAAACTGTCTAGTTCAACAAAATTTTGATATGTTTAATCTTTGTATATTTGTCGTATAGTCCTTGTCTGTTCCGTTTTTTTTTTGTATGTTTCAGATTCTCCTCTGGTCTCCATGGAAGTACCGCTGCGGACAGCGTAAGGTCAGAATGGCCGTTATGGCATGCAGCCAAAAGCAAGGCAGTCTTCGCGCGCAGGCGCAACTAAAACACAAACTGAAACTTGTGAATTAGTGGAAGAAAAACAAAAAACTCTTGGACATTAGAGAGAAAAGAGAACGCGAGAGGTGCGCGAGCAGGCGTTACCTTCTGAATATCATCGTCAAACTTATCTGTAAAAACTTATCTACCTTCTTAATTAATTTTTGTTTAATGTTAAAATAAAATAGAAGAAAGACCAACGTCTTGGACCCCTTGTTGTCTCCCACATATATATATATATATATATATATATATATATATATATATATATATATAGTGAGAGTGTGAACTAATAGTAGGAATTGAAAAATGGTTTGTCACAAGTCAGACGCAAATAAACTATTTAAGGAAATTCAAATTCATTGCTAATATAGATTTTTTAAATTTTTGTAAATTCTTTTCATTATATAACGTTAATAAAGGGTGTTTTTTAGAGGTATAGAACTTTAAATTGCAATAAAACAATGATGTATTATTCGATTGACATGATTTTTTTTATTCGAAAGATAATCTTGTGGCATTACATTTTAAATATGATTTCTGGCATATGACTGCCACGGCTGGCTCGGATGTAGTCCAATCTGGACGTCCAATTTTCGATGACTTCATACGCGAATTTTGTTTAGCGATGAAGCGCACTTCTGGTTGAATGGCTACGTCAACAAACAAAACTGCCGCATTTGGAGTGAAGCTAATCCATAAGTGTATGTCGAAACACCGTTACCTCCAGAAAAACTGACTGTTTGGTGCGCTTTATGGGCTGGTGGAATCATTGGTCCGTACTTCTTCAAAAACGATGAAGGCCACAACGTTACACTCAATGGTGATCGGTATAGAGCCACGATTACTAACTTTTTCATTCCTGAATTGAACAATCATGATGTCCAGGAGCTGTGGTTCCAACAAGATGGCGCAACATGTCACACAGCTCGTGCCACAATCGATTTATTGAAGGACACGTTTGGTGACCGCCTAATTTCACGTTTTGGACCTGAGAATTGGCCTCCAAGATCTTGTGATTTAACACCGCTAGACTATTTTTTGTAGGGCTTTGTAAAGTCATTGGTCTATGCGGATAAGCCACAAACGCTTGACCATTTGGAAGACAACATTCGCTGTGTTATTGCTGCTATACGGCCACAAATGTTGGAAAAAGTCATCGAAAATTGGACTACATCCGAGCCAGCTGTGGCAGTCCTATGCCAGAAATCATATTTAAAAGGTAATGTCACAAGATTATCTTTCGAATAAAAAAAAACATGTCAATCGAATAATACATCTTTGTTTTATTGCAATTTAAAGTTCTATACCTCTAAAAAAACACCCTTTATTATAATTTATCATAACATTTCTTCGAAGCATCTTCTTATTTGTATAAAATATATTTATGTCTCTTGAATAATTGAAAAAGTATTTTTTGTTAAGTTTAGCTCTTTCAATCCAAGAGTTTTCCTATTCTTCGTAGCGATTAATTACATGATAGACTTTCTTTTGGGCTATGAAAGGTCTGTTATATATATTTTAAATAAATAAAACTTTTATAGGAACTAATGTGTATATGAGGTAGCTGTGTAAGAGTTATACATTAATGTTAACTTGTTAAAAATGGATGGTAATTATTGCACACATATTGGTTTTCAGATGTACTACATGAAAGAATTGGAAATATCACTTTAAAAAGATTACAATTAATAGCTTATTGAATAAACACCACACACACACACAAATTTGAAAATAGAAAATAAAAAGTTGAATGCACATAACAGAAGTTCACTTAAGGTATCCGACTACTTTCTAAACCGTGATTTTGCAAAAGCGTATAAATGGATAATATATATGCTATCTAGTGTCCCTTAGATTAGAACATGTATATAAAACTATTTTAAGAATAGTATTACAATAAAAAATTATTTAGGTACAATATTTTGCCAAAAAATGAACACAGAATGACCCATTTTCAAAATATTAACCTTTTGTGAAAAATGCTCTATTATAATAACATTTTGCTTGTATATAGCTCAGACCTCTGTACAGAGGCTCAACTAGAATTTTTGAAACATATAACTTAGAAGTGGGTTTATCCATATTTTACGACAACAGAGGGGAGCAATTTTAAGAAAAAAACGCCGATAATTATTTCAATTGTTAGTAACACTGAAAATAATGACTCTCTGGAGAAGTCTTTTCTTTATATAAGCAAAATATTATTATTTTAGAAACATTTTTTTTTATAAAAGGAGAACATTTTGACTACTCTAAGTTAATTTTTTACCAAAATATTGTATTTAAATAATTTTTTTTTATCAAAATGTCCTTAAAACAATAATATTCTAATCTAAGTGACACTAAATATCATGAAAAGTATCCATTTATTCACTTTTTTAAAATCACGATTCCGAACGTAGTCGGATTCCTTAAGAGATTGTTAAATCAGGTGAATGCGCACGTAGGCAGGGATGTTTTAAGACTCTTTGAGGCCCTAGGCTCCTATGTAAAAGCAGGCCCTACCAGAGATCTTTAAAAGTAGACTGTAGAATGCACTGTCGAAGACTCGTTCAAAGGGTAATTTGAAACAAATAAATGTGCACGACTCACAATTTCAAAATCCTGGACAAGTGGCTTTTAAACTTTCAATACTTGCGACCCAATATTCAATCATAATTTTCATCGCGCCCTCCTCCGTATAATGCCCTTGTAATGAATCGAACAATACGATACTTTGGTGCTAAAGCTAGAGTATGATTTAAATTTCTTAGTTCCACCCGCGTATATATACATCTCGCTCAGCTAAAACATTGTTTTCCCTGGACGTATATATACGTCTGTCATAAGTATGATACTTTCTGAGCACTACTATCCATAAAATTATTCCAAAAGCTTTGGAATGCAATAAAGGGACAGTGTTTGCGAAGGATGTACTTATTTCAGAGGATTTGCTTATTTATTTCTTTCCCCCCAATACATCACATAAGCACGTCTACGTGGAAAACGAAGGCATTGGGAATCGAATCGCATAACTTTTAATGGGCAGTTAAGGGATTAATTATAAACCACGCAAATTGTCAAGATAAGTATTAATAGTTTCGTATATAGTTTTATATATGACACAACCATGGGATCACTGGTAATTATCATACTTGTTCTTGACTTAGTATTGTTAAATTAATTACGAAATACATTGTGCAGTACTGATATTTTAATAAGTGTATTAGATCAATGTAAATGTGTATTCTATTTTTTATAACGTCAGAATGTATTTTCTTTGTTTACTTTCAGTAAATTAATATTAAATAATCTTTTGTTTTCGACTCTTCATTATGCTCGCTCCCCCCACGTACAGTTATCACGCCCCTCAAGGGGGGCACGCCCCACTGTTTGAGAAACGCTGACCTAGGCTCACAAACCAGCTCGACCGATGACCGACTTACGACTGAATCAATTGAATGATTGTTTATGGTTAGGCCTAGGCCTGGACATGGACAACGGTCATCCCACAATAATGCAGTTTCACCATTTTTGCCAGTAGACACGCAGTCTGAAATTCCCTGTTTTTCGCAGAATAATATTTGACCATTACAATTATCTGGATCATAATCTAATTAAGACAGAATCGAGTACGAAAAGAGTCTTCCCCCGAGGGCCCGGGCCCAGTTGGCCCCATGTCTTAAGAAGTTTCTGCACGGAGGAACGTTATAAAAGAATGAAAGGTAAAAAAGGTAGTATTTTTTTATACCCAACAATCTATTTAAATACAGTGAAATACATTTAAAGCGAAAACGCTTAAGACGAAATATCGCTTAATACGAAATAACACAACAGTCCCGACAAACTACTATGTATTTCCCCGCATTTTTTCTTTTAACTCGAAACGAGAATCGCTTAACATGAAAGGATTTTCCTTCTGGGAATGAACAAAATACGGAAAACGCCAGATATTTAAGAGGAGTGTGAAATGAAAGAGAGGTGGTTTCAACTTATTTTTCTGTATTATTGGACTTTTCTACTATATCATCGGATGAATTTGTTGCAGTAGATGATGACAATGTTTGGACAGCCCCATTTTTGGTAGAAAAAGATATTTTAGAGCTTGTCCAAAGCTCAAACAATATCAATGATACAAATTCCGACTGCGAAATTGAAATGGATAACGCAGATCTTGTTCTCAAAAGAGGAAACATCGTGAATAGTTGTGCAGTTATTTAGACTCACATTCCAATGGTGAAGTGATTAAAAAAATTGACATCGAGAGCAATTTGTAGACAATTTGATGCTAAAAAGGACAGTGCGAAGAAAAATATCGGATTATTTTTCAATAACTCAATAAATGTTTTGCTTTTTCAAAAAATTTGAAAAAATTTTGTATTAAATTTCTTTTAAGTTCTTGTGAATGTTTTTGTTTCATTGATTTTATTAATTATATGCATATATACATGTATATCTATGTAAATAAAATAAACTCTAATAAACATCATTTTGAAGGTACATGAGCTTTTTTTTTGCAATATCCTTTAACACGAAAAAATATTTCATTCCCTTCAGTTTCGTGTCTAGCGATTTTTACTGTATAACCCAGGGGTACTCAACCTTTTTTTTCTGCCGGGCCGCACACATATGATGGCTATATCACACGGGCCGCATACATATGATGGCTATATCACACGGACCACAACATGAGGATTAATGCATAGAGGGGAGGGGGAGAAATGCTTTAAGACCAAGATACAAGTATACAAGTATAATTCATACACTGAATGAAAGAGTAACTGAAGCAGTTTTACCTACAAGTTTACAAATGTTCAATGCGAGCCCCATTCATCACAAGGCACAAATCAAGTCGATAGGTGAGTTCATCCCAAACATTTTTTCAGTGTGTCTGAGGAAATTCTTGCAACATCTGCTTCTATGCTGTGTCTTAAGTCTGAAAGGTCAGCTGGTAACCGAGGAACGTACACATAATCCTTTATGAACCCTCACTGATAAAAGTCACATGGCGTCAGATCGGGTGAACGTGGAGGTCATGCGATACAGCTTTATCGGAAGGCTCTTTGCAGCCAATCCATTGGTTGGGTACCGTGATATTTAACCAATCGCATACTGAGAGATGCCAGTGAGGCGGCGCACCATCTTGCTGCCAAATGAAGTTATTTGATTCACTTTCTTCCATTGAGGAAATAGCCATAGCTGTAGAGCATCAAGATTGGCAGAACCAGTTACAGCCTTGATTGTTCCGTACTTTACAAAGACAGCTAGTTGTTTCAAACTGATGTTATTATCATTTGGAGGTTGACAACCATTGCAAGTTGCACAGTAATAGCAGATTCTGTCTTTGCAAACTCGAGAACACAAAACCTTTTCTGTTTACTAGTCGTTATTTTTCTACTAGCGTTGATCGGCAAGAAAGGGGAAAGAATTATAGCAAACGTTTCACGCACACGCGCACATGCCAGCAAACAAAACTGTTTCAGTTGCTTTTTCGTTCGATGTATGAGTCATACTAATATGTTATATGTAATGAATACTATATAAAGCGTTAAAACTCCGATATTCTTTTAGAAACACCCGGTATAACAAATTTCATAGGGTGCCTTTGTTACCGCTGTGACATTATCACTGACAAAGCACTTTTTTGCTGTTGTAAAGATTATTCAAAAAAGCCTATTTATCACCTCTTGAAAGAGATCTTCGAGGAAAAGTATAATTGAACGATTTCTGTTTATTGGTATTTTTTAAATACAACACTTTCGTGACAAATCACAATTACTGATCCATGCTTGTTTTTCACTACAGAATAGTCAATTTGCCAATCGTTTTGAAACAACCTATTTTCTTCGAATTTTTTGCGCTTGCAAAGTATGAAAGATAGTTAAAAGTTAGTTTTATTCATAAAATAGTCGCTACTCCATTGTTGTCTATTATCACTAATCAGAAAAAAATTATCGATTCGCACCCGTACGACATCGACATCGACAGCAAAAAGCAAAACTAATATATTTGATTTCTTAACAAAGAATTTCTCACCAAATTTTCATAAATAAACTTCTCAGAGCACCGGTGGGCAGCACACAGGATGAGTATCGTTGTTATAACCATTTTTTTTTACTTCTTAAGTATAGATATATTGTATTTATGATAACAGTCCTCCAAGTTTAAAACTTGTACAGTTACATTCCCTGTTTCCACGATTCACCGCAGCACACCACAAACCATTCCATTTTCACACCAAATTGGAAGCTCTCGACACCTGCTCTGGTTGATAACTGGATGATTGCAGAAAGGGGCGTCCAGAATTGTAATCACGAGAGTCATACGAGAAGGAAAACGATTCTGCGAATGGCTTTGGCTAATTGGAACTTAGCCCAGGTGTCATCCCGCTTATTAGCGAGATTTTCTCTGAGGGTCGTTTAAAAATTCATTGTTTCCAGGAAGAAAGGGGTTAAAGAGTGCTATCCTTGTCTACGCCCTTCCAGAAATTTCTGTCATCAATCAACAGATGGAAGACTTGAGATCGTATAGGATAACGTTTTTCTTAAAATCAATTATTTTTCGTTTGTGTCTCGATTAGATTGGAGGATCTGTTGGAAGTATTCAAATAAAAATGTTCAAGGATTCTGTTATGGATGAGGCGATATTGTGGGCATAATTGTTTTATCAGTTTAGAAGTGTATAAATTAATGTTCTCCTACTATTCAGAACTTGTACTTTTGGTCAGGTAGAATGATTGATTATAAAGGAAAACTGTGATTAATTTAGGCTGGATTTAATGTGAAACTTATACTTTTTTTTAAGACACTTAAAAGCATTTTTGGGTAGTGTGATTCTATTTTTATTTATTTTTTTTGTTCTGGTGTTTTTGTTGAAGGTTAAAAAATTAAGTTTAGTAGAAACATTAGCAAACAGAAAATAAAAGAAATTAGGGTTTTAAAGATCAGAATGTTCACATCTAAAGTGTACTATAGAAAGAGCTACGTGAGAGAACCCTTGCCCCCCTTTTTTCGATATTTTGCTTTGAAAAAAGTTCAATGTATCCAGCATACAGATAAAATAGATTAAAGAAAAATATTTTTTCAGGTAGAAATGACATAAAATTGAGATTAACATAAAGATAAAGAAAAAAATTATTGAGCTTCATGAAAGATTGAATTTATTGGACTTTCTTAACGCACTTCTTTTTTTACTTTAATTTCTTCTTAAAACAAAGGTTAGAGATAAAAAAAAATGAATTTTAGAAGGTTTTTTTTCTTTGCTTGTAGAAAGCAATCAAAAGCAAAATTTTAAATACACAAAATTATAAAAAAAATTTCAATTATTATTTATTATATATTTGCTCTTGAAAACCTTCCTTTAGCTATTTATTTTTAAAAATGCTTACAAAAAAATTAATAGAGTGAAAAAACCATACACTTCTCCAATGGTATCAAATTAGGATTAGAGGAGATTTTGATAGACTATTTTTCATACATTAAGGCCCAAAAATTAGAAATACTTTATTTCTCCATTTTAATGATGTGTGAATCTGGCTATGATTTTGATGATAGCGGATATATTTCTAAACATCAATTCTAAAAATTGCTAAAATCATTAAGAATGATTATTAGTGCCAATTAACTAATAGGAGTTTCTAATTTCCTCACAATATAAGGGAATGTTTTGTATCTTTTAAGAGTTCATCTTCGCCTCTCCCAACTATTCAATTAGTTAAATCAGAAAAATTAAGGGGGCGGGGTGCATTGAAGTAATTGAAGCTATGAATCATGTTTCTCAAGTTAATCTGAGATCATTTTAGTCGGATGGCAGTGTATATTGTCCAGTTGGTAATAGCCACGATCATCAGAAAACATTATAATCGTAAGCGGATATACGTAACCAGTAACAATTAGGAGGCATTACAGATGCTGTCGCTTTAACTTATGCCACCTTGTGACGAATCTTTACGGCACTTTTCCATTAATACTCTTAGGCGTCTTTGGGGATTGTAAATTCGCGTATATTTTCAATCGACTCTGGAAGAAGAAAATGGGATATTCAAATCAATTAGGCTATTTAAGGACAGTGTTGTAAGTTAGCATTTAGAAGGCGATTGAGCCAAGAGCAGTAGTGACGAAGTTAAGAAGATTCAAGTGGATTGCGTGATTAGAGTATTGCTGTTATTATTCAGCGAAGTAGCCTTAGAAAGGTTGATCTACCTGGAGAGAACGACATTACAGCCAGGTGATATATTATAACTTAGTCTATTTGACCACAAGAGTTAATATATAATAAAGTTAGTTAAATTTTAATGAATGTTAATAACTCAAGTTGCGTGTATTTCTCGGACCTCCTATTCCGGTAAACCCGTTCGATATTGAGCTTAGAACTTGATTAATTTCATATTTTGTAATTTAATTTAATAGTAAAGGTAAATCCCTTTGACGTAGACATAGTGTTTAATATTTGTAATTAGAAGGTTTCTAATTGAATCTATTGAATAAATATAATTTGTTATTATACAAATGGCGTCTGGTAATTCTTTGCCTCAAGTTAATCTTAGTGTCCAGGGTGGAAACCAGGGGGGTTCTCACAACCTGATCTACGGTAACATCTCAGATCAAGGCCTACGAAGTTCATTGCGGCAAGGGGATAGATTTATGCCTATTGTTAGTCGTAGCATCTTGGTGACAGTACGACTTGGTTCGGTTCCACCCCAATTTTGAGGGAGAACAGCCTGGGGGTGGTCAGGGGCCTCTCACCTCTCTTCCCCTTTCCCTAACCTCACGATAGGACTTGCGACTCGACGGCTATTTAGAGTACCTCCATGCTGCGAAGTCACTATGCATTTACAAACGTCCATGCCTTCTCGAGATTGGAATACAGATCCTACGGAACAGCAGTCAGCACCGCTAACCACTATACCGGATGGGCGGCACGGTGATAAAACTAGAGAACCAAGAGAATTTTTTCACTTACTTGGAGGAATGCTCTCCAGACAGTGATTCACTAACCGAAGGAACAAATAGGTACTGACGACAAAACAAAAAGACATTGAAAATCCAAAAAATGTTGCTAAATGCTGTCATTATTATTATTATTGTGTTTGAACGTGCATAGGCACGGTTTCCAGACGGTTTGTTTTGGCGGCATTCGGTGATTTCTTTTGATTTGACAAAGTTGGTCAATGGTATAGTCAGGATCATCTTAACGCTTGAGCCAACTGGACTCGGATCCAAAACCTCGACTACAATGTGAGCCTCGTATCGTTATCTACTCAGCTTTAATAAGATCATGATTCGATTAGTTTTAACGGTCAAATGTTTTTCCAGTTGTATTCTCTGAAAAACTGGGAATTTCGGACGATCTGCTAGCTGGCTACATGTGACGACCATCGCTCATGTGAGGCCTAGGCCAACTACCATACACCTTCCTTCAGTCAAAAGGTGGCAGTCGGCTGATCCGGTTTGTGTGATTGTAAGTCATTTACATTTATTTGTTTCAGATTATTGTTTGTACCAGTATTTGACAACTTATTCTATGTGCCGTCTACTTTTAAGGATCATAGGTGGGGCTTACATTTGTGTAAGAGCCCAGGGCCTACTTTTGCTTAGGGTCCTAGGGCCTACTGGGTACAATATGTAACTACCAACAGATATGTGGCAAGATGAATTCATGACTTTGTGTTACACACAGACACTATCATTAACACCAGGGGAAAGAGGACTTGATTGGATAGACCATCTTACAACCAGCTTCCCTGCAGTAAGTGTCCAATTTCGGCATTCAGTAACCAAATTAAGTCAGTTTTTTCTATTTTTCAACAAATTCCAAGTTGCAATGTTGATCACGGGCTATTATCCAATTCGTCATGCCAATTTGGGCGTGGATATGCTTTGCAATGATCGTGAGTTGGGATCGGTTTCTTTGATCTTGATCATATTTGATCGATTCTTTTAGAAAGTATTACATGTTTCATTTGAAAAAGCTATTTTTGGGAAACTATAATTGTTTATTCTTCCATAAGAAGTATAAGGATAATATAGAATTTTAATTTAGTTTGATAGTTAATTGCAAAATATACAAGTGAAATTTAATTCATGGGTCTTTTACATTTCCAAAATAAAGTTCTAAAAAGATATTAAAACTACTTACATATATTATTCTGCTAAATATTATACTAGTCTTAGAATAAGAAAATTAGAAATTGAATCTCTGAATCATCATAACTGTAAAGCATAATGCGCTACTCTAGTTCAAGTAATATTTGTTTACATTAATTACTAAAACTAAAATCAAGTATGTATTAAGAAAATACACATAACAAAACAAAGTACAAAAACTCTTGTAATACAAGTACACATACAAGTACAAAAACTCTTTTTAATATGCTATTCAAGTGTTATGGTTTACAACATTTTTTATAATTAATAAATACAAAGATTTCGCAAATGAAAGGTAGTTTCTAAAATCAAAAATAGTAATAACAAAGCATTTTAAATATGCTTTTCTACAACTCTGAAAAGTTCGTCACAAAGTTATTCAAAACCTTTTATCCATTTTTATTCATCGTCAGTACTTCAGTCAAAAGCTTAATTTTTCCACAAACCTCTTACATCTTCCGTTAATAGGTTTGTTCGCTTCTTCGAGAGTAAAAACTCTCGTTCCCCTATTAACAGAGAAAAGCCTCGAATTATCAAGCGAATCGATGGCGATGGCAGCCCCCTCTATCGATCGGTGCCTAACCTCCGGCTCTATTGACATTCTGTTGATTTGACAAGTGGAAACTCTTTTTGTACAATCTCTTTCTCTTCACTCACTTTTAACAAAAGAAATTGTTTGCCGTAATCGTTATAAGAGCTCGCGTCTGCAACTTTGCCTCAAGGGAAAAGTGCCTAGATGTAAAGCACCTATTTAATTAAAATGTTAGATCTATTCTTTAAAAAAAGGTAGAAAGAGACATAAGTGTGTACATTTTGGAAACGAAAACTCTTGAAAATTTTGCGAAAGAAGGCGTGAATTGAAATGGAAAATAATATCTGTCATCTTCCAAATAATATTTGTCGTTATACAAATATAAGTAACGTCACTTCAGACGAATAGTTAAATAACTTTTTTAAATTCTATTGAATCAATTAAGAGTTATTTTTATACAATTCTTTGGACAGTTTGATTTGGCATTCCTGTAGCTGACGCAAATATAATAAATTCTTCTGAAAAAAATTAAACTAAAAGATTTTTCACTTATTTTTCTCTAATGGGGGTTTATTTTAAATCTTCACCAATTGCTATTTTGTAGTTTTACATGTTCAATATTAATTTTTTTTAAAAAAAATAAGATTTAAATAGATATAAGATTTAAATTAAGATTTTGATTTATCTAATATTTTCAGGGTGTATAGGAAATTTTTTTAACCTGAAAATACTTGCAAACGAAGAGAGCTACAGCTATGTAATTGAGGTCAAGGTATAGTAAAGCGACCCCAGCGGACCTAATGAAACTATAGCAGTGCCCCTTGGGTGAAATATGGAAGGTGGGTATTACAAATCAAAACGAAAAGAGATTGAACAAAGCTTCCAATTAGAAAGAGCATCAATTCATTAGTACGAAACGACATTTGGTTCTTACGTATTGCAAAAAATATCCGAAATCAATGCGATTCATTTTGTGTGAGCAATGGAGTGAACAAACAACAAATCAAAAAGTGTAAGGTCCGGTGATCATGGAGACCATTCGACATTTCCATCGTTCCCCAGTAATATGTTGTCCAAAACAATCTTTATTAAGGTTATGCACTCCAGCTGTCTACCGTATGTTAGAACTACAAGGACATTAATGCGGACAGGGGACTTATCATCTACAAAGTAAGGTATGATATCTTGCAATAGTTAGAGGAATCTCTGTCCGCTTAAGACACTTCCGTTGAAACCAGATCCCAATAAACGATTTTTCCAGGTACCTTACCATACGTTACTGAATCTGTTGGCTCACTGGTTGTTTTATGGAAGTCCCCGCAAGGGAATTTCCATCACCCAGAAGTGGGCGTTGTGTCGGTTTAATAATTTGTATCTCGAAACAATGCTGAATACAAGATCAACGGTGAACGCTTAGAATATTTTTGACATTGACGTGATCACACTGAGACAGTTTGCCTTTGCGTTTTTTTTTTGTGTGTGATGTTATTAAACTTTATCGATGTATTTTATCTAACAAATTGTGCTATTTCTTTCAAACGCTTACACAACACGGAATACATTGATTTTGTACAATTTTGGGCACATAGGCCCAATTCATCCTATCCATGAGAACCAAATGTCGTTTCGAACTAATTAATTGGTGCTCTAAAATTTTCTGATTGGAACTTCTGCTCTATCTATTTTTGTTTCCGTTTGGAAATACCCAGCTCTAAATTTCGCCGCAAGGGCGCTGCTGTAGTTTGCATCAGGCCCAGCGTAGTCGCTTTACTATGCATGCAGCTATCTCTCTCCTTCTTCACTTGCGTATAACAGCATCTCTCTTTCTTTACAAGTATTTTCAGGTTGAAAGGACTTTCCTGTTCACCCTGTATATTCCTACAATTTTATTTTTTCAAGAGCTTCTTTTGCGTGATTTCGAACTAACATGAATAAAACTTTAATTCTCTTATTACACGAGTTATTTTGATATAATATGCTCAACCCAAATTCTGAGAAGAAAATTTTGCTTCATGATTATTTTTATTACTGCAACACTGGAGAATGGGGAATGTAATGCGATTCACACTCGTGAGAGTTATCCGAATTTTATAACTTCAATATGGAATTTTGTCTGCTTTGTGAAGATCAGGACATCTAGCTAACGACACCAAACACAACGATTAAATAACAAGAAAGAATAAGACAACTAGGAATGATACACGACGAGGAGATATTAAAATGGTGCTCGAACCTCCACCTGATTGGGGAACAAGCGTCTAGACTGACCAGATATCTCTAGCTGTATTACTAACATTACTCCCCGAAGAGAATAAGCATATGCTCAAAGGAGCGAAGACTTTTAACGTCATTATTTCATCAATAATTCACGAAAATTAGACCACTAACTTTCACCAATGAAGCATAAAGGCGATTACCAAGAAAATTCTATATAGTCATTGTGGTAATTTTGCAGTCTTCCGCTGTATTACTTTATTGTCAAAAGTGACAACGAATAAAGTCTTTTCTGTGGCGTAACGTACACCCCCGCATCGTAGGAGAGGGGCAGGATTGTATGGGGCTCAAAGACTGACCAACATCAAGAACATATTTAACCAATTTATAAAGTATTAAGGGGTTCCGGCACAAGAATTTTCGAAAGATTATCGGTTTTCACTTTTTTATATTTTTTAAGAGTTAAAATAGTTCTGCTTCAAATGATATATGCATGAGGAAATACGATAATTATAAATATTTTTATTTATTTTTTACATGAAGTTACTCCTTGAGGCGCATCAAATGAGCTTTTCTTAGAGCACTTGTGGTTTTCCATGCATAAGTTTCTGATGACCGCAAATCCATATGATGCTCATGTGGAAAAATTAGAGTGTATCGGGAATATCCAAAAGTGTATGGGTACACGTTTTTTGTTGAAATGAGTCAGTTAATAACACCGTATGTTCAGTGATTACAAAATCTACATTTGTGGAATTTAAAACGCTAAAATTGGGGTATATATATATGGCTATTGCGCACAGTTCAATATGAGTCACATGTAGCAAAATTAATGATCTTAAAACATTATGATATTGAACCAAGTTATACACTGCTGGACAATTTCTAAGGACGGATAACACTATCATCCATAGCAAACACAAAATGAAAGGAAGCAAAATGTGGAAAATTAGAGTAAGTGCGGGATATTAGTAAGAAGAAGTATGAGTATGCAAATTTTTTTCCCACGTCTGTTCATCACGTGATAGCGTTCATAAGAGCTTTAAAGGTTTTGACGCGTGTGGACAGTTGTTGTTTCAAGTCAAAGTTTACAGGAAAGATTTAATAGACGAACTTAAAATTTTTGGCATGTCTTCCCGACATCACATAGATGATTTTATGCGTGGCCGAATTATTGGAAAGATCGAAGAAGGGCGAAAAATAACAGATGTTGCCAGGGAGTTCGACATCGCTCACATGGTTGTTTCACGGCTGTGGAAGTCATTTAAAACTACTGGAATGTGTAGTAGACGGCACGGGGGAGGTCGTGTTAGAAGTACGACGCCTTCAGAAGACAGATATATCGTCCTATCAGCAAAAAGGAACAGGCGCACCACAGCTCAGCAGGTGGCAAATCAGTTTCTTGCTGCCTCAGGAAAGCAGATCTCCCGAAAAACTGTTGCCAGACGTTTGAGGGGAAGAGGACTATACGCACGCAGACCTGTTGTGTGTGTCCCATTGACCAGACAGCACCGTACTGCCCGTTTGCAATGGTGTCGTGAGCATCACAATTGGACTGAACAGGACTGGGCATGCGTACTATTCTCAGATGAGAGTAGGTTCAGTCTGTCATCGGACTGTAGACGCCAACTGATCTGGCGCGAGAGTGGTACTGCTTATCGTCCAGAAAATATCCAGGAAAAGGACCGATATCCGACATGCAGTTTCATGTTGTGGGCCGGCATCATGATCAATGGCCGCACGCGCCTACATGTGGTTGCGAATGGGACTATGACAGGCCAACGATACATTGATGAAGTTCTACTTTCTCATGTTCGTCTTTTCCGTGGTGCTGTCGGTGATAAATTTGTTTTTATGGACGACAACGCAACATGTCATCGAACACTCGCTGTTCAGGATTGTCTAGACAGCGAGGGTATTCAACGTCTCGTATGGCCAGCACGTTCTCCAGATCTAAACCCCATTGAAAATGTGTGGGATGCTTTGGGGAGGCAAGTTGCTGGTCGAAACTATCCTCCGACAAACAAGAACACCTTCATCCGTGCACTCACAGAGGAATGGGATAAATTGCCTCAACAGCTGCTGGATAATGTTGTGCAAAGTATGGTACGACGTGTGGAATGTTGCATCACACTCCACGGTGGACATATCCCGTACTGATACCTTTCTTTAAGGTGCCTGCTGACTTTTAGATGCATTGTTCCATTTCTCCGTACGCAGATCAAATGAACATTTTTTTTCTTTCAGATGTTTCACAGCTTTTGTACTTTCCAGAACAATAAATATTCTTTATTTTAAGGTCTGAACAGTGTGGCAACTATATTTTATCCTATTAGGCCTCATGTCTCGCTTAATGTTATGCTACATAGCAATTTGTGATCCGTCCTTAGCAATTGTCCAGCAGTGTAACTGTATGCCATACCTTAAAAAATTAGATGCACGTTGGATTCGTGTGGCCGAACGAAAGCATTTTGAGATCGCAATAGGCTAAATCATCAAAAGCAGTGAAAAAAGAGAAAATTATAAAGGTACCTTTTGTAAGAGCAGAGGGTAAAGAAAATGATACATATGCTTCTGGAAAGAACTAAAAAAAGTAAATGCTCAAAAATTACAAATTTTTACTTTAAAGCCTGTTTTCTCAAAATGCAATATGCACTGGTGTGCAAAAATTAAGGACGAAGTCGAAAAATTAGCATATCAGCTAAACGAAGAGGCAGAGCGGACAGAAAGACCAATCAGGAGATTAAGTAAGGTGATGTACGGTAGCACATGCGCAGATATGCAGGTAGACGTAATGGGGGAGTGTCTGAGTAGTATAAAGCATGTTGTCGGTGTAAGATCAGTATTTCTGGCAAAGAGATTGCACGCCGTATAGCAGTTAAAATCACACCGAGTTGCTGCCTCAGCGAGAAATGGCGAATAATCAATCTGTTAGACGACATCTGGATGCTTTTATCGAGGTCGAATCATTGGGAAGTTGGAGGAAGGCCGCAGTGTGACAAGTGTGGCTGCAGAGTTCGGAATTGCTCACAGCATCGTTTCACGACTTTGGAGACAATTTCAAACTACAGGAACAGCTATCCGGGGTTCAGTAGTGGTCGTCCACGAGGAACCACACCCGCAGATGACCGGTACATTGTCTTACAGGCCAGAAGAAACAGGCGGCAGACAGCGGGAGAAATCGCTAGACACACGACACAGGCGACTGGACGACCGATATCACGTTTTACCGTGGCCGGAAAACTGCACGGTGAGGTCTGTTTGCACGACGCCCTGTACGGTGTGTACCTTTAACGCCTGCCCATCGGAGAAGGCGTTCTCTGTGGTGCCGGGAACACCGGAATTGGAGAGACAATGAATGGGGACGAGTACTCTTTACAGATGAGAGCAGATTCAGTTTGAGTAGCGATTCTCATCGCATACGCATCTGGAGAGAGCGGGGAATCCGCAATCATCCCTCGAACTTCATTGAAAGGGACAGGTATGGAGGTCGCGGTGTTCTCGTTTGGGGAGGCATCATGCTTGGTAGTCGTACAGACCTTCACATCTTCGACGCAGGTTCAGTCAACGGGACCCGTTATTGTAACGAGACTCTTCTCCATATTCTTCTTCCTTCCGTCTTTTTAAAGGCGCTATGGGTCTGCAGTTCCTTTTCATGGACGACAATGCACCATGTTATCGCTCAGTAGCTGCCGAACAGTTCTTAGAGAGTGAGGATATTGAACGTATGGATTGACCGGCACAATCTCCGGATCTCAATCCCATCGATCATGTATGGGATTTTCTAGGCAGACGCTTGGCAGCTCGTACCTTACCACCAGTAACGATTCGGGAGCTTCGATTGGCGCTGCAAGACGAATGGGCAGCAATGCCTCAACAACTCATTGACACCCTCATTCTCAGCATGGGCAGACGCTGTGAAACCTGCCTAGCAGTCAGGGGAGATCATATCCCCTACTAAAGACCGGATGTTTCTTGCTGGACACCCATCACAGGGATGTTTCGGCCTTCAATCGCATTGCGCTCCATGCTACTTTTTCAATCAAGCTTCTTTTTATCCCTCTGATTTCTCTTTTAGTAAGTATTGCTTATATATTACACATGTCCTTACGTATTGGGGATCTTACGGTATTAAATGTGTTGATTTGGAAAGCTTTTGTACAAAGTTATATTGAAAAAACCGTCTCGTGCTTAATTTTTGCACACCAGTGTATTTTTTGCTTAATGTATCTTTTCCGCAAAAACTACGTATTATATTATCCTCAAATTTTTAGTGAGCACACTCTTTTCACATGTTTACACACATTTTAATGGAGGAAGTTAGACACATTAATTAAACTTTTTTAGATATCCTTTTTTAAACTAAATTGTAGGGAAAAAAATTGGCCATTTTTTGAAAAATTCATAATTACTTTAATATTAAACAAAAAAAAAATCCTTCGTTATAAAGTTTTATTGATAGTACACATAACCTACTGTAAAAATTTTATCCATGAGAAGTAAGTAGTTTCTGAGAAAAAGGTACGTAATTTAACATGGGCTTCTATGTACCTGCCGGACCCCCTTAAATGCAAAAACAAACTTTTCAGGGGGGGGGACCCTAATATTCTCCGTTACACCACTGAGTCTTTTCACGTGTAATTTATATTACTTTACTTAACGTTTGTGTTCATGAATTAGTGCGGCACATTTTTTTCATTTTTAAATGATAATTTACTTTGTATAATACATGTACAATCTTTTTGAAATAAAATGGTTAAGATCTTAACATGAAAACTCATTGTTTTTTGTATTATTTTTTATTGTTTCTTAAGACTAAAACTGATCCCCTATTTTTTCCATAGATGAAATATGTTTTTTCATGCAAATTCTTTTACACGTTTTCATCGGGAACGTATTTATCATGTAAAAATAAGATTAGTAGATTAGAAGTATACTATTTTTTTTAAGAAGCCAGTGAAAATACTTTGAATAAATTACTTCAAAACATTACAGCATTGCATACATACATTTCAGATTTCTCCGTATAAAAGGGGGTGCTCGTTATACGGCGAATGTATCTAAAAATTAAAAAAAATTAGCTTGAAAGTATAGATGTGCGTTAAGGTACCCGACTACGTGCAGAATAGAGATTTTAAAAAAGAGCATAAATGGATAATTTTCATGATATCTAGTGTCACTATGATTCGAATACATGCATAAAATTTTTTTAAGGACATTTTGACAAAAAAATTATTTCAGTATAATATTTTGGCAAAAAATTAACTTAGAATAACCTTTTTTCCAAATGTTCTCCTTTTAAGAAAAATGGTTCTATTATAATAATATTTTGCCTGTATATAGCTCAGACCTCTCTACAGAGGCTCAACTAGAATTTTTGAAAATTCATATTATTTTCATACACTGCTGGACAATTGCTAAGGACGGATCACAAATTGCTATGTAGCATAACATTAACCTAGACATGAGGCCTAGAAGGTAAAAAAAAATATAGTCGCCACACTGTTCAGACATTAGAATAAAGGATATTTATTGTTCTGGAAAGTACAAAAGCTGTGAAACATCTGAAAGAAAAAAATGTTCATTTGATCTGCGTACGGAGAAATGAAAAAATGCATCTAAAAGTCAGCAGGCACCTTAAAGAGAGGTATCAGTACGGGATATGTCCACCGTGGAGTGTGATGCAACATTCCACACGTCGTACCATACTTTGCACAACATTATCTAGCAGCTGTTGAGGCAATTTATCCCATTCCTCTGTGAGTGCATGGATGAGGGCGTTCTTGTTTGTCGGAGGATAGTTTCGACCAGCAACTTGCCTCCCCAAAGCATCCCACATATTTTCAATGGGGTTTAGATCTGGAGAACGCGCTGGTCATACGAGACGTTGAATACCCTCGCTGTCTAGACAATCCTGAACAGCGAGTGTTCGATGACATGTTGCGTTGTCGTCCATAAAAACAAATTTATCACCGACAGCACCACGGAAAAGACGAACGTGAGGAAGTAGAACTTCATCAATTAATCGTTGGCCCGTCATAGTCCCATTCGCAACCACATGTAGGCGCGTGCGGCCATTGATCATGATGCCGGCCCACACCATGATACTGCATGTCGGATATCGGTCGTTTTCCTGGATATTTTCTGGACGATTTGCAGTACCACTCTCGCGCCAGATCAGTTGGCGTCTACAATCCGATGACAGACTGAACCTACTCTCATCTGAGAATAGTACGCATGCCCAGTCCTGTTCAGTCCAATTGTGATGCTCACGACACCATTGCAAACGGGCAGTACGGTGCTGTCTGGTCAATGGGACACACACAACAGGTCTGCGTGCGTATAGTCCTCTTCCCCTCAAACGTCTGGCAACAGTTTTTCGGGAGATCTGTTTTCCTGAGGCAGCAAGAAACTGATTTGCCACCTGCTGAGCTGTGGTGCGCCTGTTCCTTTTTGCTGATAGGACGATATATATGTCTTCTACAGGCGTCGTACTTCTAACACGACCTCCCCCGTGCCGTCTACTACACATTCCAGTAGTTTTAAATGACTTCCACAGCCGTGAAACAACGCTGTGAGCGATGTCGAACACCCTGGCAACATCTGTTATTTTTCGCCCTTCTTCGATCTTTCCAATGATTCGGCCACGCATAAAATCATCTATGGGATGTCGGGAAGACATGCCAAAAATTTAAGTTCGTCTATGAAATCTTTCCTGTAAAACTTTGACTTGAAACAACAACTGTCCAGACGCGTCAAAACCTTTAAAGCTCTTATGAACGCTATCACGTGATGAACAGACGTGGAAAAAAATTTGCATACTCATACTTCTTCTTACTAATATCCTGCACTTATTCTAATTTTCCACATTTTGCTTCCTTTCATTTTGCGGTTGCTATGGATGATAGTGTTATCCGTCCTTAGCAATTGTCCAGCAGTGTAGTTACCACCAATTGAAATAATTATTTGCGTTTTTTTTATTAAAATTGTTCCCCTCTGTTGTCGTAAAATATATGAATAAACCCACATCTAAGTTATATATTTCAAAAATTCTATTTGAGCCTCTGTAGAGAGGTCTGAGAGCTATATACACTCAAAATATTATTATAATAGAATCATTTTTCTTAAAAGGAGAACATTTGGAAGAAAGATTATTCTAAGTTAATTTTTTGCCAAAATATTGTATTTAAATAAATTGTTTTTGTCAAAATGTCCTTAAAACAATTTTATGCATATATTCTAATCTAAGTGACACTAAATATCCTGAAAATTATCCATTTATGCGCTTTTGAAAATCATGGTTCCGAACGTAGTCCGATACCTTAAACGCCGGATTTTACGGTAATCAAATCTGAAAAGTCACACCCCCCACACACACACGCACGCACGCACGCACGCACGCACGCACGCACACACGCGCGCACGCACGCACACGCACGCACACGCACACGCACACACACACGTACACACACGCACACACACACGTACACACACGCACGCACACACACACACACCCGACGCGAGTAGCAATCTTCTTATTAATTATATTATTCTTTTTAAAGCGTAAAAGTTATATAAATTCTTTTTTACAATATGTTTGTTAAGAGTACTACTTGTAGGAATTCAACATATACATATATTTAGAAAACTCACTAAAAACGTTATGTATGATTTACTGTGCGGAACTTCTCACTATAATTGACCTTATTAAGTATTGGGTACTTACATATATTATCGCAACAATCGCCAACGTTCAAGATAACTAGCTAAGTTGGGAACCCCAATTTCTCATGTGTTGTATGCAGTGAATAGGTAATCACGTGCTTCGTTTCACGTAATGTCGCCAATAGGTTGCGATAGTACATAAGTACCAAATATTGTTTTATATTTCCTAGTAGAGGAGGGATGATGAGAAAATACATTTCAAATTTTATCGTCTTTTTCTAACTTTTATCTGATCAAAGCATAGTTGTTAAAAGCATATGTTTAATAGCAATTAATTTTTGATATATAAAATAAAAAAATCCTTATTTGAGATAAGTTTTAATAAATAGTATTTCTTTACAATTTTCTTGTTTATTTTGAGGTAATATATAAAGTAATAACTTTTTATGTATATGCAGTTTCATTTTGAATGCCAAAAACTTCACTTCAGTAACATCAGTCAGTGATTCTGAAACTCTGTTAACGGACGAAAGAGAGAAAACGCTTATTTTTATAGTTTTGTTTCATTGCTACTGCTGATATTATTTTAGGGGAGTTGTAGTTATAAAAAGAAATGGTTTATTTTGTATGCATATAATTAAGTAGAAGTATAGAATATATTTTAAAATGAGGTTAGGAAATATATATTTAAAATGCAAAAAATTCAATGTTGTAATAATAAAAGGAGCTTATAATATATATGTATATAACTCATGCATAATGTGAAAGTTCTTGAACCTTTTTTCCTACTTAAGAAATAATTTAGT
Organism: Trichonephila clavipes; assembly: GCA_019973935.1. Classification (NCBI taxonomy): domain Eukaryota; kingdom Metazoa; phylum Arthropoda; class Arachnida; order Araneae; family Nephilidae; genus Trichonephila; species Trichonephila clavipes. Next base: position 461,382 of record BMAU01007109.1, on the reverse strand, counting down.
ATTTAAAAAAAGTTCATTCTGTTCTCCTTCCTTTTATGAATATATTATTTTCAAGTCGATTTTAAATTTTCAACCCTTTTTTTTCTGTTTCTTCAAATTCATATCTGTGAAATGTAGGAAGAAAACAAAGAACGTTCGAAATTCTTGGATTTCTCTCACTTGCTAACGGTCTGAGAATTGTTTCGGATGAGTCTCTGAGATTTCAGGCTACAAAAAAATAAATAAATAAAAGGACTTGAGCGAAACGTACCTTGAATTCCACTTAGGACTGAAGACACTTTGGCATTCGAACTCGACCGCCTGGAGTTTATTTTTGGAGGTTCTTTTTCTATCTATCCCTCTGTCTCTTTTTTATCCCATTCGGTCTGCGGTGCAAACGGTTTCTCAAGTTTGGAAAAGGCAGTGGCGGCAGCAAATTGACTGTCTAGCTTTTCAAGTGACAGCGGCAGGAGACAAACAACTCGCCTTCTCTCAGACTTAAAGCCGGAGAACGTGGAAGGGAAATAAAATGGCTTAGCTTGTCATTCGGTTTTTACTTCTGGAATATTTTTGCGGTCGACGAAATGTGTGAAGCACAACCCAAATCTTCCGACCCATAAGGTTTCCAGAAGAAATGGGAAAGAATTGCTTTTTTTTCTTCTTTTGGCTTCATTAGATCTTTTCTGAAGCTTCTCTACTTTCTTCTTTCGTCTGTGTTTTTTAAAAGTGGCGAAAAGAGTGATATTCTTTACTCAGCAAAAATAAAACTTGTCTGCAACTTAAGATTTTAAGTCAGACATTTTTGTGTTGGAATTGGTTAGTAGAGACAATGGTTGCCTTCAGATAAAATTGCAAGCATCATTGCTTGTGGATTGTGAGCCCATGAGCCATTTTCATCAACTTAGTCAATCAAGAGAGTGAATATTAACGTCGTACTGTTCAGCTACACGAGGGCTTTTGGTGACGGACCTCGTAATTTTGAACCATATTCAAGTGACGAGGACGATACCCGAGCTGGCATCCCTTCTCCGAACCACCACACCACATCAACGGGACGACGTTTGAGCTCTCGACAGATTTAACGTACATCGCTCCCTACACGGTGGTCTTTAGTGGTACTGGGCTCGAACTCACAGGACATGCTAGCCACAATGCGATATCTTGACCACTAAGCTACTGCGGCCACAAAGTTGTCAATTAAACAAAATTATCAAATACTACAACGATTAAAGTTTTTTTTCGTTGTGTGATGTGGAATTTAGGAAGAAAGAAACTAGTTCAAAAATTTACTACTAGTTCATTATATAATCAGGTTCGAATTCATGAAATGTTTTCAATGTCTTTAATCTTTTTAAGTGCAATATAATTAAAAAGAATAGAGACAATATTGAATGCTAGACTCTATAGGGATAATATAAGATATGCTGTATGACAATATATAGGCTTGTGTCTTGATTTTGCCATAAATGGAAATGTGGAACATGTGAGTGAGTTCTGAAGATTAAATTAATTAAGATTAATATTTTCTCATGAGCTAATACGCAACTGTAACTAAAGAGTGAAATATTACTTTCGATGTATATGCAGTCGAACCTCTATATTGCAAGTTTTCTATATAGCGAACTTTTTCCTGGAACAAAGAACATTTCACGATTTTCTTCGTAAAATAACCTCCCAATAACGAAGTGCATTTTCTATATAACGAACTTTTTTTCTTGTGATAGAATTTTTTTTATCCTATTTTTAAAACATTTCTGAACGCTTCAGGTTTTTCTCTTTTTTAACACATTTTGAAATGGTCATAAATCTTGATCTGGTTTTATTAGGTGCCTAAATTGCCATCAACAATAGAATTCTGGGCGTTTCACCCAAGAAGATTTCTTTAATCCCCATAGTCCAGTTCACTGGAAACATCTTCGATATCCCATTTCACCCTCAGTAGAGTTGTCTCGTGTCCCCGTATCTTTCAACTAGCGTCAGTTCATTTGTAATGTTGATTAGTCGTACTGGTAACTTAAAATTGTACTGGTCGTACTGGTAAACTTAAATTCATCTGGAAGTGGGTAAAGGTGCCAGGAAACTTTCCTTGAAGTTTATGACAAATTTTTCAGAAAAAGAACTTTTTTCGAGATTTAGCGCCTTTGTTGTATAGAGGTTCGACTGTTTTTTTTCTATGGTTCAATATCTATATTTGCTTAGTACAGCCTTAGGTAAACAGACAAATCTCAAATTAAAACAATATTTGTTTTACCACATGGCAATGTATGATTGTCCTAAATATAACAATACCCCCCTTTGACAGAATACTTTAAATTGAGCAGAATAAGTTTTAAAATTTTCCGAAAAATAAACATGATACAAAGGTGACTTAGCATTAATTATTTATCGAATTACTTAAAATAGGCTTAAAAATAGGCATTAGTAAGAAACTCTCATGAAATATATATACTTGGTGTCCGAAAAGTATGTGTGACTACACTTTCAAATTTAATTACTAAAAATAAATAAAGACATTCATCTACGTTTTTTTTTTGTTTCATAAAGAAAATATCAAAGTTTTTCTGCAATGCTTTTTTGCACGATTTCAATGTATGCACCTTTAATTGCGCGAAAGACATTGAATCTGTAAAAGATTTCTGGCCACGTTCTATGAAGCATTACAGGATCAGCAATCTGAACGACCACTGTAGTTTGACTGTTCCTTTCATCAGTGTTTCTAATTGAAGATTTGTAAACCGTGTTTTTCACGTATCCCTTACTAGGTCCAAAGATGTTATGCCTAGAGGTCTAGGTGGCCACGGTATTAAAGGATCGTTTGCAGACCGAAAGAGCCAAAATAGGTTTGAAAACGACCCGAGAGATACGTTTAGAAAATAAAGCTTGAGAAAGACGTACTTTTTAATAAGATTAATGTTTAGGAATGTCTTTGGCGACAAAAGTGATTGCCAAATGTCCCCAATCACTAATATGATGGTAAAATAGATGAATAGATGCTTTTAGAAAAATCCAGACCATTATAGGAATTATAGGACCATTATAGGAATACCGCCATTGCGGATTTTACATGTATTTATTATTTCTTATTCCTTTTACAATGAGATTCTAAAGCTTTCTTCGAACTCTAATTACTAGCAGTAGTAATTAGAATGACCTTACTGAATGAATTTACTTGGTCCGATTTTGAGCTAGACCTTGGAAAGTGTTGACTGTAATGCTGCGGTGGAGCGAAAAAGCTCTTATATTGTATTGAAGGAACAGGACATCAAATACCAACTTTCGATAGGTCAATACTATTTCTCTTTAAAGGATAAATCATTGTAAATAATCATCAACCAAAATGTTAAATTGAATAAATAATATTAGAATTAAGCTATAATATTCAATGAAAAGGCTTCCTGATATCTTGCAACGAATCTTGTCGAGATACACCAATGAAAGTTGTGATAATTCGTTGAGAATTGGACCTTTTTTTATCTTATGCCAGTCTTCAGCTTTTCGTCATAAGCGACAAGCAACCCAATACAATATAGAATGATTAAAAAATCATCAAAGGCACAGTCAACAGCCTTTAAAGAAATATAGTTTAAAAAAGCAAGTCATATTTTGAGGTGATCCCTAGTTATGGGTATGCGATGGTTACAAAGTGGGCAGGAATTTCAAGGTGACGCAAGAGGCACAACTTTTGCGAAATCAGTATCTACATTGTATAATTTCTTACATTGTTCTTGATTTTTAGTGAAACGAAACTGTATCCTTCTTTATGAATCACCCTGTGTTATTCCTTAAAGTGACGTTGGTAATAGTGGGCATGTCATGTGACTAATCAGTCGAAATGGTGGCATCTACAGTAGAAGAGGATTTTTGTATTCTTGAAATTTGCAAAATGAAACTCTCACAACGGCTGTGCAACAGCCCTTTTGATCAAGCTTCAAAGGAAAGTCTCCAACTACAGAGTGTTTTTTTCCAGGTATAGAAGTTTAAGTTGGCATTACTTTCCAAGATGGCGACCGATGGCGACAGCTGTCAAGTGATTTATTCTCAGTTTGGTTTGACAATTCATCATGAATAGACTCACGCCTGAAAAACGCTTTCAAATTGTGCAATTTTATTTCGAAAATAATGGTCGATTTTCATAAGTGAATTTTGTTTAGCGATGAAGCGCACTTCTGGTTGAATGGCTACGTCAACAAACAAAACTGCCGCATTTGGAGTGAAGCTAATCCACAAGTGTATGTCGAAGCACCGTTACATCCAGAAAAACTGACTGTTTGGTGCGCTTTATGGGCTGGTGGAATCCTTCTTCAAAAACGATGAAGGCCACAACGTTACAGTCAATGGTGATCGGTATAGAGCCACGATTAATAACTTTTTCATTCCTGAATTGAACAATCATGATGTCCAGGAGCTGTGGTTCCAACAAGACGGCGCAACATGTCACACAGCTCGTGCCACAATCGATTTATTTAAAGACACGTTTGGTGACCGCCTAATTTCACGTTTTGGACCTGTGAATTGGCCTCCAAGATCTTGTGATTTAACACCGCTAGACTATTTTTTGTGGGGCTATGTAAAGTCATTGGTCTATGCGGATAAGCCACAAACGCTTGACCATTTGGAAGACAACATTCACCGTGTTATTGCCGATATACCGCCACAAATGTTGGAAAAAGTCATCAAAAATAAGACGTCCAGATTGGACTACATCCGAGCCAGCCGTGGCAGTCCTATGCCAGAAATCATATTTAAAATGTAATGCCACAAGATTATCTTTCGAATAAAAAAAATTCATGTCAATCGAATAATACATCGTTGTTTTATTGCAATTTAAAGTTCTATACCTCTAAAAAAAAACACCTTTTAGAAAAATCTATCTAACAATGGTATGAAAAATTTAAAACTATGGGCTGTTCGTGAAAAAGTCTTGGACCAAGCTGAAACAACGTATCATAGCCGCTATGGATGAATTTGATACTTTAATACACTTTTGGCAGAAAGGGATTACTGGCTGTGTCGTGAGACTGAGGGTTCACTCATAGAACATATGTGACTGTCTCTAGCAAAAAACTTAAAATAGTCTCAGACAGTCTGTTACATGATACATCAGTGCTTCTCAAATTTTCAATGTTCGCGACCCAATATTCAATCATAATTTGCATCGTGCCCCCCTCCATACAATAAAGATGTATTAAATTCAATAATAGTATATTTTGAAGCTAAACCTACTATACGACTTTAACCTCTTAAGCCCCCTCCCAACGTAAATAAACGTCTCACTCAGCCAGTGTGTTAATTGCCCCCAGACGTATATATATGTTTTTATGAAGTTATATCTGTTCTGTGAACTGTTATAAATAACGTTATTCACACACACACAGAAGACATTGGAAAATGAACTTGACACAGTGTTTGCAAAGGATTCACTTATTTCAGAGGATTTGATTATTTATCCCTTTTCTACCACTCCCCCCAATACACCCCATTTATCTACGTGCTAACAGTGGCATTGGGAAGCATGATTTTTAATTGGTATTTAAGGAATAATAATTATAAACAGTACAAATTATCAAGATAAGTATTAATGGTGGCATATAATTTTATACATAACAAATCCATGGGGTCACTGGCAATTATTAAACTTGTCCTTAACTTAGTATTGTTAAGTTAATTATAAAATATATAGATTGTGCAGTACTGATACATTTATAAGTGTATTATACACTGGTGTGCAAAAATTAAGGACGAGACGGCTTTTTCAATATAACTTTGTACAAAAGCTTTCCAAATCAACACTTTTAATACCGTAAGATCCCCAATACGTACGGACATGTGTAATATGTAAGCAACACTTATTAAAAGAGAAATCAGAGGGATAAAAAGAAGCTTGATTGAAAAAGTAGCATGGAGCGCAATGCGACTGAAGGCCGAAACATCCCTGTGATGGGTGTCCAGCAAGAAACATCCGGTCTTTAGTAGGGGATATGATCTCCCCTGACTGCTAGGCAGGTTTCACAGCGTCTGCCCATGCTGAGAATGAGGGTGTCAATGAGTTGTTGAGGCATTGCTGCCCATTCGTCTTGCAGCGGCAATCGAAGCTCTCGAATCGTTACTGGTGGTAAGGTAAGAGCTGCCAAGCATCTGCCTAGAAAATCCCATACATGCTCGATGCGATTGAGATCCGGAGATCGTGCCGGCCAATGCATACGTTCAATATCCTCACTCTCTAAGAGCTGTTCGGCAGCTACTGGGCGATGACATGGTGCATTGTCGTCCATGAGAAGGAACTGCAGACTCATAACGCCTCTAAAAAGACGCACATATGGAAGAAGAATCTCGTTACAAAAACGGGTCCCGTTGACTGAACCTGTGTCGAAGATGTGAAGGTCTGTACGACTATCAAGCATGATGCCTCCCAACGAGAACACCGCGACCTCCATACCTGTCCCTTTCAATGATGTTCGAGGGATGATTGCGGCTTCCCCGCTCTCTCCAGATGAGTATGCGATGAGAATCGCTACTCAAACTGAATCTGCTCTCATCTGTAAAGAGTACTCGTCCCCATTCATTGTCTCTCCAATTCCGGTGTTCCCGGCACCACAGAGAACGCCTTCTCCGATGGGCAGGCGTTAAAGGTACACACCGTACAGGGCGTCGTGCAAACAGACCACCACCGTGCAGTCTTCTGGCCACGGTAAAACGCGATATCGGTCGTCCTGTCGCCTGTGTCTATCGATTTCTCCCACTGTCTGCCGCCTGTTTCTTCTGGCCTGTAAGACAATGTACCGGTCATCTGCGGGTGTGGTTCCTCGTGGACGACCACTACTGAACCCCCGGATAGCGGTTCCTGTAGTTTGAAATTGTCTCCAAAGTCGTGAAACGATGCTGTGAGCAATTCCGAACTCTGCAGCCACACTTGTCACACTGCGGCCTTCCTCCAACTTCCCAATGATTCGACCTCGGGTAAAAGCATCCAGATGCCGTCTAACAGATTGATTATTCGCCATTTCTCGCTGAGGTAGCGACTCGGTGAGATTTTAACTGCTATACGGCGTGCAATCTCTTTGCCAGAAATACTGATCTTACACCGACAACATGCTTTATACTAATCAGACACTCCCCCATTACGTCTACCTGCATATCTGCGCATGTGCTACCGTACATCACCTTACTTAATCTCCTGATTGGTCTTTCTGTCCGCTCTGCCTCTTCGTTCAGCTGATATGCTAATTTTTCGACTTCGTCCTTAATTTCTGCACACCAGTGTGTGTATTTGTTTACTTTCAGTAAGTTAATAATTTTTAAAATAATCTTTTGTTTTCGACTTTTCAATATGCTCGCGCCTCCCTTGTAGGGTTATTACGCCCCCAAGGTGGGCGCGTCCCACAGTTTGAGAAACACTGTGACACATTCAATATCTTACATTGTTCTTAATTTATAGCGCATCGAAACTGGATACTTCATTATGAATAACCCTCTATTCAGGATAGATTTAATAATATTTCCGTTTCGACAAATGGTGATTATATGATCGAACAAAACTTCTATAAATAGGTTTTGTTAGTTTGGTCAACGAACAATAGGTTTTCATTGCATTATATTCAACAGTAACAGTTACTATGTACACAGGATACTTTTATCAAATCAAATTTTATAGTTGTATTATGTGACTTGCATAAAAGACAATTCAAATTTTTTTTAAAATTTTGATGATTGTGAATATAATATTCTTTTAATGTGCAATAATGTACGTTGGCTAAGTCGAGCTACTTGTTTTGAAAGAAAATGAATAAATTAAAAATGGAAAACTAAAATCTAATGATCAAAACTGACTTATTGGACCAATTAACTAAAGCTAAGTATTTTCTTTATAAGATTCAACATCAGGATATTGACACAGTAAAATTAATGAAAGTGATACCGAGAAATCTGCTTTTTCAACAAATTTTGGAGTCAATGTTTCCAGTCTGTTAGTTCGCAGAAAGAGGTACCTCTCTGTTCAATTGGCATTCTCGTCTCTTGGTCGAAGCTCAGTATTATGCGATCCATAATCTCATAGCCCGTGTGTAACTTTAATGCGCGACATTATAAAGCAATATCAGTCAATTAATTCACTTCATTTTTCTTCTTCAGTTATTGGAATTGAGACTGAGTGTCCCAACTAATAATAAAATGAAATACAGTCAAACCTCTCTTTTACGAACCTCTGTATTGCGAATTGTTCTATTTAGCGAACTTTTTCAAGGAACCAAGAACATTTCACGATTTTCTTCGTAAAATTACCTCCCAAAACGAAATGCATTCTCTATATAACAAACTTTTCTCCTGTCATGAATTTTTTTCTCTCCCTATTTTTAAAGTATTTCTGGACATTCCAAGTTATTCTCTCTTTTAACACGTTTTATGGTAATCATAAATCTTGAACTGGTTTTATTAGGTGCCTAACATGATAGAACAATGTAATTCTGGGCCTTGTAACCTTTAATCCCCACTGTCCAATTCAATTGAAACAACTTCGATTGCTTCAAAGCATTTTTTCAAATAAAAAATTCAAACAAAAATTCAAACAAAATTAACACATTTGATGAGTAATTAAATTTAGAGATGCATGTGGTAGTGTTTGTTTAGAATTTCTAGTTATAAAATAATGTATGTTTAAAATCACTAGTGTACTTTAAATTAGAAAATATCTTTAAAATTCGTTAATTTTATTACAAAATTACTTTCTTAATGTTGAAAATACAGTGTATTTTCGACATTCTTTTTTCTTGCTTTCCTTGGAGTTTTTCTTTTTGTGATGGGTAAGATATATATATAATAAATCGATATTATTTACAAAAAAAAGAGAACAATTACACTTTTTTTCAATATGTAGTGCTTATTAATTAAAAATTTGTTTTATGTGGTTTATAAAGTATATTGAAAGGTGAACTTCTATATAACGAATTTTCCATTTAACGAGCCTTTTTTCGGGATTTAGCGACTTCTTTAAATAGAGGTCCGACAGTATTTTTTTAATGTACTTCCACGGCATTTACATTGCTCAAGAAAATTAAATATGCAGTGAAATACGTTTAACACGAAGCGCTTAAGACGAAATATAGGTTAACACGAAATAACACAACGGTCCCGCAACCTACTATGTATCTTCATGCAATTTTTCTATGAACACAAAACGAAAATCGCTTAACAAAAAAAGATTTCCCTTCTGGGAATGAGCAAAATACTGAAAACTCAAAACACTTAATGAAATGTTTGAAAAGTTTTGGACTGTAATGCTGTATCATCCGAAGAGTTCGTTGCAATGAAAGATGATGAAGTGTGTACAACGAAAATTATGGCAGGCAAAGACAGTTTGGAGTTATTTCGAGGCTCAAAAAGCGTCATTGGTACAGATTCCGAAGGCGAAAATGAAATGAATATTGCATCTCCTGTTACCACGTCATCCGAAATGAGGAACATCATGAAAAATATGCGCAGGTATGAAGACGCACATTCCAATGGTGAAATGAATAAAAAATGGATGTCATCACACAATTTGTTGACAATTTATACTGAAAAAGACAATTTAAAGAAAAATAACAGATTATTTTTTAAAAACATAATTAATTTTTTTGTTGCTTCAAATAACTTGAAAATTTTGTATTAAATCTCATTAAATTCTTGCGAATGTTTTTGTTTCATTGATTTTTATGAAATACATGCATATGTAAAATATCAATGCAAAAAATGTAATCTAATAAACTTAACTTTGTTGAATATGTGATTTTTTCCCCAATATCCTTTAACACGAAAAAATATTTCAGTTTCCGTCAGTTTCGTGTTAAACGACTTTCACTGTATATGTACATTTCCGCAATAGCTTGCATACCCATTCTAACCAAGAATTAAAATTTTTTTTCTTCTTTTCCTTAAGCTCTTCTAGATCCCCTATCGACATAGCCCTGAACATAGTGCAATTATCATGATCAGAATGATGAGTAAGCGCACCCAGAACTGTTTTAATCATATACTCTCTCTCTCTAAGCTCTCTGTCCCCCTAAATCAATTCATAGCACAGTTTTTTTAGTAGGATCTGATTGAGTCGTTTCGTCTCCACCCTCGGCCAATCAATAAAATCAACACGCCGAACGACATCACCGCCATATTGATTATGAGCCCTCCCCCTCTGTCAGTCTACCCCCGTCTTCCTGGAGGCTTTATCTGAAGCACCCTTGAAAAGAGTTCGATTCGGAATGGCAAATTTAAGTATCGAACATAATGGAACGAACTTTTTTATTAGCTTCCTTTTTTCCCCGTTCGATTTCTTTTTGGTCAATATAAGCATTTTTTAGTTTATGCTAAGGATTATATTCGTGAAAGGTACGCTGATATGTCGTTTTATGTGGGGTTTTACCTGGTAATTATTTTGGTATTGCTAATTAATTTTATATGCAGGAGGATTTTGTGACTAACTTAAAGAATTTAATGTTCCTGGTGTATTTATTCACTGTATGAGAATAAACTTTCGGAAATTACCGGTACTTCTAAAGTGACATAGCCTAATGAATGAAAAAAAAATGAAATTATAACCCGTTTTCTTCTGGAAATATTTTTTTTATAAATAAATAAATAAGTTATAGTTAAAAAAAACTAATAAACACGCTTGTATAGTTAAGAGAAGTAAAAATAAAAAATGATTTTTAATATAAGAATAAAATGATTAACGAGAAAATTAATATCATTGTGGTAAAAGCGTGGGATGCTTTGTACTATATTTTTACACTAACTCTGCTTTTCGGAATAGAACTAGTAAGAATTTATAACAATTAATATCGAGAACCCCCTCTCTTTTACCACACACACACACAACACAATGACATTAATTTTCTTGTAAATCATTTTATTCTTATATTAAGAATTATTTTCTCTCTCTGCTTTTTAGTTCTTTTAAAACTATAAAAGCCTGTTTTTTTTAGTTTTTTGTAAGTGTAAGTTATTTTTCATTTTTTTTAGTTCGTTTATAAAAGCGTGTGTTTATAAAGTATCATTTGATCATTGATGAATTAATCTTTTTTGTTTGTTGTATTTGTATTAACCATGAGCGTTTTTTCGCTTTAGGGTTGTAACGTAATCTTTTAATCGTCAAATCTGGAATGAGTCGCCAAATCTGGAAATGGGAAATAGTTCGACAATGGAACAAAATTATGAAATAAATTATTGTATTGTCATCGGTCCTTGACAAGTGTGCAAAATTTCGAATTAATTTGACCTTTTAAAGTGGGTAAAAATCGAGTTCAAAGATTCCGTTACATACGGGTGAAGCTAATAAAAGTGTGTTAAAATTTAGATTAGATTCCAATGATGTTGCAAGCTTTATAAAAGTTAATGCAAGTGGATAAAAAAAAAAACTAAACTAAACTTACATGTAAATAATGCATGTCAATTTAATAAAAATTAATTAAATCATAGAAAAAAAGAATGGTAAAATAAAGCAGAGACAAAAATATTATTGAGAAAAAAATTTATGACATAAGTTGTAAGTTTAAAAAAAAGGTTTTTTAATTTAAATATTTAATATTAAGTAAATGAAATAATTTTACGTTTCATGTGAACCAAAAAAGGAATAGGTATTCTGAAGAAAGTATTATATATATATAAGGAGAGATATAACACACAAATTTAAGGCCTACCAACCTTTCCCTGTGTTTGCCTATTCCAGTAAATTGAGCCAGAAATATAAATATCTAAATGAAATAGTAAATTTTTTAATAATGGAAACTTCACACCATGATGAGGGATATATATATATATATATATATATATATATATATATATATATAGTGAACATAACACGAAACTGAAGGGACTGAAATATTTTTCGTCTTATTTCGTCTTATTTTTCGTCGTTTATTGAAAAAGAACATATATCGACAAAATTAAGTTTATTCTATTTACATAGATATGTATATATTCATATATTTAATAAAAATCAATGAAATAAAAACATTTACAAGAACTTAAAAAAATTTAATACAAAAGTTTAAAATTTTAAAAAAAACATTTATTGAGTTTTCGAAAAATAATCTGATATTTTTTCTTTGCATTGTGTTTTTAGCATCAAACTGTCAACGGATTGTTGCATGTCGTCCATTTTTTTATTCATTTCACCATTGGAATGTGCGTTTAAATAACTGCTAAAACTTTTCATGATTTTTCTCATTTCGGATAACGTGGAAACAGGAGCTGCATTATTCATTTCATTTCCGTCGTCGGAAACTTCATCAACGATATTTTTTGAATTTTGGACAAAATCCAAATGTATTTGTCTGCCATAAAATTGGAGCTGTACGCACATTTTCATCATCTACTGTGCAATGAATTCTTCCTATATTACAATAGGACAGTCCAGTCCAGCTGGGTTTCCTTATTTTGATCATTCCCAGAGTGGAAATCTTTTCATGTTAAGGTATCCAACTACATTCGGAACCGTGATTTTGCGAAAGCTTATAAATGAATAATATTTATGATAATTTCTATCACTTAGATTAGAAAATGTTTATAAAAATGTTTTAAGAATATTATTACAATAAAAAATTATTTAAGTACAATATTTTAACAAAAAATGAACCATTTCCAAAATATTCTCTTTTTGTGAAAAATGCTTCTATTATAATAATATTCTGCCTATATATAGCTCAGATCTCTGTACAGAGGCTCAACTAGAATTTTTGAAATATATAACTTAGAAGTGGGTTTATTCATGTTTTACGACAACAGAGGGGAGAAATTTTAAGAAAAAAAGCGCCAATAATTATTGAAATTGGTTGTAACTCTAAAAATAATGTGAATTTTTCAAAAATCATAGTTCAGACTCTCTGGAGAAGTCTTTATATAAGCAAAACATTATTATATTAGAAGCATTTTTTATAAAAGGAGAACATTTTGAAAAAAGGTTATTCTGTTAATTTTTAGCCAAAATATTGTATTTAAATAATTTTTTTTTGTCAAAATGTCCTTAAAACAATTTTATACATGCATTCTAATCTAAGTGACACTAAATATCATGAAAATTGTCCATTTATGCACTTTTTTAAAATCACGGTTCCGAACGAAGTCGGATACATTAAAGAATATAGTATGGATGATTATAGTACTTATACAATTTGTTTTCATAAGTATAGTTTAGTTAGTGTTACAAATACTGATGAATTTAACTTTCTTTCTCATTTGGTATTAAAAAGAAACTTATACATCATATAATGGAAATACCGGTTGATTCATAAATAGGACCAATTTCAGAGGATCATACATTTTTAGTGAATAAAGTTATTTACATGGAATTTTCAATGTGGTTTTCTCTAGCACAGTACACTTTCGTAAGCGTTTTGGCGAAGCAAAAAGAGTTTTTTCGATCATTTTTGGGATATTTTTCCAGCTCCTTCTTAAATTGCTTTTTGAAGCCTTTGAAATGCTCTTACTTTAAGTCTTTTTAATTGTTTTTTTAAGTATCTCCATAAAAAAAATAATCGCATGCAATACAGAGAGGGGATAGGGATAATCATTTATCAGGAGGCAGAAAACTTAGTTTTTAATCTTTCAGCCATTTTAGAGTATATTTTGCAGTATGACTTAGTGCAGAATCTTGGTGGAAAAACAAAGTTTCCTTGAGGGTAAAGGCGTTTACTTTTTTTGAACAAGTGTTCCAAAACTTTATTCTCATAGCATTTAGCATAAATTTTAAAGTTTGGTTCAACAAAAAATGGTTTTGTTAAGCCTCGAGAAGACATTTCCGTCCATACCATAACACCTGACGGCCAACTAGCATTTTTCAAAACAGCTGTATTTTGGAGATGTTTTTTCCTTGAAATATATTGAATCTTCATTTTGCCAGTTGTGAATAACAGATGAAACAGTTTTTCATCAGAAACTATCTATGCTTTGTATTTACCTTTGAGTAGCATTAAGTACAGAGACCAAGAACGTTTTCTTAGTTTTTCTACAGTCTTTACATATATTTGATGACGGACTTTAAAATTTACTTTTTATAGCCAATTTTCTTTATCTGACGGTAAATTGTCGATTGCTATATCTATAGTTTCTTTGCCATAGGTTTTTGAGGCAAAGGATTTTCTACAGCGATAATTCTTTTAAATTTTCATTAAGGACTTACTTTCGTTCACATTTTTTTCCTGGAGCTTCTGATTGCGAGCCGAATTTTATTTCTTTTTGAAATTTAGATGGTAATACAGTAGAAAAATGTCTTTTTTGATTTTTAAGTGCTTTATTATTTAAAGAATTAGAACAGCCATCCTTCAAAAGCCATAAAATTTCGTTCAGGGTTTGAGGATCTAATTTCAGTTCTGTAATTTACTTCCACTAACAAGAATGGTTAGATTAGTAATTTAAATATTTCTTTTTTCAAATAAAACCAGTAGTAAAACGATAGAAATTCGTCATAAATAGTTATATACTTTTAAAATTGGTCACACCAATTTTAAATCAACCGGTATATATATATAAATACAAGGTTATTCATCATTCACGCCGGGGTATTAAAAAAGGACATTTGAAAGCATACAGAAACACACAATTCAAGTTTTATTTACATACTTTACGGCTGTTCTATGTATGAAATCTTGCTTATCTGACGTGCATCAATGCGATAGACCAACTACACTTTACTCAACATGGTATTATCAACGTTCTTGACAACCCGTATGATCCTTTTATGCTGTTCTGCTACATCACATGGCAAAATGGTTAGGAAAATTTGGTCTTATGCGAAAGTTTTCGGATAACATGGTAAGAATAACATGTGCTGTGGTAGTACCATACGATGACAGTACCATGTTGAATAGAGTGTGGCAGGAACTGGACTGACGCATTGATGTATGCCGTGTAGTTAAGGTTTCATACATAGAACACCTGTAAAGAATGTAAATAAAGCTAGAATTGTTTCTATATTCTTTTGAATGTTATTTTTGGTTTTATTCTTCTTGGTTTACAAATTTCTTTTTTTTTACTGTAGTGTTTCGAAACCCGGAGGGAATCATGAATAATCCTGTACCAATAGATCAAGAATTTACCACAAGATGGGTTAGTAAGCAACTGTTAAGCAAAATCTACATCTATATTTCTATGAACAAAACCATATTTTACATATTATTATTTAAAGCAGTAAATTAATGATAAGGTAAATTTTCCTAAAATAGTGTATATCAATTTAGTTTTACGTATGTTTTAAATAAATATTGTTTGAGATTACTTCAAAGAAATTATAATCAAATAAACATGATTTTCTTAATACATACTTACATGTAACAGATAACGACTTATACAGCAATATTTATGATAAAAGAGAGAATAACTATTTTTCTTTTTTGGAATAGTTAAGTACACTAATTAATTATATATAGAGAAATATTATTCTAAATAATTTACAACGTGCTAATAATTCAACTATTAAAACAAATCAGATAAAATTTTTAAAGAATCAAAAATTCTTTAGATACTAATTAGAGTATGATTTGCTTTTTTAATTTGTTTAAAAACATAAATTAGAAGCCTGGTGAACTTTTTAGTTGCAATTTTTCAATACACAAGCAACTTCTCCTTCCTTTTTTGAATAACAGATGGCACTACTTATACAATACATACTCATGAAAAGGAGAACTTGGTGAAACACAAATGATGTGTTACATTTAATAATCAATTTTAAATTGTGTGCACGTACTAAATTTGAGATCTGCAACAAATATTTTCAAAATATTAAAACATTTTTAAAATTTACATTCAACAGATTATCATGGATAAAATTGACCGACAAATATTTTAATTATATATGAATACTTATATTATCCTGCTTCACACTATTTCATGTATTTTTATGCAACATGGATAGTTGTTATTTTCTGTTCAGTGACGTAACGTACATCCCCAAAAGCCAAAAGCCTGACTGCTGCCAAGTACATAGTCTTTGTAAAATCCAACTGGGGGGGGGGGCAAAACTTGACGGAGCAAGGGGTCCAAATGTTCTACGTTACGCCACAGTTTCTGTTAGTATAAGGGGCGTATCAATGATACCGTATTAGCCGTATCAATGATACGGGGCCCCAAGCTACAGGGGCCCCAACATGTGTCACTACAGGGCTTTCTTTTCTAAAAAAGGGCCCCGATGGAGTTTTGATACAGAGCCCACACAGAACAAGCTGCGCCGGTGGTTAGTATTATATATTTAATGTTTTAATCAAATAAAGTTATTTATAGCTCAGTAGATAGTCATTGTTTTGTTTCATTATTGAAAAGTATTAATATTAGTGCTTCATCATTTAAAAATAATATTAACAACAAAAACTTTGAGTGAGTGAGAGTAAGAGAAAGAGGGAGAAGGAGGAGAGAGAAGAGACAGAGAGAGAAAACTTAACTAGTTATATGACCAGTTGATTTATAATTAAAATTATTTCAGATAAAAACAATAACTATAAAGTTACTCCATTCGATAAACATTAATTTTACCGCATTTTTATAGAATATATTTGTAGTTTAACTTATTTTTATAAGGCGTTCTATAAAGAACAATAAATAATTTTCAAATTTCTAATACATTTTAAATTCGTGGTAAAATTATCACTTGTTAAAAACTCAAAAATAGTCACTTTCTGTTTTGATAAAATAATTGAAAATATTAAAAGAGAAAATAAGAAATTTAAAAGCCTCCCAAAGAGAAAATAGAAGTGAAAACTGGTTTACTCGACGTGTTTAAAAATCAGCACACATCATCAACAACAGCAACTTAGCTATTAGAATCTCTAATCTCTATTCTACATTCTTTCAGAACACACAATTCCATTCTCGGATTTTTCAAACAAGCATGAAACGAGCATAACCCTAAAACCGTGACAGTTTTATGTTGTACGAAAAGCAGTTCTGGGTAATTAATGAATATAACATGGAAAGCAAAAGCCATAACGTTAACAAAGAATTATATTCTATATTTTTCCTCGAGGACCTCGCAGAACGAATATTCACTCGCCATTTCTTTGTTCAATGCGCTTCGTTATTCCCTCTTGAGAGCTTAACTTCTTTTACAGTGATCAAGGGCCTCACTTTGGGACTAGGCCTAACTTCATTACGAAGTCCTTCCGAAGTGATTATGCAAATTGCTTGTCTTAGTAATCGGATAAGCGGTTCCTCTATAATCACAGCCGTCAGGACGTCGGGTGTAGATTTTTATCGTTGCTGTCATATCATAGAGTGAACGATTAGGTGCGCTTACAAGACAGGGAAATTTGTCGTAATTGAATAAGTAAACGCGTTACATAAGGATTGTGTGTCAGGAAAGTATGAATTAGAAGGAACAAGAAAAGACATAGTAATGGAAATTGTGCGTTTAGATATGGGGTAGTAAAGATTGCCTTCCTCGTGCAAGTTGAGAAAAATGTTAAGAACAAGTTTGAAGTGGAAAAACAAAATTATAAGTTTTGGACGAGGACTGCTTATATCAAATCTTATTATCATCAATATTTTAACATTATGTCTCTTTAGAGTATTGTTTATCGATTTAAACTTAGCAGATAAAGTATTGCTTATTAAAAAAACATGCTATTGTTTTATTGCTAGATTTTTTATTAGCTTCAGCTGCTTAATATGACTATTTTTTTAGTAATTATCAAGGCCAGAGAGTATAGTTGTAGCATAAAAAATTGTTTGGAAAGATTAAAAGAAAACTGTCCAAAAATAAAGTTATGCGTATGAAAAATTGTAAAGAAAAAGAATTCTGCCTTCAGTATTAAATTTTCTCAAGGTACACGTTGAAATGACCAATTCGTCAAAACGCATGTTTTTTGTCTTTTATTTTATTGAAGAGAGCTATCTTTTGGCTTTACAAAACATACGTTGTTTCGTTTCTACGTCACCCCTGGAGGCCAAGTTACAATCAATTTTATGAAATTAGAAAAACCAGAAGTGGGTATTTTTAAATTGTTCAAAATCTATCATGGCGAGCCTGATAACTCAAAATGCATGTTATAAATGTATTTCTATAAAATTTTTGAATCTGATATTTATATTATTTTCTACAGAACGTATGAATTTTTAGAGAATGTATGAATTTCTAGATAATGTTTAATTTTTTATTGTATGAACATTTTTTAAGTTATTGCCTGTTATTTAAATAACGGTCTCATGAAGAATGTTACATTTCTTATAATATTTACTCGATCAGCTCTAAAATTTAATAACACATTAAACTTTTAGTACATTCTCTAGATAAATGCATCTGAGTTGTTTTATAAAAATACTTTTACTCTGATATAAGTTAATTACTTTTTTCGCTAATTGCTTTGAATTTTTTCAAAATATTGCTTAAATTTTACTTATAATTGTGATATTTGTAAAATTTAGATATTTTTTAAGAATATTGTTAGAGTTAAATATTACTTTTTATTGGTATTGATTTCTAAAAAAAGAAAAGAAAAGAAAGCGTGTATCAGTGTGAACACGCGTTCGAAGTTAACTTCTTTGGCTGATATTAGTGTTTTTCCAAATTTATATTTATGTCTTTAATTGTTTTTTTTAAAAAAACTAAGTTATTTTTCTTGAGAATGAAAATAGCTGTTTTTCTAAAAATCAAAAATGTTCCTCAAAAATGTTGAATTTTTGTAATTTAATCCCATTGAAATACTATATTTTTACTCATTGTGATTAATGAAATATATAATATACTATCTGGATGAGATGAAACAATAATGAAATACATTCTGCTAATTTTCTTCAGTTATTATTAGAAAGTTCTAGCTTATATACTTCAATTTTTAGCACTGTACATACCACGTGTCAATGTGACTGTTGCAATAAATATTGCAGAACCTTATATATATATATTTTGCATCTATCTGTTATTTGTATGATATTAGTGTTTTTCAACTTCAAGTTTATATTTATATCTTTAATTTTTTTAAAAAAACTAAGTTAATTTCCCTTAAAATAAAAAAAAGATGTTTTTCTCAGAATCAAAAATTTGCCTCGAAACCAAAATTCAAAATGTTCCATGCGTTGCAATTTTTGTCGAATTATAACAAAACTTTCCAAAATGATTCATCTAATGTATAGTTATAAATTCTTGAATGCATTGTAATAATAGTGATAGGGTGAAAGAAGAAATTAAAGTTTTTTTATGTAGGAAATCATTAAAATTCTTGAAAATTTTATTTAAAAAGTTGCGTTTACCCATATTTTGTAAATTATCATATAAAACATTACATTGCATGCATACATTTGTAAAGAATTGCTTAAAGAAGTTAAATCAGGTGAAAATATGAAGTTCAAAAAGAAATCAAAACGCATGGAACGTTTTGAAATTTCTTAAAAAAAAAAAAAACTACTCATTTTATTTCCCCCAATTTTTTTCATATGGTTTTAGTTCTAAGTTACATAGAGCCAGTAAAAATTTGGGGCATGTTTGTAAAAATTTTTTTAAAAAAATTTACTGTCCAATGTAGTCTTAAAATACAAATTAATGAAGCACTATATAACCCTTTCACGACTATCAAATCAATTACACCGAAGCATATATATGATTTAAATACTCATTTTTTAAACTGTATTTAAAAATTCCATTCGATTGAAAATTTAGTAAACACCATCTTTTATTGCCAAACTATTGAAAGAATTGTTGTGTCACCACTAAATTTTAAAACAATAGATTGTTTGTATTATTTCCTTAAAAGAATTTTAAAACTGTATATCCAACAAACTCTCCTTAAACTAATTTTTGACAGATTTTGAACCATTTAAATGTCTACTTCGGGTAGATTAAAGACTCACTTCCGATTTTTTTTAATTCATAAAATTGATTATAATTTGACTTCTAGGTAACGTAAAAACAAAACAAAGTATGTATCGCAAGGCTAAAAAAGGAAAGGCTTGTTAAAGTTGCTGTTGCATGAGGAGAGGGGGTGGGTGCTAGCTCAGAGCTAATAGACGAAAAACACAAAAGAAATTTTAAAAGCCGTAATTTTTAATCTATGTTTTCAATCTTTGAACAGAGTACGGATAATACTATTCTACATATGGAAAAAAATTTCGTTAGATTATTTTTATAAATAATGAAGTTATTAAATATTTAATTAAAATTTTGGGTATTTTTGAAAAATCGTAAAAAAAAAAAGATTTCGTCATTTTTTTTTATGACTGATTCTAAAAGAGAAAAGCATGAAATTGTTTAGAATAAAATATCAATTCATTAACTCGAAAGGAAACTTAAAGGGAATGATTTAGAAACCATTTTTATAAAAGCGTATCAATTTTGACTCATTTTAAAAAAAATCGTAAAAAATAGAAAATATCATTATTTTGTTAAAAAAATATACCATATCGTGGCGGGAAAAAATGATCTTTGCGATTCTGTAATTATTTTTTGTCTGAGATAGATAGTATGAATTAGATGGCGTTTTTTAAAACGGGGGAACATTCGGAGCTTCATTCATTTCTACCTTACGTTCATCGCTAACCGTAACTGGTAACGCGTAACGGAAATTTCTCCCTACAGTGCCATAAGAAGTTAACTTCAAAAATGTAGAAGACCAAATGATTTAAAGTGTATTCCGTTTAACCTTCAGGTATTTTGTTTCTTTTTAAATTTTGAGCCACAGAGGAGATATGATGTGCAACACTTTGCTTACCCCCAACACAAAGTTTGTCGTCACAAAGTTTGGAACAGCACATATTAAATCTGTTGAGGTACACTTTAAAATTACCATGATCACAGTAAGGAATTGTGTGATTTTGAAATTTGTAGAAAAACAGGGTACTTATGTATTATCGTAATAATCGCCAAGTTGGCAACCTATATTTCCAATGTGTCGTATGCGCTGAATTGGCAACCTTGCGCTTAGTTTCATTTAATGTCGCCAATAGGTTGCGATTATACGTAAGTACCGAAAAGGGATTACGAGACAGTGTTTTCTAATGATTTAAAAGTTGGTGTGAATTAACATTTGATCGAAAGTTATTAGAGGTTTACTGGAGACATACTTCTATAATTTAGTATCAAAAACTGTTTCACAATGAGGCCATTTCAACTGTTTCTTCCACACCGTAAAATGAGAATTTTGAGATCCTTTTATGTGAGGGAGATTTATCATTCAGCAAATTCGGGTCCTTAAGGCAAAGTTTCTCAAACTGTAGGGCGTGATAACTCTACGAGGGGGGCATAAACATGAAAACACACACACACATACAAATTATTTTAAAAAGTTATTAAACTTACTGAAAGTAAATAAACAAATACATTCTGACATAAGGAAAACAAAATACTCATTTACACTATAATACACTTATAAATGTATCAGTACTACACAATCTATTTTATAATTAATTTAACAATACTAAGTTAAAGAAAGGTTAATAATTACCAATGACCCCATGGATATGTCATATATAAAATTATGTGCTGACATTAAGGGGACCTGGCACCCTTTAAGCAAACTTCTTTATTTACGTATTTAAAAATTATATTTTAGCATTTTATACAATGTTTCTATTCAAGAAAATGTTACCAGATGAATATTTTCATATATTATTCACACAAATTTAAAAATTTTAATTTTTTGAAGAAAATTGGGAAAATTTTAAAATCCTACTCCTTTTGTAAAAATTAATTTTTTAACCTGAAATTTTTTTATAATACTCTTATGGATGATCTAAACAACTTTAGGGATCGATTTTAGAATAACTTCATTCGTTTTTGAGAAAAAAAATAAAATGTTGATATACAGGCTAAAAATCAACGAAAAAGCCAACATGTCTTACATTTTATTTATTTTTTTTTAAAAAAAGTATTCAGTTTATAGCAAAACGGATCCCTAATTTTATTACATGCTTTATTTTCAACACGCAAGAAAAAAATGGAAGTGATTGGTAAATAATTGTCGAAGGAGTAGCATTTTGAATGCACTAAGGTTTCGAAAAACACAAACTGAGAAAAACCACTTTAAAGTTTATAATTCTGAAAAAATAATTATTATAAGCTAAATTAAACTTAAAATACCACTTTAAGATATTAGTTATACGTTTTTCTTTAAAATAATTGCATTTTCATATTTTTTTCAACCCACACATTTTTATAAATGATCAACTTTTAGAGAGTACTAATTGCCCATGAAAATCCAAGAAAAATGTTAAAAAAAATTTTTTTTTCTGTCACGACAGAAATTTTAGCTGTTTTCTTCTTATAATATTAAAGTATCACATTTGTATGAAAAATATATCAGGAAGAAGAACTGAAATTATAAAATTATTAATATAAAATGCCTTAATTTAAAAATTTTACATGCACACATTTCACAAGGAAGAAAAATTACATTATTGTATTGCCTCGGAAATATTCTGCTTTTAATACTACAAATTCTTTTTTATAGTTATTATTTCTATTTCTAAAATAGATTTTTTATCATAAAGCATTTTTTAGCTTTTTTTTCTAAAAAGGGGGTGTGGCTGAATTGCCTAATTTGTTTTCAAATGAAGTTTTAGTCATCTTCTAACTTTCCGACATGCACAAGTGATATATCAATCGAAAGATAATAATGCAAAGAATAAGATTAAATGAAAAAAAACGATAGGTTTGTGATTTTTAGGGTACCACAAGTCCTCTTAACAGTCATCTTGATAATTGGTATGGTTTATAATTAACCCCTTAAATGCCGATTAAAAAATTATTAAAACCCCTTAGAAAAATTATAAAAACCGATTAAAACCCCTTAAATGCCGTTCCCCAATGTCACCGCTTAGCACGTAGGTAACTGTATGTGATGTATTGAGAGGGGGAAGGGTAGAAAAGGAATAAATAATCAAATCCTCTGAAATAAGTAAATCCTTTGCAAACACTGTGTCGAGATCTTTTTATTGCATTCCAAAGCCTTCGGAATAATTTTATGGATAGTAGTTCACAGAAAAGGTAATACATCGGAAAGACGTATATATACGTCTGAGACAATTACACTGGCTGAGAGAGACGTTTATATACGTTGGGGCTACTTAAGAGGTTAATGTCATTTTGTAGCTTCAAAGTGTGAAAAATGCTTCTATTATAATAATATTTTGCCTATATATAGCTCAGACCTCTGTACAGAGGCTCAACTAGAATTTTTGAAATATATAACTTAGAAGTGGGTTTATTCATGTTTTGTGACAACAGAGGGGAGAAATTTAAAAAAAGCCCCGTCGATAATTATTTCAATTGGTTGTAACTCTGAAAATAATGTAAATTTTTCAAAAAAAAAAAAGTTCAGACTCTCTGGGGAAGTCTTAATCTTATATAAACAAAATATTGTTGCGTTTTCGAGGGTTCGAAATGATTGAAGCCGAAGAGCGGGATCCAAAACAATTTTATTCTTTGCCAAAACAGTCCTCCACAAATTGTAGAACAGTTCGAGAAATTCACGTACAATCGATGAAAATACTGATAACACAGATGCAATACACTAACAAAAACAATAGTAAACACTCAGCACAAAAATAATAACTCAATAAAAGCAATAACACACGCATTATGCAATCGTCTCTCTCAAGCAGAGAGGTATCACTTGCATGAAAGCTGAGATCTGACTGACTGACTAGCCGGCCCGGGCCCTTTTATACCTTTCGGTCAGAAACCTCTTGCACTTGCCAGAATAATCTAGAAATAGAAAGGTCTAGAAAAATCCGAGCGTACGAGAAAAGCTCAATACATAGTGTTACAATACCGCGATAGGGTTGCCAGACAGGGTTATTAGGAGCAGGGTTGCCATGGTCGCCAAGCTTATCGCCCAAATTTGGCGCCAAAAAAAATTAAGTCGCCAAATCCGTCGCCAAGTTGGCGCTAGCTGCAATATTTGGCGAGTTTACCATTTAAACCAATGTTAAAGCATGGGGGCCGTGCAATGCAGTGGAAATGATATTACAGGTAAACAGGGTTGAAATCACATTAGATACGACAAATTAAACTGTAGAAATGAACACAAATGAGTAGAAACAATTAGAATAAGACTAAATTCGTAACATTGCCCCCTCTCAAGAACTGCACGTCCCGGGCAGTACAACCCTTCATCAGACGTTAACATAATAATAAAGCAATTGATTAAAAACAATTAAATGAATATGCAATAATAAACATGTAATACATAGTACAAAATAAACACCTAATGCATAGTACAAAATAAACACGTAATGCATAGTAGAAAATGAACACTTACAAAACAACAAACAAAATTATTTACAAGATTATTTACACACTAACTTATTTATACAAGACCATGGTCAAAATAAATTACACAATAATTGACACACTAAGAATTATGGCCATAATATGGAGCAAGCCTGTCGTAATGAACGACTCTAGGCTTCGAATTCGTTGACTTACGGATCCGGATTACGACGTCGTTTATTATCTTTAAAATTGTATAAGGACCATCCCAATGCGATTGTAGCTTAGAGAAAGTCCTTTGCGTCGAGTCGGGTTGTAGAACCACACTTTGTCACCTTCCTTGAATTGATGTCCTGTGGCTTTTGTGTCGTACCGAGTCTTCATCTTCTCCGTCCTCAGGTTGATCCGTTCTCGAGCCAAATTGTGTACATCTTCAAAACGTGCCTGGAGATTCTGCACGTACTCCTCAGGCGATGAAGGTGTATCCGGAGGGCGACCAAACAGCAGGTCACAAGGGAGACGAAGATCTCGGCCAAAAAGCATCTGGGATGGTGAATATCCGGTAGTCTCGTGAACGGCGCTGCGGTACGCTAGCAGAAAGAGAGGAACTTTCTGGTCCCAGTCTTGTTGGTTCTTGGAGACCATCAGTGAGAGGTTATTCAGGATGGTACGATTAAACCTCTCCACCATACCATCTGACTGTGGGTGCAAAGGTGTGGTCTTGGTCTTGTCAATTCCGAGTAGTTCACAGACCCCTTCAATACCGCAGAGACGAAATTTCTTCCCTGATCGGAATGAAGTTGAAGAGGTACCCCCATATCTCGATATCCAGTGCTGCACTACAGCCTCCGCTACGGTGGGGGGCTTCCTGATCCGGAATGGGGGTACACTTCGGGCCATTTCGTGAAGTAGTCCATGACAACAAGTAGGTACTTATTACCAGACGCAGTCCTTGGCAGAGGTCCCAGGATATCGAAAGCGATACGTTCGAAGGGTGCTCCAACATTGTAGCGATGCAGCTTCCCTCGGCTACGTATCTTTGGCCCCTTCCGAGCTGAACAGGCATCACAGGACTTGCACCACTGTTCCACGTCAGCTCTCACTTTACCCCAGAAGAATCGCTCTCGAACTCGGTGCAAAGTTTTCATGACGCCGAAATGACCTCCTGTTGGGCTGCCATGCAATTCTTTGAGTACCTCTGGGATACGAGATCGAGGAAGTACTAATTGCCACCTGAATGTCTTTCCATCCTCTGATTCGAATTTTCGGTATAGAACACCATTCCTGAGATGTAGAGAATTCCAGAGGGCCCAATACTGCTTAGTTGTAGGACTATAAGCCGAGATGTCCTGCCAACTTGGTTTATTGCTGGAAGACTCCATAAACTCTATAAGGGGTTTAATATCAGGATCCGCCATCTGGTCTTCTCGAACTTTCTCGTCACTCCAGGGATCGGGTGGCGTCGCTGTTGAAGTTGTTATCTGGCGTATAGCATAGTCATATTTGGTCTCTACTCTGGAACAATGACGACAATTTTCTGGGCATGGTCTTCTTGAAAGGGCATCAGCATTTCCATGCGAGGAGCCTTTACGATGTCTGATGTCAAAGTAATACTCGTTGAGCCGTTGTATCCATCTGGCTACCTGGCCTTCAGTATTTCTAAAATTCATTAGCCAGGTTAAAGAGGCATGATCGGTACGTAGAAGAAATTTTTGGCCATAGAGATAGTGATGGAAATGCTCGATGGCTTTCACAATAGCCAGTAGCTCTTTTCGAGTGACACAATAATTTCTTTCCGGTTTCGATAAACACTTACTCCAATAAGCTACGACTCGTTCCTGGCCATCTATTTCCTGAGATAATACTGCTCCGACACTCTCATTACTGGCATCAGTGTCCAAGATAAATGGCTTGTCCGGTTGTGGATATATTAAGATCGGTGAAGACGTCAAAGCTTCTTTAAGCTGGAGGAAGGAATCTTCACATTCTTTTGTCCACTGAAACTTTTGTTTACTTTCTGTTAGCTTGTGCAAGGGTCTTGCGATGTTAGAGAACCCTTTCACAAACTTTCGGTAATAAGTACATAGTCCCAGGAAGCTTCGCAGCTCACGGAGGTTTTCAGGGCGTTTCCAATTCTTTACGGCGGACACTTTTTCAGGGTCCGTACGAACACCTTCTGCAGAGATGATGTGTCCCAGATAATTGACTTCTTTCTGGAAGAACTTGCATTTCGAAGGGTTTAGCTTCAAGTTAGCGTCGCTTAATTTTGATAACACCTTCCGGATATTTTGAAGATGTTCTTCAAACGTACGCCCTCCTATTATGACGTCATCCAGGTAAATAAGGCAAGCTTCAAAAGTCAGACCCTTTAGCACGGTCTCCATCAGGCGCTCGAAAGTAGCTGGCGCATTGCAGAGCCCGAACGGCATGACTTTGAACTGCCATAGTCCTTGGCCGGAAGTGAATGCTGTTTTTCTCTATCTTCGGGATGGATCTCCACTTGCCAGTATCCGCTCTTTAAATCTAAAGTCGAGAACCATTTATGACCGGAAAGGGTATCCAGGGTGTCATCTATCCTTGGAAGAGGGTAGCTGTCCTTCTTGGTGACGTCGTTAAGTTTTCGATAGTCCACGCAAAATCTTGTGGAGCCATCTTTCTTACGAACCAAGACGATTGGAGATGCCCACGGACTCGAAGACGGTTCTATGATGTCATTTTCCTGCATCTCTCGTAGTAGTGTTCCGACCTCTTCCTGTTTAGCAAACGGCAAGCGTCTTGGGTGCTGTTTAATCGGCGGATGGTCTGCTGTATCAATTCTGTGTTGTGTCACTGTCGTATGGCCAATATCGCTACTGTTTCTAGAAAACACGTCTTCAAATTCTTGGAACAGTCTTTCTGCGGAGCTTTTTCTGTTCGGGGACAATTCAGCATTTTCTAGAAGGTCGGAGTCAACTGTTGAGGCGAGTTGGATAGGGAGCAAGCTCGAACTTTTGCAGACACAGGTTACTGGACTGCAGGTTGCCAACACTTCACCTTTCTGGAACACTCTAGGTTTTTCAGTTACGTTGCAAATTCTTACCGGGATAGTTTTTCTGGAAAGGTCCACAAGCGTCGAAGCTATTAGCAATCCATTCGCTTTATTTTCCGCAGTTCCAATTAGTCCAGAGTTGAAACTCACATCGTTACCGATGTATCCAGGTACTATGATTTCAGTCCTTGGGGGAATGGTAATATTCTCGTTAGCGGTTACCTGTCGAATAGATTCTGTCCTGTGTTTAATTTTGAATATAGTGACTTCTTCGTGTATGGAACGTAATTCGTTCTTGTTGAAGTCTAGAGTGAAACCATGCTCCTTTAGAAAGTCCAGTCCAAGAATGAAAGGGTCTGCAATATCTGCGACATACACAGCATGTTGGTAGGTAGTGTCTCCAAACTGGATCTTGACTTTTAATTTTCCGTGAATATCAATCTTTTCCCCCGTCACGGTCTGTAGCACCACGCGGGGTGGGGTCCAGATAAGTTTCTCTTTTAATTTTTGAGCCAGATCGTTCCGAATGATAGACACATTGGCTCCTGTATCGATGATCATGTTGCAGGGAAGCTCGTTAACATGTCCCATTATAAAAATTCCATTCTCACCGGTACTCTTTGTCGAAATTTGACACACTTGAAAATGGGGCTTTCCAAAATCTGGCAACCTCCGCCCCACGAGATGGCCATTAATTAGTTTTCCGACACCTCCTTTCTGGGAGGCGCTATTAGTTTCAGCGCCTTGGCGTGCCCGGCAGCTTCTCTGCAGATGCCCTTCTCGACCGCAGGTCCAGCATTTAAGGGTCTTCTTCCCGTCTGCTTTCTGGGACATCAAAGACTCAACTCTATTCATGAAGCTTCTCATCTGTCGCTCTAACCGCTCCACACTTGAGTTCGACGTGTCCGATTCGTTGACGGCTCGTATGGGGTGTCTGTCCTTTCGTGTTGCTTGCTGGGCTGCCTCGAATTTCATAGCAAACACTAGGGCCCCCTTTAAGTCCTTGAGATCCGCCATTCGGAGAGCTTTCTGATTTCCGGATCACGCACCCCGTCGATGAAGTGTTGCAGCGCCAGGACTTCTCTTACTTCAGTCGGACAGTCAGAAAACGCCAAGTGAGAAAGCCTCTCGACGTCCGTCGCCAGTTCTTGGAGCGTTTCGGACACTTTCTGCTGCCGTGACTTCAGCTGGAGTCTGCTGTAATCCTTTACACATTTCTCTCCGAAGCGTAACTCCAGAGCATTAACGAGAGCGTCGAAATCCAGCCGCTGTGTTTCCGGCAAAGTTTGCAAAATGTCAGCAGCGTCGGCTCGAAGAGAAGCAGCTAACTGGCAGGCCTTGGTCTGGGAGTCCCACTGGTTTGCATCCGCCACTATGGAGAATTGGGTCTTATACACCTGCCAAGAGGACTTTCCGTCATATGTAGAAAGCTTGATGGAAGGCTTGGAAAAAGGAGCTTGAAACTTAAATTCATCCCCTTGACCAGTCATGACTTTCTGCTTCAATTTCTCTAGTTTGCTCTCCATATCTTCGAATTTATTTTCAAATTTGTTCTCTATATCCACAAATTTGTTTTCGAATTTATTTTCCACCGACTCGATTCTTCCTTCCATTTCTTCAAATTTCTTGTCCATAGTCGTCAATTTGTCGCCAATGCCCTTCAAATCACTTTTCAACTCTTCCTTGTTCGCGGTCAACTCCGATTTCATTTCAGTCATATAGGCATTCATGCTGGCGGTCAACTCCGATTTCATTTCGCCCATGTTGGCATTCATGCTGGCGGTCAAGTCCGATTTCATTTCGCCCATGTTGGCATTCATGCTGGCGGTCAAGTCCGATTTCATTTCGCCCATATTGACATTCATGCTGGCGGTCAATTTTTCTAGAAAAGTCTGGAACTGGGCCTCCATCGCTCTTGTTGTTGGCATTCAACCCCACTTCTGACACCAATTGTTGCGTTTTCGAGGGTTCGAAATGATTGAAGCCGAAGAGCGGGATCCAAAACAATTTTATTCTTTGCCAAAACAGTCCTCCACAAATTGTAGAACAGTTCGAGAAATTCACGTACAATCGATGAAAATACTGATAACACAGATGCAATACACTAACAAAAACAATAGTAAACACTCAGCACAAAAATAATAACTCAATAAAAGCAATAACACACGCACTATGCAATCGTCTCTCTCAAGCAGAGAGGTATCACTTGCATGAAAGCTGAGATCTGACTGACTGACTAGCCGGCCCGGGCCCTTTTATACCTTTCGGTCAGAAACCTCTTGCACTTGCCAGAATAATCTAGAAATAGAAAGGTCTAGAAAAATCCGGAGCGTACGAGAAAAGCTCAATACATAGTGTTACAATACCGCGATAGGGTTGCCAGACAGGGTTATTAGGAGCAGGGTTGCCATGGTCGCCAAGCTTATCGCCCACATTTGGCCCACATTTGGCGCCAAATTTGGCGCCAAAAATTAAGTCGCCAAATCCGTCGCCAACTTGGCGCTAGCTGCAATATTTGGCGAGTTTACCATTTAAACCAATGTTAAAGCATGGGGGCCGTGCAATGCAGTGGAAATGATATTACAGGTAAACAGGGTTGAAATCACATTAGATACGACAAATTAAACTGTAGAAATGAACACAAATGAGTAGAAACAATTAGAATAAGACTAAATTCGTAACAATATTATTGTTTTAGAAGCATTTTTTATAAAAGAACATTTTGAAAAAAGGTTATTCTAAGTTAATTTCTTGCCAAAATATTGTATTTAAATAATTTTTTTTGTCAAAATGTCCTTAAAACAATTTTATACATGTATTATAATCAAAGTGACACTAAATGTTATGAAAATTATCTATTTATGCACTTTTTTAAAATCACGGTTCCAAACGTGGCAAGTGGCATGTCAATTACGGAGTGCCTGTCCCAAACTGGGACGTACCTCCTCATCAGAATTTTAAGAATTAAGAGCCGAATTAGTGGGATTACATAAATTTAAATTTAAAAGATTTAATAAAATGGGCAGAACAATTCTGCTGGAACGGCGACAGAGTGAATCTGTCGACCGGAGGGACAGCCGCTCCATTTTCCTGCGATCTGATTGGCCGGTTCCAAACGTAGTCGGATACCTTAAAGATCTGAAAACCCTTTCTTTTCAGGCAATAGGAGAAAAAAGTATTTCCGGAGAAACCTTCATTAGTTTTATGTTCTTTTTTAATGCACTTTATTGCATTCAAATTGATGGATTAGTCTAGTTTTGAAGAGCAAAGTGTATTTCCGTAGTTAACATTATGATCACGAATTCAAAATGTTCGGGAGATGAAAGTCTCATCTTGCTATTTATTGCTCGTTATTTTTCAAGCTGAAATTTTATGCAAAACTCGGCTTCTGAATTTATGCTGTAATCCCTATCTGCTAAGCTATAAATCTCTTCAAATGCCAGCAATATTTATAAAATTACTTTTGTGATTCAGCATATACAGAGAGTGTAGCTTTAAATAGTAAACGTGAAAGCGTTCTGTTTGATTGCGAACTGAATTTAAGATTATGTAATGTGTTTCAATATTTTTTGTTGTTATTTATGTATGTAAATATAGGTTTAATTGTCGCGTGGCTTGACTTACATTTATTTTATCAGTGTACTTGAATAGATTAGTTTTCAAGTATCTGGTAACAGCTTTTTCTGCTTGCATTGGATATCTGTTAAGTATCTGGCTGCAATTTTTAAGCCTGTATTCGCTAGATGTTATTCGAATCCAGGGAGGAATATAATTAGATATGTTTAAATTCAATTCTTGTTTTTATGGAACTTTGATACTTTGAAAGCTGCTCTTTTCAATGCTATTATTCCTATGGGATTCAACTGTAATAACTCTTTGTATGTATCAGTGTGTCGTATTTGCTTAGTGTTCGAAATTTGTTTTCCTGCACGTTTTTCTCCTAAATTCTATAGATTAATATCATACCTCGATTCTATGCATATCGTCCTTTTTCACTTGATTAAGGTATCCGACTACGTTCGGAAACGTGATTTTAAAAAAGCGCATAAATGGAGAATTTTCATGATATTTAGTATCACTTAGATTAGAATACATGTATACAATTGTTTTAAGGACATTTTGTCAAAAAAAATTTATTTAAATACAATATTTTGGTAAAAAATTAACTTAGAATAACCTTTTTTCAAAATGCTCTCCTTTTATAAAAAATGCTTCTAAAATAATATTTTGCTTATATAAAGTAAAGACTTCTCCAGAGAGTCTGAATCGAGTACTTTTGAAAAATTCACATTATTTTCAAAGTTACAACCCATTGAAATAATGATCGGCGTATTTTTCTTAAAATTTCTCCCCTCTGCTGTCGTAAAACATGGATAAAACAACTTCTGAGTTATATATTTCAAAAATTCTAGTTGAGCCTCTGTACAGAGGTCTGAGCTATATACAGGCAAAATATTATTATAATAGACGCATTTTTCCCAAAAGGAGAATATTTTGAAAATGGGTCATTCTATGTTCATTTTTTGTCAAAATATTGTACTTAAATAATTTTTATTATAATAATATTCTTAAAACAATTTTATATACATTTTCTAATCTAAGTGACACTAAATATCATAAATATTATCCATTTATACGCTTTTGCAAAATCATGGTTCCGAACGTAGTCGGATACCTTAAGGTTAAATTCCTAACACATTCTGAGTACAGAATTTGTTCATTTTCGTATAATATTTATAAATTCAAGCTTTATAACATTAGACAAAATTAATTTTCGGAAATGTTCAAGTATCAAAAAATATTTGGTTACTTTATAAGCAGCATTTTTTTTAAAGTTGTGTTTATTGTTTCATTTCAGAATAATAGAAGAAGGGAAATGCTAAACTTTATTATGATCTGTTACCATGGGAAATAATAGTCTCCGAATGTTAAATGAAGAAAAATTATAAACACAGAAAATTGTCGTTTATTCGTCTGAATATTTTCAGTGGTAAAACGTTTAATGTATTAAATATACACTTTTGTAATTACACACAACTGAAAATATTTATTTAGGTAATGTAGTGATTTCGAAGATGCAAAAGGTAGACGCGGAAAGCCATAAGAAATATCTGAAATATCAAATTTTTGTTCTGTTTATATTATTGTTTATAATTTATTTCCTTAATGGAGATGATGATGAACATGTACAAATTTTTTAAGAGACACAGATTTGAAAATGTAATTTATTTTTAGCCACTTATTTTCCTTTTCTTGTTTTTAATTCAACATGTGGTATTCAGAATACGATATCTATATTTAAATAAATCTGAAAACATTTACATGCTCTCAAGAAAACTTTTTACGTCTGGAAACAATAGAAATTAAAAATAAAAATTTTTTGTACGTAAAATGTTTTGGTAAAATTCTGTTTCAGTGGCCAAGAAAAACAAATTGTGCCAAATTGCGCCTGTAGCGTATCCCTCCTATTGGATTTCTGCTCAATATGGAGATAATAATTCGCCAAGTTGGCAGTAAAAAAAAAAGACTTGGACTAAAATAGGATTTAATCAATGTTTTAAAATGTTTTCCTCCACTGGAAGTTGAATTTGTAATTTTTCTTCTATTTAGTTGTTCAAAGTTCGCAAGTAATACTTGTATCTTTGGAATTTTTTTCTTATGTTGTGCGTTTTATTATGTTTTTTAGTACTTTTCCGTTTCGTCGGTGCAAGCGATTAAGTCGCCAAAAATGATACAATCGAAGTCAAACGGAATATTCCCGCTGGTTTTCTTTTACTACCCAATTTTCCAAACAAGAGTCGCGATCTTTTCTTATTAGTAACGTCTTTTTCATGATACATCAATGACAAGCCAACGAGAACTAACATTCATAACATCTTTTTTATGTTTACATTGTTGTCACCCAAAAGCCTGCTTGGTGAGCTTCGCACCCGGACGGAAAAAAGGGGATTGTTTCTTTTTTTTAACTCTATATCCATTCCTATTTTAAAAAATTAAATTTGGAAATAATAATAAAGATAACAAAACAAAGATTATATCTTACTATTTTGCTTTTGATATTAATAAAGTATGCACTAATAAGCAGAAAAGCGTTTTGATAATTTTTTCATAAAAAATGAGTAATTATTTGATAAACTAAAAAAAAACAAACATTGAAAGATGTTTTTCAGCACTATACTTTTATCTAACATCAGGTTTTAAATTTTCCAGATTTCAAAGTTTTTGCTCCATTACTACTGTAGATTTAACTTAAAAGTAATGTTATAAAAATAATTTTTCGTTTTCTATTTTCAGATAGGAAGAATGTTAGGCCTAAATATTTTTTTCTCGAATCCGTCATGTTCAGAAAATCTTATGGATGTTTTTTTTCTCTTTTCCTGAAAGTGAAGAAAACAACAATTTTAGAAATACATAGTACAATATTCCATTTTCTCTCGCGTCTTTCTCAATAGCCTTCTTCTCAAAGAAAAGGAAGGGCATATAGCAGATACATTGCGTCATGCTCTACGTCTTCTTTTCGCAATCCCTTTCTACAACAATTTTTTTAAAATATGTCTTAGTTGCTTCTTTTATTTTTTTTTCTTATTCTTACTTCTCATTGGTACCATACTTAAATAAAAATATTTTGAGTATATATATATATATTAACTCTTACACGCTTTTATTTAAAATATTCACAAAAATATATCGTTTTTAAGAATTAATATTTATGTCTTGTTGAGATATAATGTTGTATGCAGATCATGAATTTTTGAACAATCTATATTAAAACGTTTATACAATACCAAAAATTTTCTAGAAATTTTGGCTTTTTGAAAAAATAAAAATAAAATAAGAATTCAGTTACGCGCAGATTGGGTGCTTGTGTATTATCGCAACCGTATTGGCGACGTTATATAAAACAAAGTCTATAGTTGCTAATTCAGCGCGTACGACACATGCGAAATCGAGGTTGCCAACTTGGCGAGTTATCTTGAACGTTGGCATTGTTGTGACAATATGTAATTACCACGGATTGTAACCATAATCAAAAAGTTCTTTTTTAGAAATTAACTATTTTAATTACTAAGTTAAGTGAACCTGTTGAGATAATTTAGTTTTCTTTATTCATTATTTTTTTTTGTCTGATTGCGATAAAAATTGCATTGAATCATACCTATTTTTGTCCGAATTGTGACAAGAAGTTATTTAAGGTATTCCATTTTTTGATGATTGCACTATTCTAATGCAGTTTTAATTAAAAAAAACACATGCTACATCTTAAACAAATTACGAGGGCTATTTTTTAAGTAAGGTCCGTTGGCGCGTATAGTTCCCTAGTTCACGCGTACGCCGCAACGAGTCTCTGCGTCACTGACCAGCATCCTTTGCGAACACACTCGCTTCATTTCCAGCTCTGTAGCAGTCGTGTAAGCTTCGCTGAGCGTCTTTAAAATGTTAAGGTGTTTGAATCGCCCGTCAAGTGTGAGATACGGTCTGTTATCCGTTTTTTGACTGCGAGGAACATGCGGTTGCAGACATTTATCGCCACGTAACAGAAGTTTATGGCACTGAAGCAATGAGTGATAGCAAAGTTCGAAAATGGGCCAGGAAGTTTAAAGAGGGGTGAACAAACGTCCATGACGAAGAACGCTCAGGACAGCCTTCTGTAATCACTGATGATTTGATACAAGCAGGTGAATCTGTGTGACAAGCAAGACTGTGTGTTTGAAGTACATTTTCCAGGTACCTCAAACACAATCTTGGCGGGAATAGCTTCAGTGACAACGAAGAAATGATAGCGGCCATGAACTCTTAGCTGTCCGGCAGACCAGGCGGCAGACTTTTTTGAAGAGGGTTTTTAAAACTTAGTTCTGAGGTATGACAAGTGCATATTAATAAACTCGGCAACTATGTAGAAAAATAGGCAAACATACGTACAATCCTAAAATAAAGATTTTTCGAAATAAAATATTGTCGTTATTTTTTTATAAACAAACGGACCTTACTTAAAAAACATCCCTCGTACATTAGGAAGGATTTCACCATTTAGACAGATTACCATGAAACTGGTGCAGACAACAACAGTCAAAATTTATTCCACGGCAGAATGCCTTTAATTTTTATAATCACTCAAATGATTAGAAAGATCTCGAGATGAACGATAATATCTCCAGAATATACAAAAAATTAAATACATATTATGTTCAACCAGCATAGATTACGCGCGCCTTCCAGTTCTTCTCTCCAATTAAAAAAAACATATTTAGAATAACTACAAAAGAAAATAGTCGCCCAACCGGTATAGTGGTTAGCGACGCTAATTGCTGTACCGAAAGGGACTGGGTTCGAATCCCGGAGAAGACATTGATGTTTGTAAATGTATACTGCCTTTACGGCAGGGGGTACTCTAAATATCCATCGAGCCGCAAGTCCTCTCGTGTGGTGGGTGGAAAGGGAAGAGAGGTGGGAGACCCTGGCCACCCCCTGTTCTTTCTCTAAATTGGGGTTGAAACAAACCAAATCGTACTGTCACTAAGATGGTGCTCAATGCTACGGCTAACAATAGGCATAAATCTAGTCCCGTAGGCCTTGATCTGATGTTACTGTAGATCAGGTGGCATACGTAACAGCGACAGCATCTGTAATGCCTCCTGATTGTTACTGGTTACGTATATCCGCTTACGATTATAATGTTTTCTGATGATCGTGGCTATTACCAACTGGACAATATACACTGCCATCCAACTAAAATGATCTGATTGGCTCGAGAAACATGATTCATAGCTTCAATTACTTCAATGCCCCCCAATTTTTCTGACTTAATTAATTAAATAGTTGTGAGGCGAAGATGAACTCTTAAAAGTTACAAAACATTACCTTATATTGTGAGGAAATTAGAAACTCTTCCTATTAGTTAATTGGCTCTAATAATCATTCTTAATGATTTTAGCAATTTTTAAAATCATGTTTAGAAGCATATCCGGTATCATCAAAATCATAGCCAGATTCACACAACAATAATGGGGAGAAATAAAGTGTTTCTAATTTTTGGGCCTTAATTCATGAAAAATAGTCGATCAAAATCACCTCTAATTCTAATTTGATACCATTGGAGAAGTGTATGGTTTTTTCACTCTATTAATTTTTTTTGTAAACATTTTTAAAAATAAATAGTTAAAGGAAGGTTTTTAAGAGCAAATATATAATAAATATCAATTGAAATAATTTTTATAATTTTGCTTATTAAAAATTTTTGATTTTGTTTGTTTTCTACATGCAAAGAAAAAAAAAAACTTCTAAAATTCATTAAATTTTTTTTATCTCTACTCTCTTTTTTTTTTTTTTATCTCAGGGAATACTCTAAATAGCCGTCAAGTCGCAAATCCTCTCGTGTGGTTGGTGGAAGGTGAAGAGAAGTGGGAGGCCCTTGGCCCCCCCAGGGTTTTCTCTCTCTAAATTTGGGTGGAATCGAGACAAATCGTACTGTCAATTGCATGGTGTTCAAAGCTAAGGCTAACGACAGTCGTAAAAATTCTAGCCCTTAGCCACGATGAATTTCGCGGGCCTCGATCTGACTTCGTCAGGCAGGTGGCAGTAGTCACAACAACAACACAAAAGAAGATAATTTAAGCAATATAACTTAAACAACAAACGATTATATATGAGCAACTAAATAAGATAAATTAGAGTTACATGAATTATTGAGCGAATGCAGACGATAATCATTTTGAAGAGAATTTGCAACTATATTTATAAGTTAAATAGTCAAATAAAGATTAGTTTAAAATAAAAAAAATAAATTTATATAAATTGAACTAAATATTTTACAATATGAATCAACTGAAAAAAATGTCTCGCAAAAAAGTGTAGAGATTTTCGTGATGTTCCATCCATACTGCCTTCAATATTTTTTAGATCGAATCCTAATAAAGCTAAAAATTAACTTGTATGATTCTATGAAATTAACTTTGATTAATTTGAAAAAATAATTCACGTTGGATTTTTTTTTCTTAAGCTGAAAAAAAAACTTCGTAAGTATAAAATTATTACATTAATTTTTTTTTTCACGTTTCGATAATTCAGAATTCAGGGGTGGAAAGAGCGGCATTTGAGGTTGCAATCAAAAGAAGCAAAACTCCCCATGGTACTGATATGTTGATTGCTCTGGGGTGGTTATATCTTCATTAGTCTGCTTTTCTTTAGTCAATGTTGATTGATCATAAAAAAAGCAGCTTTCCTACCCCACGGACTATTTTTTTGTGAGGTAGGAGGTATTGAATTTCTGTGGGGAGCTGATTTTTATCCTCACGGGATGAATTTTTTTCAAAGACCTAACCGTACTCGCAGAGAGTGGTAAGCAGGAGCAAAAAAATAAATTGCGTCAATTCGATATGATATGTCAGGTTTTGTAATTATATATTGCATGATTGAGTGCTTTGCATTGATAAGGTGATTTGAAAAAAGAGGGAATTTTTTTATCCCTAGAGTAAGTTCAGGGATAATTTAAAAAAAAAATTACACATTTATTTTTAATTATCCTGTGCCTGTCTCAGAGAAGCAATGAAATGGAGACAGATAATGAATATTAAAAAATTCATACTCATTGCTAATTTAAATATTGTTAAAGTACGGACGTTCGTCTCTTCTTACGTTCGGAACTGTAATTTTGAAAAAGCGTATGAACGAATAATTTTTTGGATGTTTAGTGTCCGTTGAGAGTTAGAATATACATATAAAATTGTTTTCAGAATATTATCGCAAGAAAAATTTATTTAAATGCAATTTTGGTTAAAAAGGAAACAAAAAATTACATATTTAAAATTTTTTTTACTTTTATGAAAAATGCTTCTGTAATAATAATATTTTTCCTACATATAACTAGGACTTCTCTCTATACCGGGTTGAATTAAAATTTTCAAATGTATAATTTAGAAGTAGATTTATTCATATGTTATTATAAAAGAATAGGGAAATTTTAATAAAAAAACACCTCTTATTATTTCAATTGATCTAATTCTGAAAATCATGTGAATTTTTCAAAAGTTTTAGTTTGAAAGTTCTGAATCACGCTGCTTAAAATATTACGTGACTGTACAAGACTCATTAATTTTTAAAATTAATGAATCAAAATTAAGCCTTCGATGTAGCTTTATAAGCGATTATTATTTTTTATTTGAAGATTTATTTATATGGTAGAAACCTTTGTAATGTATGATATTTTAAAATAAATTTATAATAAGTATGTTTTTATTGAGTTAACTAAGTGTTATCAGATGTTCTCAGGAACGTTGCATAATTTACTTGCAAAATCTGACTCTTCTAAAATGGTTTATTTTTTACAATTACGGGACTCACATAAACCGTCCTTTGTGTGTATTTCATACATCATACTTAAATATTATTCCATACTTAAATAGGACTTTAAATGATAGGAGATCATTTTATGAAGTCTCTTACCAGTTCGTGTATAAAATAAATAATAATTATCTCTTTTACACGTATATTCTTTGAAGTATTTTAAGAAACCACATTGAAATAAAAAAATCGGATACTTCGATTTTTAAAATAAATAATTTCGAGCTAATTCATATAAAAATTTATTGCGAAAAATAAATATTTTTAAAATTATTAGTAACCTATGGTAATGCGGCTTGTTTTACTGAAGGGAATTTTAATTTAACCTTTTGAAATATTTTTCAAAACTTATTTATTACATATAGATATAGTACCGAATAGGCGACATCGGAAAAATATTTTTCCATCAATATTTTCTCATGTTTAGAACTGGATGCCATTTTGAACAGCTCTGAGGCTTTTTAATGGCGGCTTTTCTCTTGTCGAATATCGTCTGCGGTAAAGGCTTTTTCTTCGACGAAAGTCAACTTCCAACTCCAATAATTCCCTACAAACTCATTTCCAACAACTTGTAGATACCTCTTGGATTTTTATGCGTCTTGCCCTCTTCTATTTTAATACAACGCTGTCCACCGAGCTTTATGGAGCAGCAGGAAGCAAACAACTCCGCTCGCCTCAGTCAATATCACGCTGAATAGAGAAATAAAATAACGTCTCCACGCATTGATTTATTTATTTTTTAACTCTCTTCCACTACTTTTTTTCCAAAGAATTCTTTTTTCCCCTCAGTCTTCGGAACCATATAGCGGGTTCTTGGTATTTCCATTTTCTACCATTTTTATTTATTTTCTCTTTATTCTTTTTTTTCTCTTATCGTACGCCGTAAAATAAATACCTGGAATGTTCTTCGAACTAAGCAAATTCCAACGATTTTTAAAAGTCTGTTTTAGAAAGTCGTGTAAATACTTCTTTCCTTGTCGTTATATTTGTATTTTTAACGTCGTCTTCTTCCGACATAGTCTCTCTTGTTTCTATAGTCGTATTCACTGGAAGCCTCGCAATAAAAACTGGTAAAAATATCTACACATTTCGTTTTAAACTCTTTTTTTCTGACTCTGATTAAATAGTTTTGTGCATGTAGATGAACGTGTGATGAATAAACATTTGTATAATGGACTTAAAATTTTTAGTAAAACGTTTTATGCAAATATGCACTTCGATTCCACACAGAAAACTTTTTGAATAGTTTCTCTCAATAAAACTCGTACTCATATCAAAAAAATCTATTCAAATTTCTGTTTTTTTAGAATCTTTTCAAAAGTATTTGGGTATTTTCTGGAATGAATTATTTGCTTTTGAAAACATTGACTATTTATATAGAACTCATCCAACCACAAATAAAGACTTCCAAACTGCGTATTAAAAAGAAATAGGATAAAAAAGTAAAGGGAAAAAATCTAATGCATTTTTAAAATTATCAATTTATTATTTTTATTATTATTATATGAATTATTATTTTTATATATTTTTAGCCGTTACCTCCCTCTTCGATGGATACTTAATGATGTTGTACGAATATATATTGTTTATATACATACATAAACTATTGATTTCTAAGTTCTAGCATTAAGCATTCGATTGCATGGAAAAACATTGCTCTCACCTCTTTATTTAAAAGATAAAATATTTCTAAATGATAACTCTTAATAATTTCTAAAGTTGAAGTAGAATTACATTTTACGCTCTCGTAACACAAAACTCCAAAGTGGATTTCCGCAGAGCCAATTTTCAGTGGATCTCTACTCAATAAAATAAATATGCTAGCCAAATTTCAAGTCTAAATCTAGCAGTTTAAAAATATAAATTTTTTATAACCCTCGTAACCCTCTTTGAGAATTGATTTCTGTAAGACCCTTTCTTTACGGATTTCAATTCAAGAAAAGAAACATGCATACCAAATTTCCTTACAATACGGCTAGTAGCTGAAAAAACGGAAATATTTTTTATCGATACATCCCAGTAATTCTCAGCGGATCTCTATTCAACGAAAGAAACATGCTTACCAAATTTCAAAAATGTGACTTCAACAGTTCAAAAACGAGAATATATATTTATCTATAATGCTTCTTAAGCCCTTGCGAAGTCCCTTGGGGGTCAATTTTCACAAAATCCGTTTATAGTGGATCTTTACTTCCGGAAAGAAATATGCCGTTTCAAATTTCAAGTTTGTAGGTCTAATAGTTCCTTAATGAGTGAGTGTGAGTCTTTTTTTTTTATATATATTGACTATAAATTCTGAAGATAGTAATAGCTGAATATATTTAACTCAGTTCTAAAGTACAATTTCGCTTTTAAAAGTAAATTGTATTTTTCTTCTGAATATTTTAATTTTATCCATACAACAAAATCCTCCCACATAGAAAACCACATAGAGATGGAAACTTGTATACTTGTATATCTGTTTTTGTCCTTATAAACACCAACTTTTGTCAGCAATATAAATTTCTTAAAAAGAATTCACGACTGATAATTTTTTTAAAAATTACCACTGGATTAAATAGTAAATTTCATAAAAAATGAGAAAATGATTGACATATTAACTTAATTTTTTATATGCAATAAGGAACTTAAGACATTACTGAAAACAACAAAAAATACTTAGAATTTTGAAAATGACATACATATTGTAAAATCTTCAAAAATTATTACTTTTTAATTTATATTATCTCTTGATATGTTTTGAAATCAAGTAAGTTTGATATTGTAATTCTTTTGCATTTCCCCCCCACTCTTGTAAAAATCTTGTATTAGTTTGTAGTGTCGGCAAAAAAGTATTTGGAAGTGCGCCAAAATATGGTAGTGAAGAAACACATGTTTGCAATGTTTTGTCATATGTAATCACTACAAGAAGAATAAATACAATGAAATACGTTACTTTTGACCATATTAAAATTGTAATTTTTATACATTAAATTTACATGTAATTTAAATCTATTAAAAGAATCAGCATTTACGCATTGTTCAATCGACCAATTTCTCCAAATCGAAAGATGTCGCAGATTCAAAAGACGTCATCAAATGCTGCCATCTTATCATTATTATACTTGAATGTACATGGGAATAATATTCCTCTATTGGCTGCCTGTTTCGACTTTTGGTGACATATTTTGATTTGACGAAATTGGTTGATGGCTTAAAAAGTAACAAAGAAAAAAAAAAAAACCCAATATATTTTAGTGCATTTTAAAATCCTCCCCCCCATTCATCTTATAATGTGTTTGCGGATTATGTTGTTCCTCCTCTCTTTCTCGAACACAGCCACACACTAGTTATTTTATTAATTAATTATTTCTATTTTTGTTCTATTAGTAGAAATATATATTTTTTGATCAGATGTAAATTAAAATAAAAAATCGAATTGATATGTTTATCTTATCTAAATATTTCACAATTATTATTAAGCTACCTGAAAAAAATAAAAGTAAATGCAATGTCATTGTTTATTTATTTTTTTATATTGATTAAATACTTATTAGTGTGTTTACTTGCCATTCATTGCTAACATCGCAGTTTCTACAGCCTCATGATTCCGAAAGAGGGTTACCACGAGGTAAAAGTCTGCAATAGCAACTTTTTATTTTTCTATCCATTTCACAAACCAGCATGAAGAATAAGAACAATTATTTGGCCAACATGACAGCGCAGCTCTCATCTACAGTGAAGCAGTACTTCGTCAAAAAAGTTGGGAACCCAAATAATTGAGTATGGGAATGTCGAAGACTGGTCTCCACGTTTGCCTGATCTGAGAGAGAGAGAGAGAGAGAGAGAGAGAGAGAGATTCCACTGGACTTCTTCCTGTGCAGATACCTCAAACAGCAGGTGTATGTGACCCATCCACAAACATTGCAGGACATAGGATGCATTACGGACCTTGTGCCAACGTGTCACGCTCTGTCCTCCAACGCGCGCAATGTGACATTCAATCGAGGATTCAAATATGCATTGCAACTGGCGGAGAGAAGTTCGAACATCTCAAATAAAGATATAGTATTACAATTGGGTGTTTTTTTCTTTCTCAGAAAGCTATTCCCACGTCACAGTGTAGGAAATCACGAAAAAACAAATGCGCGGTTTAACGGTTCTATTCTTAGCGTTAATGCCCACAAGGCGTCTTTTTGAACAAAAACGATGATGCTATACAGCAGGGAAGTCTAACTCGCGGCCTACAATGAACATTTTTGCAGCCCGGCCAATATATTGGCATTTAATAATATAAAATTAAATGAAATAGGAAAGAGATATAGTAGCAGAGAAGAGATGTCAAATGTCAGGACGTAAACATTAAAATTTTCTTGTTCTTTTATAAAGGGTGTTTTTTTAGAGGTATAGAACTTTAAATTGCAATAAAACAACGATGTATTATTCGATTGACATGAATTTTTTTATTCGAAAGATAATCTTGTGGCATTACATTTTAAATATGATTTCTGGCATAGGACTGCCACGGCTGGCTCGGATGTAGTCCAATCTGGACGTCCAATTTTCGATGACTTTTTCCAACATTTGTGGCCGTATATCGGCAATAACACGGCGAATGTTGTCTTCCAAATGGTCAAGCGTTTGTGGCTTATCCGCATAGACCAATGACTTTACATAGCCCACAGAAAATAGTCTAGCGGTGTTAAACCACAAGATCTTGGAGGCCAATTCACAGGTCCAAAACGTGAAATTAGGCGGTCACCAAACGTGTCTTTCAATAAATCGATTGTGGCACGAGCTGTGTGACATGTTGCGCCGTCTTGTTGGAACCACAGCTCTTGGTCATCATGATTGTTCAATTCAGAAATGAAAAAGTTAGTAATCATGCTTCTATACCGATCACCATTGACTGTAACGTTGTGGCCTTCATCGTTTTTGAAGAAGTACGGACCAATGATTCCACCAGCCCATAAAGCGCACCATAGCGCACAGTCAGTTTTTCTGGATGTAACGGTGTTTCGACATACACTTGTGGATTAGCTTCACTCCAAATGCGGCAGTTTTGTTTGTTGACGTAGCCATTCAACCAGAAGTGCGCTTCATCGCTAAAACAAAATTCGCTTATGAAAATCGGGAACAACGGCAATCTCGCTTTGGGCCCATTTGACGAATCTACGCCTTGCTTGATGATCGTTTTGATGAATTGCCAAACCAAACTGAGAATAAATCACTTGACAGCTGCTAAATCGGTCACCATCTTGGAAAGTAATGCCAACTTAAACTTCTATACCTGAAAAAAAACACTCTTTATAAGTTTATTATAATATATTATTCGAAATAAACCTACCTTTCTATGAGTATTGATTTTTCTTTGCAGCCCACCTAAAGTTAAAGCTTGTTTGTTTGGCCCAAGTTAGCTATTGAGTTGGACATTTTGTTCTACAGCTTTGTCGATCACTCCCCCCCATATCTCGTTCTGTTATCGGAAAAGGAATGCTAACTCCGCTGTTTTTAAACAGGTGGCGCCGTATAGGTGGTTATATTCAGTATTGCATAGCTACTTTACTATACTTAGACACAGTGCCAGTTTATCCATTGGGTC
Organism: Trichonephila clavipes; assembly: GCA_019973935.1. NCBI lineage: Eukaryota > Metazoa > Arthropoda > Arachnida > Araneae > Nephilidae > Trichonephila > Trichonephila clavipes. The sequence continues at coordinate 417,300 of BMAU01007109.1, read as the reverse complement.
CTTCGGGCGGGCGCTAAGGGGACGGAGGGGCTCAGAAGGGCCCGGATAAGCTGGACTTTACCAGATTTTCTGGTTATAAATTTAGATCCTCGAGTGCTAAAGGGGTGGTATATTGATCTTCTGCGCCCAGGGTCCGCAATGAGCTTAAATCGACAATGCTTAGACACCGCTTTTATGAATATGGCAGCAGCCGTTCAGAAGTTAAGAGGTTGGAAAGGGACTTTAGTGGGCATACTATATATTTTTAAATTAAGAATATTTTGCTTATCTTTGTATGTTGTTATTGTTGAAAAATATGTAAATTTTAAAACAAAAGTTTCTGAAAAAAGCAAAAGTTGACAACAGTGATGAACTGATTCTCTGGAAATACGTAGTTGTATTTATCATATGACGTCATAACTTAACTGAATTAACTGTGAGTCTTAACTGAACTTAACTGCCTAAAACTAATAAAATGTAACTTATTAATTGTATTTAAAAATTCTGGAGATGTAATTTTATCAACTATAAAACTCTGATCAAACTTCTCATACTCTATTAAATAGCAACTGATAAATAAGGAAAACATGGAGATAAATTTGTAATTAAAATGAAATTAATTAAATAAATTCCTAATACTATTTAATTTTCTTTTTAGGACCATTTGGAGAAAGAGGGTGCTGCATGTTAAATTTAATTGGGTTTTTAAATTCTCAAACGATATGAGAATCCATAGAATATTATATAAGAAAAAGGAAGGGGGGGGGGGAGGGACTCTTTTATGAGTCTATCATGTCTCAAAACTCTCTCTACTAGACCTTTTTAACAATTTTAAAGAAAACGAATGAAATTAAATAAGAGAAAAAAATTAAAGTTTCTAATATAATACTTAAAATAAAATTAACTCAGAGTTAAACTTCTATTAAAAATAATAATTTTATTTGCCTACTGATTGAATTCACTGAGTTCTTTACCAAAATGATTTTAGGTATCTTTTTATAATTGTATTGATTGTCAGGATTTCTCCATGGATTCACAGCTTTACCTCTGCAAGACCTTGAGTTGCTATATTTCAATTTATTCTACAGAAAAGTTCTCATTCTGTCTTTCTCGCTCCAGAGAATTTCATACCTGGATCGATTTTTTGAAGCATATCTTTGACGAATATCCTCGCATCGATAGGACATCTTTGGTTATTTGTCACTCACATCAAATCCCGGATTTCGAAGTACATAAGCCAGAGACCAATAGAACACTCGATATCTACACAGTTCAGTGACTTCGAAAGACATCGAAAAAAAAAAAAAAGTCCAAAGCAAACATTTCAACCCCACCTCCCCTGTAAAAATTGACACAGACCTTATTTGCATTTGTCGGGGGCTTCAATCGAACACAGATTCCGATTACATTTTCCTTCGGTGTAAATTTCTGTCTTGTGCGCGCGAAACATACCATTTCAACCGGAAACAAATCCGAATCTTTTCAGTTCCATTTTTTTTTCGTCTGTTGTCTCTCTACATTCACTCATGGAGGGGAGGAGGGGGAATGAAGGGGAGAGAAATGTTCGACTCGCCACGAGATTAAGTACAAATTCGTTCCTACGGATATTGAATCAGGAAATGTGTTTTTGAAATAAGGTACGAGAGTACTTTTTTTTTCTTTTTCGTTTTTTTGTAAAGTCTTAGAATTCCGTGCAGTTGTACAACTCAAAGCAAATATGGAAAAAGTCAAAGATACTGACATATTTTCTATTTGGAATATATCTGCCTAAATAGGAATCTAGAGAGACTGTGAATGCAGTTGACTGGTTTTGGTATATTGGAATGATTATGTAAACTAAAAAAGCCAATTTCGATCGAGATTTTGTCCTTGACGGTTGGACAAATTTTAATAGATTTTTTAGTTTTTTTACAAGCTTTTTTGGTTTTGTGGTTTGAAGAGTCTATTAAAACTGGAGAGATCGGTGGTGTTGCTAGGAAGAATAAATTTTTACAATTATATGCGATTTGGTGCTGCATCAAAATTTCCATAAACGGAAACAAAGAAAAGAGAGAAGCCTATTGACATAATTATTTGTAATTACTCGTATAATTAAGCAATTGACATTTCTAAAATTTTTTTATTTCCTATTTGGATTAATTATTTTATTTGAGTCCTCACAGAATTTCCCAGAAATGTTTTTTTCAGCTTATACACTCTGTCGCAAAAAAATATATGCACCCAGAAGAAATTGAGCTACATTCACGAAATTTGGTATGCATGTAGTGTATATGAAAATAAACAAATGGTTAAAAATTCAGAACAAAATATCATTTTATTAAGCGGTTACAGCTTGCAAAAGGTTAAAAATCAGTAAGTAGTAAAGCAGCTATACAAGCCGAAATTCGGCGTGGCATCGATTCAATTAGATCACTTATGACCCCCTGTGGAAGATCCCTGCCATAGTTTTGCATCTGCGCAGTTAATTCTCCTGTATCTCGGGACGGCTGCAGTTGCCTTCCCAGACATGCTCTATTGGCGAAAGATCTGGTGACCGGCAGTCCATGGTAGGACGTCATATCCTTGAAGACATTGTTGGGAGAGTCGCGCAGTATGTGGACGAGCATTATCCTGTTGATAAATGGCACCTTAGCACGGGTAGCACAATCGGCGTTAAAATATCGTCCACGATTTGCTGTCAAAGTGCCTTGAAGGACCACTAAAGATGATCGTGTGTCCAAGAAATTGCTCCCCACACGTCACAACAAATTGCTGTATGCCGCTCGACAATAAATGCCGGATCGGACCGCTGGCCGGTGCGCCTCCAGACACGTGTGGTGGTCATCAGCACTGAGACTGAATCGGGATTCATCACTGAAGATGACACGTCTCCAGTCTGTCACACTCCGTTGCCCGAGGTCGGCAAAAATCCAGTCGACACTGCCTATGATGTGGGGTCAGTGGTAAGCGGACGTCGGCTAACTTCGGTCAGTCGTCTCCTTTAATGGCACTGATGTCTGGAAGGAGGTAAGTGGCAATCGATGCTTTGTTGGTGCCGAAGTGGCCACTTTTGATTGCACGATTTCGCGATCATTTGTGTTCCTGATCCTACGGTACACTTACCTTATCCACTGTTGCCAACACCAAGTACCATATCGCCCGACCGAGATGGCGGCCGATACGTCTATTCGACCAACCTGCTTCTCTGAGGCCTATTATACGGCCCCTGAAAGTCCGTCAGCTGCTCGTACTGCCGCCGGTTACGTCTTAGAGGCATCCTAAGTCTCAATATCGTCTATCAAAGTCATCAGATTTTACTCGTACTCCCCAGTTGCGCAACTAATATGCGCATAGCACACTTAGCCTTGTCTCATTGGCTTCGAAATTTTAATCATTTGCATATCTTTACCAGACTACATTCTTGCCGAGTTTCGTGATTGTAGCTTGATTTCTTCTGGGTGCATATATTTTTTTGCTAATATTCAGAAGGGTCTAATTTTACTCTTCTAAATAACTTTAAAGAATATTATTTGGTTTTGAAGATAAAAATTAAAAACTTAACTATAGTGTTGAATTGAATTCACTTTAGAATCATTTTCGATATTTTTGTATTATATATTTCATAGTTCTATATGAATTGTAAGAAAATTCAAATGCTTGCAATGTTTATATATTATTTTTACAAAACGAGCATTGAACGTTAAAGATTAAACCAAGTATGATAAATTCGGGGTTGAGTTCATTAAAGTCATTTCTTAGTATAACTATTATTTATTATTTTGGGTTAAGTTACATACGACCAACAAATATCATAGCCAATTAAATGCAAAGGTCATGGGCGGTTTTTCTTAACGACCTCATTCGCACCATACTTCGTCCGTATTGATTGATTGAATTGAATATTAACGTCGCACTAGCTACACGAGGGCTTTTGGCGACGGACCATTTTTGAACCATGGTCAAGTGACGTGGACGACACCTGAGCTGGCACCCTCTCCTAACTACCACACCACACCAACGGGAGGACGTTTCATATGGATCCCTAACGGCGGGTCTATAACCTGTGAAAAGCAAGCCACAGTCCGATACCTATACCACTACCGCGGCCACTCGTCCGTAGAAGTCATATTTACACTTAAACACATTCAATTTATATGAATCAATACAAAATATTACATACGTAGAGATCTCTGTGACAAAATAAGTGTCTTTTTCCTTATTATTCATTCTAGATAAACCAAAATTTTAAAAAAATATTTTACCCATTAATTATAACTAAAACTTAAAAACTTGAGGGATTTTATAATTCACAGTTTTCTTTCCCAACAAAAATAAAACCTTATGTATGTATCTGTATTTCTTATGACAAGCATTTTTATGGCAATTTTAGTACCACGCAGGTGAGGGCAATTTATGTATAAATATAAGATTATCATTTTCAATTTTTTGTTTTGTTTTCGAATTGAATCTTAGTTTGAGACCTCACATCAGCTCTCCTTTTCTAGTGACTTCTTACGACCATCAATTGTTAAGCAATGATTCTGGTCAATTATGTCTTGAATTATTATATTTTTATTCTAAAAAAAGGAAATGATTTATTTTACTCTGTTAAGAAGCTCAAGGTGTTAAAGAGGAGATTCTTTTTTAAAATATTTGTCTAAGGTTTATATGGTGGCCACGGTAGCCTAGGGGTCATGGTCATGAACTCGTTGGCGGCATTTGTCAAGTCGTGAGTGTGAGTCGTTATACTGCGGGAGATCCACCTTGTACAGCAGGGATGGGCATTAAGTAGATTGCGATCGACCGGTGGAGCACCAAGACATTCTGGGGTGACCGCTTTTACCTAAGATGCGCGTTCTAAGAGAAACATATTTAAGGAACACCGACGCCAGCGAGACTGGAAAATCAGTTTTTCACAATCGATGCGTCTTTGTTTACTTAAATGAATGATTTGATAAATGTGTAGCTGACACATGTACCTTCGTTGGAAGCGCACAATGACGTTTAACACGTTCACTGCCACCATAGGGGTGTGTGGGTGGAGGGGGAAAGCGATCATTGCGGTGCCAGACGTATAAATTAATTTTCCCCACACATCACCTGAAGGGGAAAATAAATGCTGGTGATAGCTCTTCCTGCAATAGAATGGAGTTGTCTAGTGAAACATCATCCCCTACCCCGCGCTTTCACGGAATTGGGTTCTCGTGTTGATGTCATGTCCCACGATGGCGTGGGAATCGGCAGCGAGCAAATTAATTACAAACGGTGGCTTCAGATTCATCGGTTCACGTATGTTCTCTGTTCACTACATTGAATAAGCTCACGCTCCACGGTCTAGCAGTCGCTCATAGTAGTGTATTAGTGTTTTTTTTTAGAAAACATAATAATTTGACATTTTAAAAGACGAGTACAATGTCAAAAACAAATGTTAAGAAAAGAAAATATGCAATTTTTACACAGGATGGCCACAACTAGCCACTGGGTGGATCGTAAAACCTGAAAATCTTTAGAAGTAGTCCGTGCCCTGGTAAAGTCTGCCCATCCCTGTTGTAGAGGGTCTGATGTACGTTATATTTGTCGTGGCTCAAAGTTCTTACATTTTCATGGTAAGAAAGTTGAAGAGCGGGTGGCAATTCATGTGTCGTCCTCGTAACTTGGCCATGGCTCAACATTACGAGAAAACGTCACCAATAGCCCCTATGTTGCCCCAGAGGACGATGTTAATTAAACTCATTCACGGAAGTTTATATGAATTTTGAAGGGAAAGACAAATTGTATTATATAAAATATAAATGGTTATTATTGACCTACACATATTTAACTTTTTAATAGATGGAAAGAATTAAAATATCTATTTAATTGTTTAACTTATAAATGTTAAATGATTGAATATTAGTAGTTTAAAATATGAATATTTGGGACGGATCTTTCCGCGTCCTTTCATTAATCCTCTTGGGAAATCTTTGGCCTATTATTTCGAGTTATTCACAACTAACCGTCTGACGAAGAAACCTTCATTATGTAAATTAGGTCGGCTATATATAGTCTAGGTTTTCAAGCTAGAGAGAGAGAAATGAAGGAGATAGGATAGATTGCTACTGATTGAGTATTATTCAGTTTTGCATTTCAGATTATCAGATAAGAGAAGGAATTAAAGTGTGATGATTGGTCACTACAGTGTAATTAGTGATCGGTAGATTCGACCTAGAATTAAGTAGGCTGATATTTAAAGTCTTCTCACATTAGGCATATCTCGTTATTAATCCACATATTGCTTAATTTGAGAACATCTCTTCTGGACCGTTAGTAGCCTAGTGATTAGAGCTTCGGACTCCAGACTGGAAGGCCTGGGTTTGATGCCCGATGCCACTAAATACCCTCCCAGTACACACGGCGTACGTTCTCGTTAAATCAGTGGGTCCGAAAGTCTTGTGGGCTGAATCACGAGTGCAGGGAGACTGGAGAATATTCCCCTACCCTTCATTTTCATGTCTAAATTGTGGAGGAGGAGATAGGTGGTGACGCCATCCATCTCGTCCTTTCGGGGATTTTCGCCGAGTACTATCACCTGTATGGTGGCCAAGGCCAACGACAGGCGTACTTCTAGCCTCTTGCCACGATGAATTTCGTGGGCCTCGTTCTGACTACGTCAGACAGGTGGCATTTGCCACAATAACACAACATCACATCTATTCTATTTGAAATTACTTGAATTGTGTTGCTAATTGCGTTGCCAATTGTGTGATCAATAAATAGATTGTTTTTGGATATGCCTAGTCTTTCTTCCCTTCCCCCTACATAGGTGAGAACGAGACAATATCTCGTTCTTCGCACATTGTTTGAATATTGTTTAAAATGTAGTGAATACAAAATAAATGTTAAGCCAGTGCTTCTCAAAGTTTCAATATTTGCGACCCAATATTCAATCATGATTATCATCACGCCACAAGCCCCCATATAACAATAGTTCTATACTTTGACGCTAAAGCTACAATATGACTTTTATCTCTTGCCACTGGCATATATAAACGTCTTATTTAGCCAAAGCGTTAATTGCTCCGGACGTATATATACGTCTTTCCGAAGTATAATCTTTGCTGTTCACTTCTATCCATAAGGTTGTTCCGAAGGTTTTGGAATGCAGTAAAAGGACCCCACCCCCTCCAGTACATCAAATACGCTCGCCTGCGTGGAAAATGGTGGCATTGGGGAGCGAATCCCGTAACTTTTAATTGGCAGTTAAGGGATTAATTATAAACCGTACAAATTATCAAGATAAGTGTTTATTTTTGTATATAATTATATATGACAAGCCTATGGAGTCATTGGCAATTATTAATGTTATTCTTAACTTATTATAGTTAAATTTATTGAAAAATCCTTTGTCCAGTACTAATACATTTAGAAGTGCATTATGTCCGAATGTATTCTGTTTGTTTACTTTCAGTAAATCAATAAGTTTTTCTAAATAATACTTTGTTTTTGACTTTTTAATATGCTCGCGCCCCCTTCGTAGAGTTATCACGACCCCTAGAGAGGCGCGCCCCACAGTTGGAGAAACACTGGGTTAAACGTTGGAAATGTTTTATATACAGTGGGCTTATGAGGCGTTGAAGAACATGTCCAATGGCGATTGCTTTTCTGTCTTTTTCAGGATTTTCCAGAAGTAATTAATAGCGTTGTTGTTGTAAAGATCCCCAACCCTACTGACATCAGCTTGGTTTGGGTGCCATTCTAAAACCATTGCTCTGACATCGGCCCACTTTTTCAAAAGATCGTTAATGGTAGATCTCGGCATTGGTCCTCTTTCGTCTTCCTCTTGTTAAGAAGACACATTTCGCTGTGTTTCTTGGTGTTCTTCATTCAAAATTTCTTGGAGTTCTTCTGTCGTCAGTTCATCTTCATGTCCCATCATGAGTTCTTCTATGTCATCCTCGTTCACCTCCAATTCCAGATCTCTAGCAGTTGTCAAAATTTCATCCATAATTCATCCTGATCACCTCCGAGTATGTGTTCGTTGTCCAAACATAAAAAATCTTTCTTGAAAGTGTTCGTTATCCGAACACAAAAATCTTTCGTGAAAATGTTCGTTAACAGATCACCCACTGTACAGTATAGCTTGAGTTGTATTACATAAACATTTAGTGCTTGTTAATTGTTTGAGTAGAAGGATTAGTACTTATTTTTTTTTTTAATCTCTGAAAGTAATAATCGTTTTAACAGCAGCATTAATAGGCTATTTTCATAAATGCCGTTCATTTAATTAGCGCAGTTTTTGAGTAAAACTGAAGCTTCCTGCACTAAAAAATTCACTCCTTTTTAGGTAAACAAATACTTTGATTTGAAAATTTAAAAAAAAAATTTTTTTTTTTCAAATTAAATAATTGAAATTATATACAAAAAATATTTATGAATAAAATTTTTTTCTCCTTTTATTTATTCAATATTTCAATCAAGACTAAAGGCGCAATGGAATTCATCTCCTTTATGCACTTCATCAGTGAACCAAAAGCCAAATTCTATACCAGTTGTCCTAACTTTCCCCCTATGCGGAATTTAATTGCATCTGCTGGTTAATGCAGAGTAATACGTTACCATATGAGCTGACGGATCCTATGATAACGTAATCACTGATCTCATATCCTGCCGTAAGGCATACATTGGAAACGGTCATCTATTCATATCATAGGCTAACACAACCATGCATACAGCTGCAGGGATTTCTAACGAGCATGCGCTGTACTTCATTTTCTTCAGGATTTGAATACATCATATTATATTAATTAACACTACACATTAATGTCATATGGTATGCAATAACATAATTTTTCATTATTTAAATCGTCAAATTTGTTGTAATGATTAACTATGTTTGAAAATTGTGAATTATTATTATATAAAGTTATCAAGTGGACATATTAAAATTTTTAAAAACACATTTTTATTTAGCTTTACCTCTTTTCGTAGGAGTATTGACTGAATTATAGTTTTATGTTGAAACTCAAACTTAAATTTTGCTTTAGACGAAAGCAAAGTCTTTAAATTGTCCTCTTTAGTAACTTGTGTTTTATGATTTAGATTGTGGGACACTAAGGAATAATTTACTATCCATTAAAGGTGCAGGAAGAACTAAAATTAAAAGAAATTGCTTGCTTAGTCAAATTCCTCGAAAAGTGTTGAAAGAAATTAAAAGCTAATGCGCATTCAAACTGCGGTGCAGTTTGTGTGCACACACAGACACAGACACACACACACGCGCGCGCACTTTTACTATATATGTTGACCACATCCATTTTCTTCCAGTTTACATAAGTTTTACTATACATGATGACAATGAATTAATTTGTTACATTCTTTAAGACCATAAAAGAAAACATTTTTCATTCCAGCCCTTTTTCTGTATATAGATAAGAATTCTTTATCCTTTAATATCTAACAAATTTTCTGATTGATACATACAACATAGGAAGTTAGAGATAAAACATAATTAGTTTATTAAAATATCGCCAGACGGAGGCTTTTTTCGGAATAGACGACTATGCTATATACTGGAAAGGAAAAAGTGCTATTTATAAAAAAGAAATATACTACAAACATTTTAAAACAAGAAGGGAATTTTCCGTTTTTTTGACGCAGGTGATAAAAGTCAACAGAAAGGATACAACTGACGCCAAACGGAATATTAACCTTTAGCACCTGATAACCTTTTACCACCACATTTTCAAAACAAGGCGTAGTCTTTTCTTTTCAGTAACGTCTTTTACATAATATATCAAAAATAGATCAAAATCTAATGAGAAATGATATTTATTATATTTTTTATGCGTATATTGTATGTTGTCTCCAATAATGCCAACTTGGCGAGATTTGCTCCGGCGAAACGGAAAAGTACCATAAGAAGCTTCGAAACATTCTAAGATTACTGGAAACCATATTATTTTTGTTTATTACTCTGTATGGGTTTGAAGACCTCCATAGTTTGTATTTTTAAAATTTCCAATTTATAAAATCTATACATCACTGAGATGAACGATTTATACAATAAAAGCAATTTTAATTAGTTGTTATTCTTTTCTAAAGTTGCGTCCTTTATTTCTATAATATAAAAGAAAGATAGGTGAAGATTAATTCTTTGATTTATATTCCAAAAGTCGTTTCCTTTTTCAAATGACTTGAGTTAATACAATCTTTACAGATAAAATTCAACTGAAAAATGTATAAAAAAGTTAGTTTTTTTAATATGAGGGAAATATATATATTTGGCAATTAAAATTAAAAGTACTTTTTTTGGCTGAAAGTATATTGCACATTCTTCGATAAATTAAAAATACAAACATACATTTTTTTGCTCGTGTAATTTCATACTTCGAAAGAAGGTGCTTTCAAAACATTTTTTCTTATGTGTATATTCTTATCTGTCGCTCTTACAAGTTTTTACAAAAGACTGTTTGACGTTGTCATATTCTTAACGCAGTGACATCCCATTTTCCATTCCATGGCTCGACATTTTTGTTTCTCAACGACACTCCAAACCTCTCAAACCTTCAGAAAAATGACACAATTTCTTCGAAAAATCTGACTGGCTATGCATTCATTGAGCATGTGAGCACATTGTTGTTGTTGACTTCGGTGGTATTTTTTCCCTCTTCTTTTTTTGAAAGAGATGTTTTTCAAAACATCACGGAAGTGAAACATATCGGTCATGCACATTTAATAAAGCATCAAGCACTTGTGATATGAGATAGACGAGAAAAAATTTTGCTTTTGAAGTCAAGGAAAAAATCCTGTGTTAGAAGAATTTCAAAAAGGAAAGGAAATATATATGTATTCGTTGATAATGGTAACCACACACACACACACACACACACACACACACACACACACACACACACACACACACACACACACACACACACACACACACACACACACACACACACACACACACACACACACACACACACACACACACACACACACACACACACACACACACACACACACACACACACACACACACACACACACACACACACACACACACACACACACACACACACACACACACACACACACACACACACACACACACACACACACACACACACACACACACACACACACACACACACACACACACACACACACACACACACACACACACACACACACACACACACACACACACACACACACAATGAACGTGAGTTTCTTGTTTGCACAGACTGCCAGCTTGTGGGGAGTCTCCTTTGGCTCGCACTGGCGTGATATGGATATAAAGAATGGGTTATTAGTTCGATTGTTGACCTCATTACCTGATAGTAGATCAGTATTATGAAAAGTATATTGGAATTGTTAAGATGACCGTTCAATCACGTAGAAATGTAGGTAGACTAAATCTTTCAATAAACAAATTTATATAAGAAGGTGTTTTTATTCAAAGGTCAGGTGAAATCCTTCCTTAGCCTTCACCTTTGGCAAAGAAGAAAAACAAATTGTGTGTGTTAAATAAGGTCAATTCATTGCCAAATTCATTTATCTGTATTGTTCTGTTCAATATGAGAATAATAATTCTCCAAATTGGCGATAAATAAAGATGTAGGCTAAAATAGGATACAGAAGCTCTGTGGTTCAGTGGTAGTGCATCGCGCTTCCACATCACAGATCCGAGGTTCAAACCCTGGGCTGGGCAAAGTCGACTCAGCCTTTCAGTGGGTCGATAAATGAGTACCAAGCTTTCTTGGGAACTTAACATTAGAGGTTTTTGCATCAGACTGGTCACCTGACCGGAACTGCTCATACGCCTCAGGACCCAATGGTCATGTATTCTGATATGGACACAGTAGGCCTTGGCTCTCATGGGCTGCTGTTGCGCCACTGATTTAAGTTAAAATAGGATCCAACACAAGGGTCCTTTGACTAATTGATGATAAGTGGAAAGGTTTTCGAGAGTTATTTATTTTGCATGAGAAAAATATCAACTCCCCTTTTTCTCACGAAGTAAAATACAATAGCATTAATTGTACTTGCCCTTTAGAACATTTGCACTGAAACAGAGTGGTTCCTTGTGGATGATGTTGAATTCGAGCCAAAGTCTTTCGCCTCTTCTCTAGAAACCCATCACGTGGAATAATGAAGGCATTTTTACATTAAATAGATTTGAGCTTCGAAATACAAAGTAGAAAGTTCTAGATTATAGATGTCGTCTTCATCATATGTCCACTGTTCAAATTTGTATGTTTCTTTTATACCAAAAGTCTTCATGTAGATTTTGCGAAACGTTATTTCAATACCCAACCAAATAGAACATGCCGAATCTTCCTTTTTTCAAAACAACAAGACAATTAAAGCACCTATGTATTTTTAAAAAACACTACTTTGGTAAATATATTATGTAGTATTAAAATTTTCAATATCAAATTAAGATCATGAATTACTTCAGTTAAAATATTAGGACTTCTTTCATACATTATTGCTATTAGAGTGTGTAAACATATTATTATTTAATTTATATTTGTTACATTATTTAATGTGTTGTGACGGGCTTTCATCGCGATTTCCATTAATGTCCTCTTGGAGTTCTTTGGGGCCAGAATGTTCTTTCTAACCAACTCGAGAAGAAGAACGTGAGAATGCAAATTGGGAATCTTATATATAGTAGAGGTTTAGCGCTCGAGGGGTGGCTATGTAAAGTTGCTATATGAGGTCTATGTTTATGATTAGAAGTTAAGTTAAAGTTAGAGGAAATTCCAAGTTCAAGAATTAACCTACCCGTACCTGTGTATTCAAGCTAAAGGTGGATACCATTCCACAAGGAGTAAAGCCACGTCAGTTAGAACCAAGAGAATGACTGTTACCTAGAATATAACGGTAAGCGTCTTAAATTAAGATATAAGGAAACCGTGTGTATTAATAAGATTAGAGGTAATCTGTGGAGTTAGATATAGTGGTCAATTATGCGCGATTATTTGGTAATACGAATTGTGTCTTCTCACTCCAGATTTACTTAATTTGACTATAATTATTATTGTATATAGTGTTTAAGTTCAGATCTTAGTAAACAAATATTAAGATGACAGATTTTTGTGATTCTTCGTTCTTTCCTACAGATACAGGTCGCTTAGATGATGTAGAAATGGGCACCCAAGGGTTGGTGCCTCATAATGTAAATTCTTTTAATGTGCAGTTAACAAGCTTCCATTATATAATTTCATTACAGGTTATTTATTAAAGTACAGAAATTATGTTATTTAGGTAATGGTTTTTGGGAAATAGTTTACACATACTGCCGCGACGTAAACGTGTTATTCGACTTTAAACTGCTGATATACATCGGTACGAAAAAAAAGAGTGACATTAGTTAGTCGAGTTCCTTGTATATTCCCTCGAGTTCCTTGTTTTTAACCATTCTTTATAATTTTAAACAAATCTTTACGTCAATATCGCAAAAAAAAAAACAATCAATTACTTAAGATATCCGAACACGTTCAGAGTACTTTTTGACAAAATAACATATTTAAACATATAAAGGCTTTTTTAGGATTCAATACCAATAAATACTAATATTTAATCAACAATATTTAAAATAAATTGCCGGAATTTCATTAAAATCACAATTATATGTGAAATTTTAGCAATATTTTTGTAAAACTTCAAAGCAATTAGAGAAAAAAGTAATAAACTTATATTAGTAAAAGAATTACCAAAACAATCTAGAGGCATTTATCTAGAGAATGCATTAAAATTTTAATGTTTTATTAAAATTTGAAACTTTTAGAGATGATTGAGTAAACGTTATAAGAAAAATAACGCCTTTATGAGACCATTATTTAAATAACATGCCCTAACTCAAATAATATTCATTCTATAAAAAATATTTTAGTACATTCTCTAGAAAATAGCATAAATATCAGGTACAAAAAGTTTTATAGAAATACATTTGTAATATTTTGTGTGATAAGATTCGCCACGATAGATTTCGAACAATTTAAATGCCCACTTCTGGTAGATCAAAGACCCACTTCCGGTTTTTCTAACTTAATAATATTGATTGTAACTTGGTCTCTAAGAAGCATAGAATCAAAACAAAGTATGTTTTGTAAAGCCAAAAAAAGATGTATTAAATAAAATAGAAAACAAAAATATCGGTCTAGTCCGAATTTGGTCATTTTCAACGTGTTCGGATACCTTAACCAAGAACTTTTGCGCACATAAAAAAAACCCTACGAATATTTATATAAGGTTAGGAAAAATAGCATGCTTATTTTTTTCTTTATTTATAAATCTTTTTTCGAAAACAGGAAAAGCAAGTCTTTTTGTGAACTTCGAAGGGAAGATAAGAGTACGAATATGTAGAGAAGCTTATATATTCTTTTTTCCTGTTTTAATCACACGTCACACTATGAGTATATTGCCACACGCATAATTTGCTACAAGTCCCGATAGCCGAGTTGGCAGAGCGTTGGACTGAACTTCCTCAGGTCTCGGGTTCGAATCCCGGCCCCGGCAGATTTATCCAAAGACTGGAATTTTGTTTCCGTTTTTAATGTATTGTTTCTCTAGGTTCTAGATGAATCCAGATCATTCTTTAGAGTGCATACTGGTTATTTCTCGAATATTCCGAAGTGTATAAAAGCAGAGTTCATCGCCAGTTGGGCATGTTCTCAGTCCAGTTTGTATCGAGCTCCCAGCGTTAGAATAAATCTAATTGTTTGTTTAATTGAACTGTGTACTTCTTTCGAACTCCGTGACAAGTTTGGTGGAGGCGCGGGGTACAATTACGTCAAACGTGGATAATAGTGACAACCTTCGCAGGAGCCTCCGGTTAAGAGGATTATCCCCCGAATTCGGACTGTTAAAAATAGTAGGAAGAGAACAAAAATGCCGACCGAGCAAGAAGCCAAGCCCGCTGTAGTAACACCTTCGTTACAGCAATGGAGGAGCCCATCGACCTTCCGAGGAGCGCCTGGGGAAGACCCTCTCAAATGGCTTAAAGAGTACGATCGAGTAGCCAACTTTAACAAGTGGGATGACATGATGTGCCTGGCTAACGTTTATTTCTTTCTTGACGGTACTGCGAGACAGTGGTATGTCAACAACGAAGACGCCTTAGATTCCTGGGAAGCGTTTAAAAATGGACTAAGTGGACTTTTCGGTGACCGTCAAAAATATACCAGAAGGGCAGAAGAACAACTAAAATGCCGAGCCCCAGCGTTCAGGCGAGAGTACACAGTCCTACATACAAAGTGTATTAGGACTTTTTTAAATCCTCTGATGAAAGAAGACGAAAAAGTGTCACACCTAATGAAAGGTGTTGCTGAGGATATTTATCAGGCCCTGTTGACGAGAGAAATCAACGACACAGCAAGTTTTATCAAATGGTGCAACTATATCGAAGATATGAAGCAGAAGAGAGTTGGTCGACCGAGATTTGAAAGGCTTCCAAACGTCGTACCGGTTGCATCCCTGACGGATGAGACTGATTTGGTCTCTCTTATTCGCACAATCGTACGAGAAGAAGTCCATCGACTAGTTAACCAGACGCAAGAATCTTTGGACTCCGATCCCCAATCCTTAGAAGAGATCGTTCAAGACGAAGTTGAAAGGGTTTTGGCCCCAGTGTCAACAAAACCTACAGAAACTAGACCACGACCAACATACGCCGCTGTAACCAGGAAATACAGAGCTCCTGTTCAGAAATTCCCACCTGAACCAAGAAAAACAGATGTGTGGAGAACGGCTGACAACAGACCTGTTTGTTTCCACTGCGGACGTCCTGGACATGTAATGCGCTACTGCCGAGAGAGAAAGGCTGTTTTGACAACTCTCGAAACCGCCGACGGAACTTCGACGACGTTGGCACTGAAGAAGAAATACGCCGACCAAACTCTTCGCCGTTTTACGCCAAGTCCCACGAGAGGCCGATCCCCAATACGTCGTTACAGATCCCCTTCGCCATATCGCCGATCCAGTCAGTCGCCAGGCCGTAGGAGCGAGGAAAACTAAGGAGAGCGACCTTCCAAGGAGGTGAGGCCGCGTGTACTGAAATCCTCCGTCGACCGCCAAGATGACTGGTAACCAACTAGACGTAATAATAGATAAGAAGCCGATACGTGCTCTAGTAGATTCTGGGGCATCGTTTTCATCATATCCGATAAGTATCGCCGATTTTTAAAGAAAGTTCTGTTTGCTGATGCCAAGAGCGTTATGCTGAAAGTTGCGGATGGAAATTTTGTTCGGCCGATAGGAAATGTGTTTTACGTGTCCGTATAAACAATCGAGAACTGCCTTTTGAATTTATTGTTTTATCACATTGTAGCCATGACGTCATCCTAGGATGGGACTTTTTAGAGGCGTCTCAAGCCGTTATAGACTGTGGACAAAATGAACTTGTTCTAGAAGACATCTGTCGAGACTCCACAGCGCCTGACGCCTGGAATTTGTATGCCACCAGGGACTATACACTTAAGCCGCATTCTTTAACTAGAATAACAGTATCAGGATATCAAACCCGAGGAGACATAAATGTAGTTCTAGACGGCAGCAAACATTTGCTTTAGAAAAATATCGCTACACCGTCCATGGTATCCACATATCGTAACGGAAAAGTGATGTCTGGGTTACCAACCTGCAGTTCCGAAACCAAATCATCCCTAGAGGAATGTGCATAGGCCAAGCTGAACCACTAAATGAAGGGGCATCTGTGTTATTTCCGACACATCGGGTTGCTTGATGACCAGCAAGAAACTTCGAGTCACAGATGAATTGTTCGTTAATGATGTCACCCGAGTTAAGTGACGAACAGAGAAACAAGCCATCCGAACTACCCGAAATTTTCTGGGCTTTTCACGAAGACCGACAAGTCGACAGCCGCGAAGACGAATGTGAAACACAGGATTTTTACTGGTGATCATGCTCCAATCAACCAACGAGCCTACAGAGTCTCGCCGACTGAAAGACGCATCATTCATGAAGAGGTTCAGAAAATGCTTGATGAAGGTATCGTCCAACCCTCTGAAAGTCCTTGGTCATCACCCATTGTGCTCGTAAGAAAAAAGACGGTAGTTGGCGTTTTTGCGTCGATTATCGCAAGCTGAATAGCGTCACGAAAAAGACGTTTATCCTCTGCCTCGTATTGACGATACGCTCGACTGTCTGAAAGGTGCCATGTTCTTTTCTTCATGGATCTCCGATCTGGTTATTGGCAAATAGAAATAGACGAAGCGGATCGTGAAAAGACGGCATTTATTACCCCGAAGGCTTATACGAGTTTAAAGTCATGCCGTTTGGTCTCTGTAATGCACCTTTCGAGAGAATGATGGACAATTTGCTACGCCATTTTAAATGGACTATGTGTCTTTGTTACCTAGATGACATAATAGTGTTCTCAGAAACTTTTGAAGACCATCTTATACGATTAAGACTTGTTCTAAAATGTCTTCAGGAAGCTGGTCTTAAATTAAATTCAAAGAAGTGTCTTTTTGCTGCCCAAGAAGTAAAGATTCTGGGCCATCTTGTATCTAGTAATGGCGTTCGTCCCGATCCCGACAAAATAAAAAAGCCGTAAGAAATTTTCCCACTCCAAAGAATATACATGACATACGAAGTTTTCTTGGCCTTTGTTCATACTTTTAGAAGATTTATTAAAGGTTTCTTTATCTCGCCGAACCTTTGCAGTCGTTGCTGAAAAGTGGCGTGGAGTTTCATTGGGGTCCTGAAGAGGTGGAAGCATTCAACAGTCTTAAGAAAGCACTTACTTCGGATCCAGTATTGGGGATGTACGACGAAAGAGCTTCTACAGAAATCCATACTGATGCAAGCGGGTACGGTATCGGAGCTGTCCTAGTACAAATTCAGAATAATGTCGAGAAAGTTATAGCATACGCTTCTAGAACTCTGACAAAAGCCGAAAAAGAATTATTCCACCACAGAAAGGGAATGTCTTGCCATCGTATGGGCTACCAACAAATTTCGGCCGTACATATTCGGAAAACACTTTACTGTTGTAACTGACCATCATTCCTTGTGCTGGCTCATGAATTTAAAGGATCCTTCAGGAAGGCTTGCCAGATGGGCCCTCCGACTTCAAGAGCATGATTTTGACGTAAAATATAAAACCGGTAAGAAGCATAGTGACGCCGACGCTCTTTCGAGAAATCCAGTGGAAGAGGAAACGGA
The DNA here is from genome assembly GCA_019973935.1 of Trichonephila clavipes. NCBI lineage: Eukaryota > Metazoa > Arthropoda > Arachnida > Araneae > Nephilidae > Trichonephila > Trichonephila clavipes. Next base: position 399,165 of record BMAU01007109.1, on the reverse strand, counting down.
AACATCAGACAAATTTTTAGCAGTCACGACGAGTATGAACCTTGCGATGGAACAGAAAAAGGATCAAGACCTTGCGAAATTAAAACTTTTGAGCAACTCATCCAAAAACGAAGAATTCAGATTTATCGACGGTATCCTTTGCAGGAAGAATTTTGATCCAGATGGAAAGTTGTGGTTGCCAGTCATTCCTAAACATCTACGAGCAGACATACTAAGGCACTTTCATGACGCCCCCACCGCAGGACACCTTGGTTTCGCGAAAACTTATGACAGGATACGCAAGAGATTTTACTGGCCGGGAATGTACCGAAATGTCGTTCGGTATGTCATGCATTGTCGGGAGTGCCAAAGGAGAAAGTCCGTTCCTCAACGACCACCTGGACGTTTAGTTCCCATCCTCCAGCTATAGCTCCTTTCCATCGCATTGGAATTGATCTCCTTGGGAGATTTCAAAGTCTGCTCATGGAAACAAATGGATAATAGTCTGCACGGATTACTCATCACGATATGCAATAACAAAAGCCTTGCCGACAGCCGAAGTCGACGAAATAGCGAAGTTCTTACTTGAAGAAATTGTCCTCAGGCATGGAGCTCCTCGAGTAATTATCACAGATCGTGGAGCCGTCTTTCGATCCAGACTTGTTTCCTCTCTCGTCGACTTGTGTAACATTGATCATCGTTTCACAACGGCGTATCATCCCCAAACAAATGGACTGACGGAGCGCTTCAATAAGACCTTGGCCGACATGTTGTCAATGTATGTGGATGTAGAGCAGAAAAATTGGGATGAAATTCTACCATTTGTAACCTTCGCTTATAATACCGCTAAACAAGAGACCACAGGTTTTACGCCGTTCTATTTACTTCATGGTCGTGAAGCGGAAACGACACTAGATACAATGCTACCATTCTGTCCTAACGATTTTGATGACAATAACATCACCAAGATAGCAGCCAGAGCCGAAGAATCACGACAGCTAGCCCGAGTGCACACTCTGAGAGCTCAAGACAAAGATCGTCGACGTTACGATTCCAAACACCAAATGGTATCTTACGCTCCCGGAGATCTCGTATGGGTTTATACTCCAGTGAGAAAAGTCGGTCTCTCCGAAAACTCTTAAGAAGGTATTTCGACCGTATCAGGTGCTACGCCGTTTATCAGCCGTGACTTACGAAGTACAAGAATTTGATCCTGCTTCACGAAAAAGAAAACTAAGAGAAGTTGTCCATGTACTGCGTATGAAACCGTACCATGATCCCGCCGAGCAAATCGAAACCGAGGATATTCCTCCCAAAGAATCATACAAAGGACCCATCACTCGTTCCAGAATAAAGACCCTTGAACAAAATGACAGCGGGGCGCTGTCTTCTTTTTCGAGGGGAGCAATGCCACACGCATAATTTGCTACAAGTCCCGATAGCCGAGTTGGCAGAGCGTTGGACTGAACTTCCTCAGGTCTCGGGTTCGAATCCCGGCCCCGGCAGATTTATCCAAAGACTGGAATTTTGTTTCCGTTTTTAATGTATTGTTTCTCTAGGTTCTAGATGAATCCAGATCATTCTTTAGAGTGCATACTGGTTATTTCTCGAATATTCCGAAGTGTATAAAAGCAGAGTTCATCGCCAGTTGGGCATGTTCTCAGTCCAGTGTTGTATCGAGCTCCCAGCGTTAGAATAAATCTAATTGTTTGTTTAATTGAACTGTGTACTTCTTTCGAACTCCGTGACAATATAAATATAAGAGAGAGAATTAACAGATAATTCTAATTACATTTAATCAAGTTTAATATGGTACCGCATGATCGAAATAATTTTTTCTGTTGAATATGTTAAATCAAAATACACATAAATCGTAATAAGAGCAGTTCCACGCGCATGCGTGAAACGTAGATGTTCATCGTCAGTTGGAACATACATTGCTAGATACAACAGAATCTGAAAAGCTATTTTTAGAGTTTATCACAATTCTAGTAAGAAATTTTATATGAATCGTATGTTTTCTTATTTAAAAAACCCACGGAGTAAAGGTTTTAGTCAATTTGTTAATTAAATTGATCTTCATGCGTTGCTAAACATTTTTGAAAGGTTATATTTATACTTAGATCAACAATATAGTTCTTAGTTTTCGTTGAAACAGTTTATTTTTATATGAAATCATCTGTGCCTGTTATTTAGCATTTAATTTAATATATAATTTGACCCTCTATAAATGTTATAATACACAACAGTATTCAATTAAAGCTAATTTTAATTGCTCATCGATATAATTTTATGATTTTTCCCACTTCAATTTTACACATCATATACGAATACCTTAACAATTTTTAAAAATGTACTCATAAAATTGTTACATTTTAATTATACTATCTCTTAGTAATTCACGGTGTGCATCTCTATTTGATGAACAAGCATTAATTTCTTTTACTGATGTAAAGTACAGGAAAAGTAATTCCTTTCATTTATTGATAAGAAAAGTTTAATGGTAAAATCCAATAAAATGAGTAAAGTAATCGTCGAAGAAATTTCCAGAAATCAAGTAATATTTTATTCGGTTGCGAATGAGTGATTACATCTCAATAAATGTAGAAAAAAATGAGTTGCTATTTAAAATACCAGTTCTAAGAACGCCTGAACAAAAGTTTGCTCACTATCCATATTATAGAAGACAGTTCAAATGTAAACAATTTTATAATCAATCGATGAAAATTAGAAAGAAAAAAATGTTCCATTTCAAAGATTATATCTGTATGTAAGAGTTATAAATGAATATACAAAAATAGTGATGGAGAGGTAGAAAGAGAAAGGGAGAAATGAAAGAGAGAGAAAGAAAGAAAAGAAGTAGAGAGAAAAGAGGGAGAGAGAGAGAAAAAAGAAAGAGAGAGGGAGCGTTAAAAAGAATGAGATAAAGCTAGAGAGAAAACAGAGAGGGAGAACGAAAAAAAATGAGATAAGGAGAGAGGGGAGAATGTGCGATAAAGAATGAGATTAAGAGAGAGAGTGAGAAAGAAAGAGAGAGAGAGAAAGAAAGAAAAGAGGGAGAGAGAGAGAGAAAAAGAAAGAGAGAGGGAGCGTGAGAAAGAATGAGATAAAACTAGAGAGAAAACAGAGAGGGAGAATGAAAAAAAAGATAAGAGAGAGAGAAAAACAGAAAGAGAGAGGGAGCGTGAGAAAGAATGAGATAAAGCTAGAGAGAAAATAGAGAGGAAGAACGAAAAAAATGAGATAAGGAGAGAGAGAAAAAGAAAAAGGAGAGAGGGGGAGAATGTGCGATAAATAATGATAGAAAGAGAGAAAGAAAAAAGGGAGAGAGAAAAGAGGGAGAAATAAAACAGAAAGAGAGAGAGAGAAAGAAAAAAGGGAGAGAGAAAACAGAAAGAGAGAAAAGAGGGAGAGAGAGAAAACAGAAAGAGAGAGGGAGCGTGAAAAAGAATGAGATAAAGCTAGAGAGAAAACAGAGAGGGAGAACGAAAAAAATGAGATAAGGAGAGAGAGAAAAAAAGAAGAGAGGGGGAAGAATGTGCGATAAAGAATGAGATAAAGAGAGAGAGAGGGAGATAAGGAGAGAGAGAAAAGAGAAAAAAGGAGAGAGGGAGAATGCGATAAAGAGTGAAAAGGAGAACAAAACCGCGAAAAAAAGGAAATGTAATGAAGTGGCGTTTTATAATGAAATTAAATACTATGTTTAAGATTCTTTCAGAAGTTTCACAAGACTTTTAGTTGCGCAATGTTATTTTAAACTTATTACACTAAAAAATGAAAATTTTACTTAGATTACAAATGATTATATAATCACTGTTTCAGTTTCATCATTAATCCGGGCCGAGAAACTCTTACTATAACAATACAACTTTTAGAAACTGATAAGTATCCATATAGCTTTTTAAAGTTATGCTTATTACACAAGATTAATTAAGTATACCTACACATCGTAACCATTCACATTATAAAAGCAGAGAGAAGTTGAAAATATATTAAACACACGACAACCCTAATGATCCCCTACTCAGTCTACTAGAATTAACACGTCATACCATTATTGGTACGATAGGGAGCCTGGAGACATTAATTCAACGCAATCCCCCCTAGAGTAGTTCCTCTATTGAACGCACTCTGTATTATGGTAGTTGAACTATCAATAGAGCTGTATACACTTTACTCATACTATATAATCTTCATTTCTCCCAAACGCAATTAGATTGATAATTTCCCCACACTGTGAGGGATTTTTTTGAGGGGTTGAAAAAATAGGGCCTCCCCAGGGACCGCAATCAATAGGGTCAGAATTTGTCGTTGCTTTAAACGCAGTGTTGATTTTATTGATTGGTCGAGAGAGAGAAGTCTCAATAACCGGTGACATAAAAATAGCCGATAAAAAGTGTTGGATCATGGGGATAGATTAAAGTTGTTCCCCTTTTTTTGAGGGGATCATTGTATGGGGATGTTCTGTGAAAGGGAGGGTTCTTAACCAAGGAGAGAAAAGTGATCCGTTCGAAAGTACGTTGGGTGGGAGGTGAATCCGTCTCTCTCTTCTCTCTGCCTGGTTTTCTTATTTGACAGGTTAAATACCATGATAAATGCATTTAATAGGAAATCGCATTCTTTTAAGGGGGTATAAAATGGTCATTTGACAGAAAAAAAGTTTGAAGGAAAAAGTTCTGTGGACAGTTTTTTTCGTAATTAACATCATAAGTTATTCAAATTGAAAACTTTTGTAGTCATCTTGTGTTTTTATATGTTAAAAAGCCTAGTGTTTTTATAATGTTTCGGTTTGATTATAATTTTTTTCTTTAACAATATTTAAAATTCAAAACCCTCTTTGCAATTCAAATTCAATTTTAAGTCAAAATATTTTAAAATCAATAACATTTTTAACATACAGCATAGGGAATAACTTGCAACATTTTCGTTTATTTTAATAATTTTATTAAAAAATGTCATGAACAAGAAATATTTTGAGTGTATTTACAGAAACAACGAATTGTGCTACAAAGTTAAATTTTTCTTTGTGTATAAATGATGTAATTTAACATAAATTCCGTGTTTTATGTTCAAGTAAAAGTTTTATGAGAACATTATTCTAAATTTTAAGGAGAAATTTAAATGTACATCTATAAACAGCAAACTATTTTAATAAGTTGAAAAACGCTATGGTTATATATGTGTAACTATTTTATATAGTATATAAGTACACGTGATTTTTTGTGTGCGTGGAACATCATGAATACCGAACAAAAATGAAAGATTTTAGGCATTTTGAGATTCTCCTGTCCTCTAATTTTTTTCTGGTAGGAAATTGAGCTTTTGATCAATTTTAAAATAGAAATTTTTGGACATATAAGCATTAAATAAGAAAAAGAATTGCATGTCCTTTTGAAACATTTTAATTATTACATTTTGTTTTCTTACAACTTGTACGAACTATAGAATTTTCTGATTTTTCCTATGTGTTTCACCAATCTCTCAATTCATACTTCTTTTTGTAAAGAAGTGACCCAGCATATCTATTGAACCGGATCCTAAGATACGAGTTACTAAGTATCTGAATTTGAAACTGATTTATCATCTATAAATAGAACAAATTTTTTTTTACTTCCAAAAATATTCTTGAATTAGACAATGATGCACATTTAATCCTTTTATAATTCGGAAGTTTATTGTACTTTAGTGTGCTAGTAGAAGAAATAAATCATACTAGGTATTGAATTTCCAATCATTCTAAAATATTTTTCATTCTTAACCATACTAAAATCGTCAAAAAAAAAAGATGGTAATTTATTATTTTCCCCCTCAAAAAACATTTTTCTGGTATGGGTGCAAAGTTAGTTGGAACTACAGCAAGCTACATGTAGCATTATAAGATAGTTGAATATAAAATATCTTTCTTGTTCGCATTATTAATTCTATAATACTATTCGTGACCCACTGTATCTATATTTCCATATATATATATATATATATATATATATATATATATATAATCAATCATCAACAATCAATCACAATAATCAATTAAAAAATTGAAATATACGAATCTTATAATACTAAATCCTATTTCAAAATATCAATGGCGAATATAGAAGATAAAATTCCATCGTTTTCAAACAAAATTAAAAATTATAAAATAAAAATTTTAGAAAAATTTATAAAATATCCAAGTGCAACCTCGGACTTAGGACCGATAACTGGGTTGAACTAGTTTGATGGCGCCAACCTTCCCCCTATTGCAACTTGGTAAGTTAATCGGAAAATATCCAAATCTCAAAAATTTAAAAAGTTAAAATTAAACCATCAAACTTGAAAAATTAAACTATTCGCCATCGCATTCTGAAAGATATTATAACAATAAAATATTAAAATTCTAAAACAAATTAGTGCATAATATAAGTGAACCATCGAACACCAAATATGATGCACCCATCTTTAAAATAGTTGTATAGGTAGAAAAAATATCTGAAATCCGAAATTTCAAATTAAAAATATATCCAAATTAAAAAATATCCAAAATCAAAAAGTTCAAACCAAATACATATATATATATATATATATATATATATATATATATATATATATATATATATATATAAAATTTTGAGTATTTGCAAAGAATATAATTTTATACTATTAGACCTTGCACATAGGCAAAAGATGTAGTTTCGTTTTTTTGTAACAAACGGCGTTTTTCAGATAAAATTCCAAGCCCGCGGCAAAAGCCCTCGTGTAGCTGTCGACGTTAATATTCAATCAATCAATCAACCAAGCCCGCGGCAGCCTAGTGGTCAAGGTGTTGGAACGTGGCTAGCTTGTCACGAGTTTGAGCCCAGTACCACTAAAGACCCGGCGTGTAGGGGTACGAAGCACGTTAAATCTGTCTAGAGCTCAAACGTCCTCACGTTGGTATGATGTGGTAGTTAGGAGAGGGGGGGAAAGCTGAGCTGGTGACGAGGACGACACCAGTTCAGGTGTCGTCCTCGTCACTTGATCACGGTTCAAAATTACGAGTTCCGTCGCCAAAAGCCCTCCTGTAGCTGAACAGTGCGACGTTAATATCCACTCGCTCACTAACTCACGCGGATAAAATTCCATACATTTAAAAATTAATCAAATTAATAAACTGTTATTGTTTTGAAAGCACCTTATATAAATAAATCAAGTATTAATCCATATATGTAATATATAACATGTTGTTTGGTATGGAATTTTAAATATAGATATATTTGTAAGTAAAGGGAAAAAAAACGTTATTCGTACAAATTAAAAAACACTATATTAAAGTATTGCGTAAAAGCTTTATACTTGAAAATGTGTTGCTCACACATATACTTTTCATTATATGTCTTTTAAACTAAAACGGCATCTTCAAATGAAACAAAAAGCACTCCAAAGTATTGTACAACATATCGAAAGCCTGCCTTCATCAAGAATTGTTACATCAGAGCTCGATCGAAACTTACAATCAGCAAATTGTTATCCGAAAAGTCCATTTGAAAAATCAGTTTACGAACATTGTCAGACTCAAATAAAGTTTCCCTCGAACAACTTCAAGTTCAATATCAATCCCATTCAAACATTATTCAGAAACATCTTTTAAAATTTAATTTGAAAACATCCCTTCTCAATTCATTCGACGACTTTGCATTGATTTGACTTCTATTGACAGAATTTCCATGGCTTAGGAAAATAAAAGATTCTTACAGCAGCAATACAGCATCCTCACGAATTATCCAGGGACGTTGTTTATTCCGTAACCGTAGCTCCATCTATCGATCGAATGCAGAACTAAGATGCCCGGGGCCAGGCTTTAGGTCCCTTCTACCGCTGTTGACAGGTCAGAAAAGAGAACCCTCTTTTTGTACATTTTCTCACCTCGAACCTGAAAGGAAACCTGGGATCGATCTTTTGTTATTTCGAGAGCTGGTTTTACAGAAAATGTCACTTCATTAATGCTGCAGACTTTTCTGTAAAAACATCCTAAAAATGAATTGAAAAAGGGAATTCAAAAAATCTTTTTGATGGAACGCGAATATTTCTTCAGGTAACATGGTATAGATGGCTCAATGTTGTTGAAAAGACTTTCTGTAATCTCTTCGTACGCTTTTTTGACGTGAAAAGTATATTAACTCAGAAAAGGAATCCTCTTTTTTTCGGATTGAGAAATTCCATTTCAAGAAGTGGGATTGTTGATATCGGCAATTGGCCCGATAATGGTCCATTTTATAAAACTTAAAAATATCCCTTGTTTTTAAGATTTCAGATTGTTTTCTCAATCTTTTCATGTTTAATAATAATAATAATAATAATAATAAAAATAAAACATTTCATATGTAAAATTAAGGTTATTCTTAACTAATTTGAACATTCTTAAATTCAATTTTCATAACAGATTTGAACGTCCTATTATCATTTAAATTGTCCAGAAATATTTGATGTTATTTGGCTTAATATACTCTTCAGTGGCGTACACAAAGGTGGAGGTTGGAGTATATCCCCCCAATTGACCAACATATTTTTAATTTTGTCATAGAAATTACATCTTGGAGCTTTTATTGTTGTTGTCGCGTGTTTTTTATCCTGGGAGCATATGAAATACAAATGAAGAAGAACAGAAAGCCTACAATACAACAGAAGAATATACACATTTATTACAGGTGATGATCCCAGCATATTACAAGAAGGAGTGCGCTGCTTTCTTTTCGAGACGGGAATCCATTACAGGCGAAAGACCAACTTCTTTCCCGAAGAAGATACAACCATGTCTTACTCGGGATTCGAACCCACTCGGTTACAAGCCAAGGGTCATAGCCACCAACCATACTGGCTGGGCGACTGGAGCTTTTGTCCTTACGTTTTTTAGAATGCACCCTCCTACCCACTAGAGAGTCGGTGTACGCTACTGGTATTCTTAATCTGGCCATATATATGTGCTTGTATACATGCGCAGAATATGCTCATGTATATATATGCTCAGCATGTATATGTGTGTGTGCTCAAATTCATTTTTAACGAAACTCAGTCTGAATATCAATAGTTGATACCAAACGAAATTGTCATTTATACTTATATAGCTCAATTGTGTAAAGCGTGGTTTTTAGCCTAATTCAACAGAGACAAAATTAGTGAAAAATACTGAAATTCGGGGAGGACTTCTTATTTATTTCATGACCTAATACAAAGGATAGTGAAATTAAGAAACTAAATACACAAAAATTTAAACAAGAAGCATTTTTTTTTAAAAAAAGTTAAATATATAATTATTTTATTTTCTTATGCATTTAATTTTGAATACACTACGTACTTTGAACAGTGCTTTCTTTCCGTTTTGCTTAACATAAATTTCTTCGTGTGAAACATAGTTTTCTAACTTAAAAATATTAAAAATAATCTTACGTTCTCTCATAATTGAGATAAAATAGCAGTCTTGTTGTGTTTCTTAAAGGTAACATAAAAAAGCAACACATGTACACACATACATACATACATGCATTTTGATACAAGAAAGGTTCAATTGTTGCCTGTGTACGTGCCGCAAAAGTCGACGAATCCAGGGTCACATTCATTATCCATGAATACAACATCCAAATTGACGATTATAAATGTTAAATTTTTTTGGTGATATTTAATTTAAAAAAGGCGTACTGAGAGAGAGAGAATCGCTCACGATGAAATTTTTTGAAATACTTCAAAAGATTCTTTTTTTTTCTTTACAAATAATATCAGCACATAATCGACTTTCTCATATAAGGTATAAATAAGTTGAAGTGTGTAAAGATTTAAAATGCTATTAACTCTCCTTCAAAAGCGTTTGTTGTAAAGGAAATAATTCAATATTAAAGATAAAATTTATAATAAGGGTTTAAAATTTATAATAATCTTTGCGGTCCTCCGCAAACGATGAAACCAGCGTTTCTATTCCTGTCAAACTGAGGAAGATCTCTCAGACCCCCGATGCCCACCTCCTCAATGGATACCATTAAATCTATGAATAATCTTCAATTCTTAGGTTATAAACTAACGTTCGAATCTTAATCGTAATCGGCTAGTCCGAAATCCTTGTCCCGCCCATTCTATCCAATCAGAACTACTATTACGTAATAACTACTGCCGGTATAAAAGCAAAAATCTTGTGTAATCGCTCTCTTTTGACTGCTTGCCTTCATCATGTAATCAGCCGGCTGCAGCGCGTTCTGTGTTTGTCTTTGTGTTTGTGCCGTGATGTTTTCTTCTTGTTACGTGTAATGTCGTCCCTACTTGATCTTTATGTGTTTCCAGATGTGAATAAACTGGAGTAATAATTTACATGAGTGCCTCTTCGATAATACAGTACTCGATAACCGTAACACAGAAAATCACACCTCCAGCCACGCCCTACCTTTAGTTCGTCATTGTTTAAATCAACCACTCGCCACGACAAATTATGCACTGCTAAAGTTTTATCATTTTATATATATTTTATCATTTATATATATATATATATATTTTGTTTAGTTCCGATTTTCATTCCGCCAAAAATAACGATTTTCGGTGCAGTTCCAAATAAATAATTTTATTCTATGTATATTCTTATTTGCATTAAAAATAAAACTTTATAAACAGAGAATGAAGAGAGAGAGAGAGAGAGAGAGAGAGAGAGTTCTATCAAAATTTAAAAGATTTTATTCTTTTTTTTAATTGGTACGTTATATGAATTTTTACAATTAACCAGCATGTACAATACGAACTGGGAAGAGAAAACAGAGGGGTATTGGCATTATTATCCATTATCAAAATCGCATTTGACAATTAGGTTCAGAATTCTGATTTATCTAAACCAGTAATATTCAACCTGTGGCTATTACTGAGTGGCCCAGTAATGGTCCATTGCACTAAAGAACAATGGAGAACAATGTACTAAAAATTTAGAGGGAAATTGTATCAATAAACAATTAAATCTATCAATTTGCTTTTTTTTGATAGAATGTAAGCTAAAGGCTTGGTCATGGAAGAAAGAAAATCGAATTTATTCCGAAACTTAGTAAAAAAGGCATAAATGTAAATGGTAGAAGTTAATATAGTATTAAAATAAAAGTTAAAAAGGAGTTTAAATATTTTTTCATCAATTTTGCTTTGGTCTTATAGTATGCTTTCCCCCCCTTTCCCTCATGTCTTGGCCCACGTAAAATACCTATCATGCGTATGGCCCGCGTAAAATATCTATCATATGTATGTGGCCAGGCGGAAAGAAGGTTGAGTCCCCCTAAGCAGTCTAAGCAGTCTTTACAAACATCCGTGGATGATCGCATGCTGAGATGCGAAAATATAACCCAGACGGAATTTTTCTTTAAAAAGTCATCCGCGCTTCTAGTTTATTCAATTGAAAATTAGATCTTCCTTCTAAAAGTAGTTTCTTATGAAACCGAAACAGCATAGTACTAATGAATATCAAAACAGGAAATCGAGAAGCAATGTACAAATAATGATGATAATTAGATGATTGACGTTAAATTAATATTGATAAGTTGGTTACAGTAACAAAATGACTGGAGATATATCAAACCGAAATAAACCAATATTTTTTTCGGTTCAGTTCCGGTTTTCGTTTCTACCAAAATAATGTTTTTTTCCGGTTTTCGGTTCAGTTCTGGCTCGAAACCTTGAATAAAAGCAGAAGAAAAGAATGCTTTTGATAGTTTAAAAACTATAAGAAATTAGCAGATATTTATCATTATAAGGAGAAAATTATTTCAGTTTATTATTTGTTCTCGTACATATAATAGGTAACACAATATTCTTTTATCCACTACAGCCACAAGTACGTTTGCAATAACTGAAAATTTTGGAATACCAAAATTCGATAGGAAAACTCAAATGGAATAATTATTAGTTTCATATCAAGCAAAGTAGTAGCTGTCAAATTAAAAGTTTTAATGAATCTTTTTAAAAGCTACTTAGATAATTTTATCTGAGTGATGGGTTTTAAAAAAAGCATATTTTAAATTAATTGAGTTATACATATTTATTTGGATGCCACTAATTTACGAAATGAAGCGTGCGTGATTGTTTAAAAAACTTTCGTAATTATTTGATGAATATGATTTTTACTTTTAATGTTTATTAGTTTCAGAATGCAGAAATAAAGCATTATTCAAATATTACAGCGAATAATCTCTCCAAAAAGGAAATTTTTAAATTTGTATTTGTACTTCTTACTTTCCTTTTATTTTACAGAATATTGAAGGCTTCACTTTTGGGGTTCGATGCACTGTTCTCTTTGTACTATTCAGACTCGATTTGCAAATAAAAAATACTCTGTCGATTGATTTAAGGCATCCGACTACGTTTTGAACCGTGATTTTAAAAAGGAGCATAAATGGATAATTTTCATCATATTTAGTATCACTTAGATTAGAATACACGTATAAAATAGTTTTAAGGACATTTTGACAAAAAAAATTATTCAAATACAATATTTTGGTAAAAAATTAACTTAGAATAACCTTTTTTCAAAATGTTCTCCTGTTATAAAAAAAATGCTTCTAAAATAATAATATTTTGCTTATGTAAAGTAAAGACTTTTCCAGAGAGTCTGGACTATTTTTTTTTGAAAAATTCATATTATTATCAGAGTTACAACCAATTGAAATAATTATCGGCATTTTTTTCTTAAAATTTCTTCCCTCTGTTGACGTAAAACATGGATAAACCCACTTCTATTTTATATATTTAAAAATTCTAGTTGAGCCTCTGTACAGAGGTCTGAGCTATATACAGGCAAAATATTATTATAATAGAAGCATTTTTCATAAAAGGAGAATATTTTGAAAATTGGTCATTTTATACTCATTTTTTGTCAAAATATTGTATTTAAATAATTTTTTATTATAATACTATTCTTAAAACAATTTTGTATACATTTTCTAATATAAGTGACACTAAATATCATAAATATTATCCATTTATACGCTTTTGCAAAATCACGGTTCGGAACATAACGGTTTAATAAATTAACTAAAAAATAACATAACTTATGTGAAAATAAAGGCAGCATTGGAATCATCGGATAAAATATGAACATATAATAGTCAAATATATATTAGGAAATAAAATGTAGTTTAATTATTAAAAAATGTATTTCTGTGAATTTAGTTCTTTAGAATCTACATCGTTGAATTAATTTTTAAACGAAGTCCTTTAATAAATAAGTCTTTGTAAAAAGGAGATAAAGAGGTTAAAATATTGCAAAAGTATAAAAACCTTGAACGAAATTAATGTTAAATTTTTGTAAGTTTTATATCTGACGGGGTTAAAAGGACTAGCGTTGTAATACATCTTTTACAGAATTATAAAAGAATTTTCATTTTTTGAAATATATGTAGAAAATCCCCCCTTCATATACTATTCCGTTAATAAACTCGCTATACAGAAGAATAGTTCCAAAAGAAATTTTAAGAATTTGTTTAACAAGTGTTTCAGTATATTTTTTCTAGAATGATCCTCTGTTTTTTTGAATATGATAACGTTATATAAACAGAGTATGATTTCTTTTGGGAGTTCGAAAAGAAAAATAAATGACTGACGCTATTTACAGGGGAAAAAATCGTTTTACAAGTTTAGCGCTGACATGATCGTTCCACGGTTTTATTTGATACAATTTCTTTAGGCTATTTTAAATGAACGAATTTCATCATTGACAGGAGCGGAAGTGAATTTTGCGTAGTTTTGTTAAAAAAAAAATTCGCGTATTTTTGTGACAACTTAACGCAAAACTTCATATTTTTTTTTTTAAAAAGAAGACATGGTAAATAAAAAGTAAAAATAAAAACAAAATAAATGGTAGCCAATCGATACAAATGATAGTAGCTAAAACATCGTAACCCTGGGAGAAACATTTAAAATACTGGAACATTCCGGAACTTAGGAGCGATAAAAATCCTGTTTGGAAAAAGCTTTTCCCCTCCTCCTGTTCTTTAATCTAATATTGACAGAAACAAGCGTCTGGTGAGAGGAGAAGGGGGGTACGAAAAGTAATAAGAAAATTCTTTTCCGGAATAAAAGAAAAATTTTCCTTCTAAAACTCTTCTGCTGCAAATGCTTACGAAATAAGCTTCGCAGTAAGTGGTTTTTAAAACGCAATGTTTAATTTCGATCGTACTTTGAAGAAAAAAAATAAGAAAAAAAAAAAAGAGTTTGAAAAAAGAATTAGAACAGATTTAAAAATCGTTTTCGAATGACATGTATATCTCGCACTCACTACTGAAAAAAAATCAAACACATGCACAAAAAAGAAGAATGAAAAAAGAACTAAAGGAAAGGAAGAAAAAAATGAAGAATGAATAAAAAGAAAGCGAAGAACCGAAACGATAAAGATTACAATATCGATTAATTCTAGGCAAGAAGTCGTCTGCGATTTTGCTTCGACCATTAATCCGCTTTACCACATTCCGCATGAATAGAACCCGATGGGGCTAAATAGCCAAGGCAAGATAAAGGGGACTCAGAAACGCTTTGTAAATGCATTTACTATTATTTGCTTCCTCTGCAATGCCCGTTATTTCATCCATCCCTTTCTACCTCCTCCCCTAAATGCCGTTCCCGAATGCCTTTGAGAAGATCGTCTGCTCTGTCACGGATGGAAAAGAATAGAACAACGTCTGAAGAGCTTTTCCCTTTGCGTTAGAATGGGGAGAAAAAGAAAGGGAATATTCTAAAGCTAACTCTTTGCGTCACATTGGATTTTGAAAGATGGAAGTTTGGAAATCTATTTACGGGTTCTTTGTCTCCGATGGAGAGAGTGCGTGGTTTTTGACATTCGGGGTGATTTGAATACGAAAAAAGGGGGTTTATATTTCTATCTCCACACCTCGGGGCTTTGAAGTGGCTAACAATGTTTGAAAGATGATTTTTATCTTGATGGATGATAATGCTCGGCCTAACAGAGGAGAATATGGAGACAATTCGAGAAATGAATATGGAGAGCATATCCAAATAGTCAGAAAAAGTTTTTCTTCTTGTTTCCTATTTAAAATCTGTAAACAATTCAAGCACATAATATTTGAAGTGAGTTATCGAACTGAATGTTAGTTAAAATAGAAAGTTACTGCCGATATTATATCTTGTTGGTCGTTTCTTTTGGAGTGTAGAGCATGATTATTTCTTAGAATACAGCAGAGTCTCAAAAACTCGGCCTAATGAGTACTGAAAAGTGTCCATAAAATGCCGGGTTATCGAGAATGAGATTAAAATGTGTAGTACGAGTGTTCCCTCAGAAAATATTGTACTGCCTTTGTATGCATCGTTTACTTGAGAATAATGCAACAGAAAATAAACTGCCCAGATATCCTTAACAAATGAAAAGTACGTACTTTATGAAGGTATAGAGTCTTTATTACATGAAAACGAAAATTAATGAATACATAGTATACAGTAATTTACATGTGATCAAATACACCTCAGAAAAATACTTTATGAAAGCATAAAGTTGTCTATATAATGAAAACTAAGTGGCCGACTTTGCAAAAATTGGCAACTTTTTCAATTCCTACTACCAGCTCACAATCTCTATACATTTATTTGTTTATTTATCTTGGTGGAGTTTTCAATCGTTAATAAAATACATTTTAAAGCGCTCAATTCAACTGAAATTTTATATACGTGATTTTTTATTTTGGATGACAATACAATATAATTTAATTATAATAAAAATTAATTGATTAAAGCTAATTATTCAAAGAATTACAAATACAGCCCCGTTGGCATCATTTTTGGTGACTTGGCGACCATTTTGGCGACTTGTGTCAAAACTTGAAAAGTTTTTTTTCTCACGTTTTAAAGCATTAAGTTGAACTGAAATTTAATATACACGATTGGTTTGGATGACATTACGATATTTTAATGATAATTAATAAAAATTAATTACCACTTAATGTTGTCATTCTGTTATATATATATATATATATATATATATATATATATGTATATTAATTGTAACTATGTAATAAAAGGTAGCTAAAATAAAATTTTTCTTTGATCTAAGTAGGAATTGATTTAAAAATTTCTTTTATATTACTTGTTTATGAAAACATTCACCTCAGTAAATCTCAACGTATGCCCTTCTTAGTAGCTCGGACAATGTCTAAGCTATATTCTAGTTCCTGCAAATCTTTTTTAGCATGTTCTACCTAAACTTTTAAAGAAGCATTTTTAACATATGTGCGCTTGCAGCATTTGAAGTTCACTACATACTTCACAAGCTGATTTAGTATGACTCCCCGTCGAAACGAATGCCGAATGTGTTCAACAATTGTTTCTTTCACACTAGAAGCCAGCTTAGGTGTCGTCCACGTCACTTGACCATGGTTCAAATTGCGTAGTCCGTCGCCAAAAGCCCTCGTGTAGCTGAACAGTGCAATGTGAATATTCACTCACTCACTTTGCTTCAATCTATTGAATGCTTCAAGACAAATTTTATTTTCAAAGAAAAACTTTTACACTTAAGGTTGATTGATTGATTGAATATTAACGTCGCACTGTTCAGCTACACGAGGGCTTTTGGCGACGGACCACGTAATTTTGAACCATGGTCAAGTGACGTGGACGACACCTGAGCTGGCACCCCCCTCTCCTAACGACCACGCCACACCAACGGGAGGACGTTTCAGCTCTCGACAGATTTAACGTGCATCGCTGCCCTACACGGCGAGTCTTTAGTGGTACTGGGCTCGAACCCATGACATTAAAAGTCTGAGAAAAACGCATTTAAAGTTTGTAAAGTCATAAAACAAAAACTTATAATGCCCGTAAAACTCTAATTTTTTTAATATGTTATTTTCCAATGTATGTTTTACATTAAAACTCTATTTTTATTAAATATGACTGAAAATTATATTTTTAATTCAAAATATATTTTTGCTTAATATAGATAGCATTTGTTAAGACGTCAGTTTATTCAGCTTTATCTTAACCTAATATTTCACAAAAGTTTTGAAACACGAAGCATTTATGTCCAAAATAATAATGATACTAAGTTAAGCTAAAAATATTCGTTTGCTCATAAAATTTCTTTTTTTTCAGTTTTAAATTGGGGCAGTTTAGGAAGTTTTAGCTCTTGTCGTACGACTTTAAAATACTAAAATATAGTACTACAATATGTTTAGTATAATGTAGTTTGGTATACATCAAGGAAATATTCAGTTATATCTGCAGCATTTGAATTCGGAATACTTGTATTCGGAAGTCTAATTGCAGAATCAGCTGAGGACTGATTTTTAGATCCATCATTTTCAGTAGTGTTCCATCTCTTCGAAATATTGTTTCTCACAGAAACCCAGAACGCATTTGCCATGTCATTTTCTCTACAGGAAAAAATTAATGATAAAGCTTTTAAGGTATAAAAACTATTTTCAAAGCAAAAATTGGCCATGAAATTAATCTTTATTAATTAATTATGAGAACTCAAAAAACTCAAAACATAATCAAGCAGAAATGATTTTAGTAATGAAAATTGGAATTAATTACTATTTCAAACTAAAAACTCAAAAATACTTTTAATTAATTCAACGTAAGTGTAAAAAAATGATTTAAAAGGAAACCGAAACCAAAACCACATAGCTCATAAAACTTCAAATATCTTAAAAACTAATTTGCTAACAGATCTGAAATTTCGTGGCAAGCATCTCAATGATATGGGCCACCAAGACATGCAAAAAAAATTTCGGTAAAAATGAAATTTTTAGGGTACTGTGTAGCCTTAAGTATATCGATGCCGTGTACTTATTCTCGCAGCTTTTCACCCGTGTTCAACTAAAAATGTATTTTATTCATATTATTACGTGTTAGATAGACTTGAAACTACTTAACCTCTTGACTGGTTTGCCCATACACCCGTATGGACACTGATATTTTCTTCTTTCTATCTTTGATTTGCACACATTTTTAATTCTTATTGTGATATTATTAGAGCTACTGTTTTTAAGAGATACATCTTGTCCATAGTACTGAAATACTTCTCATCCGGGATTTTCTTTGCCATGAAGGCGGGAATTTTTCATTGAAGGCTGGAATTTAAATTCTTGAAAATATTTCATAAAGGACAGGGATTGGCAAGGCAACGTGCGATTTGTTGCTTGAGAAGAAAATGAAATGAAAGATAATAAAAAAATACCGATTTTATCATGCTTCGAACTGTGTGTGTACACACGCACAATCCTCAACCGTTTGAAAAAGAGGTTTTTTTTGTAAATGTGAGAGAAATATTCTTTTAATACACTGCTGGACAATTGCTAAGGACGGATCACAAATTGCTATGTAGCATAACATTAAGCGAGACATGAGGCCTAGTAGGATAAAATATAGTTGCCACACTGTTCAGACATTAGAATAAAGAATATTTATTGTTCTGGAAAGTACAAAAGCTGTGAAACATCTGAAAGAAAAAAAAATGTTCATTTGATCTGCGTACGGAAAAATGGAACAATGCATCTAAAATTCAGCAGGCACCTTAACGAAAGGTATCAGTACAGGATATGTCCACCGTGGAGTGTGATACAACATTCCACACGTCGTACCATACTTTGCACAACATTATCCAGCAGCTGCTGAGGCAATTTATCCTCTGTGAGTCCACGGATGAGGGTGTTCTTGTTTGTCGGAGAATAGTTTCGACCAGCAAGTTGTCTCCCCAAAGCATCCTACACATTTTCAATGGGGGATCTGGAGAACGCGCTGGCCATACGAGACGTTGAATACCCTCGCTGTCTAGACAATCCTGAACAGCTAGTGTTCGATGACATGTTGCGTTGTCGTCCATAAAAGCAAATTTATCATCGACAGCACCACGGAAAAGACGAACATGAGGAAGTAGAACTTCATCAATGTATCGTTGGCCCGTCATAGTCCCATTCGCAACCATATGTAGGCGCGTGCGGCCATTGATCATGATGCCGGCCTAAACCATGATATGCATGTCGGATATCGGTCCTTTTCCTGGATATATTCTGGACGATACGCAGTACCACTCTCGCGCCAAATCAGTTGGCGTCTACAATACGATGACAGACTGAACCTACTCTCATCTGAGAATAGTACGCATGCCCAGTCCTGTTCAGTCCAATAGACACGACACCATTGCAAACGGGCAGTACGGTGCTGTCTGGTCAATGGGACATACACAACAGGTCTGCGTGCGTATAGTCCTCCTCCCCTCAAACGTCTGGCAACTGTTTTTCGGGAGATCTGCTTTCCTGAGGCAGCAAGAAACTGATTTTCCACCTGCTGATCTGTGGTGCGCCTGTTCCTTTTTGCTGATAGGACGATATATCTGTCTTCTGCAGGCGTCGTACTTCTAACACGACCTCCCCCATGCCGTCTATTACACATTCCAGTAGTTTTAAATGACTTCCACAGCCGTGAAACAACGCTGTGAGCGATGTCGAACTCCCTGGCAACATCTGTTATTTTTCGCCCTTCTTCGATCTTTCCAATAATTCGGCCATGCATAAAATCATCTATGTGATGTCGGGAAGACATGCCAAAAATTTTAAGTTCGTCTATTAAATCTTTCCTGTAAAACTTTGACTTGAAACAACAACTGTCCACACGCGTCAAAACCTTTAAAGCTCTTATGAATGCTATCACGTGATGAACAGACGTGGAAAAAAATTTGCATACTCATACTTCTTCTTACTAATATCCCGCACTTATTCTAATTTTCCACATTTTGCTTCCTTTCATTTTGTGGTTGCTATGGATGATAGTGTTCTCCGTCCTTAGCAATTGTCCAGCAGTGTATATATGAAACATTTAGCACATGCAGAGTGTTCTTTTAAAATGCAAACATTTAGGGGGTTTTGTGTTCCACAATCATAAAATAAAAAATAGTGTGCAAACTTTATAAAATTGATAATTAAACTAAAATTCTTCCATTTTCGCATTCAATTAAGTATTATGCTTACTTGCATGAAATAAATAATGTGCCCCTTGTTGGAACATTATGGGCAAAAAATTGACAGCTTAAAGTGATAAACTTTCGGAAAAGAATGCGTACGACTGACTATAGTAGATGACTTTATGCCAACTTTACAAAAAATATATAGACGTTGCTGTATGTGTTCTTCTAAAGCACACGAGAAGGGAGCAAGATACCCCCCCGCTTGTACAGTTTGCAGTGTTCCACTATGTGTTGATCCTCGTTTTCTGAAATATCATGGAAAGTAATATGTATAAAAAATTCATAAAGTTTTTAATACAAAATATATTTAATTTGCAATTTCTTTTGTACCTCAACTAAATGAATATCCGGCGGTCTCCACTAAAGGACCGATTCCCTGTTAGGAAATCAATGCCTTCTCTAACAGGGTTTCGCGTGGGGAAAATACCCAAGAAAGGATAATACCGAGTCGCTTTAGTTCTAGGGCAAGTCAACTCTTGACTTCCCTTTATCCAGTCGACAGAGAAGTGACTGACATAGTTCTTATGCCAATCTCCGGCTTCAAAGTCCACCGCATGAGGTATGACAAGGACCAATGGCCGAATAGTAATCTCGGCTACGTCCAAATATAAATGATTATGTGTCATGTATCTCTTTTGAGGATGTGTCATATTCAGGGGCATAGCTACCGCCGTATCAATAATACGGATCCCCTAAGCTACAGGGGCCCCAGCATGTGTAAGAAAAATCGTAAACTATTAAGGGGATCCTAAAAGAAGAACCCCTAGAACTAGCTACGTCAGTAGACACATTCCACCTTTAAGGAGACACTAAGAAAGAGACGCCCCAACAGATTCTCCAAGAGACTCCCAGACTTTCTCTCAGCCTGGTTCTCAAATTGGCCTGCACACTCTCACACCAACAGTGACTTCTCAAGGCTTCAGATAGCGAACAACCTTAATGCGTCTTACACAGCCTTCACATCAGTAATCCGGTTTCAACGGCTTCTCATTAAATGTAGATCTTCGCGAGGCGAAAACAAAGACTCTTAATTTCGTTTTAAAATAGCATGTTAGTAAGCGGTCAACTTTGATTACCATGCCCCATTTAGCTGGGAAAGTATAAAAAAACATATCATTTTGTGGCTAAGTTTTTAAAATTTGTTGTCTACTTCACTTTTAATACTTCGTAGAATTTTTGGTACTATTTCTTGTCTGTACACTTTTTACCCCTTCAAATTCCCAACCACAGCCGCTTTTTTATTGAATATTAATTACTTCAGGTACTAAATGCATTGTAATCTTTATGGGTTAATTACATAATTTTAAAAACAAAATATTTTTATGCGGATTTTGAAATGTAATATTTACATCAGCAACAAAAGTACGTCTGAATGGTTTCGATGGATTGTTCCATAAATAAAATTGTAAATATGCTAATAAGGAACATGAAGTGCTTATATTTTTTTTGCAACAATTAGCATCAGAACCAATTTCTTAAAAAATGCCTTTGTTATGTCTTTTTTCCCCAACAAAATAAGAACCAATATTTTTACATGATTAATTTCTTTCTTTTATATTGCTTATGTGCGCTTAGGTCGAAAACAGTCGATCAATATCTAATCTGTCATTCCATGGGGAAAAAAATTATAACGATTACTTAATACGCAGAACCAAAGCATGTAATAATTAAAAATCGACCAAATGCATACATGAAGCAACACAGAAGCTTATTATTAATGAGCAATCTGAAGACCGAATGAATACTCGACAGAAAGAGAAAAAAAATAATACAAGAAGAAAAGAACGAACCGAAATTATTCCATTTCGATTCATCTTTCCATTCATTAACCCCGTAACCGTAATCAGCACGGGCGAACAAATATGGCTGCCGCTGTAGTGTTCTATCAAAATCCCTTCTATTAAAGTTAATTTATCGTCTGCGTTTTTCTTTCTTTCTTTTTGTTCTTCCTCGTTTTCTGTTCTTGGAAAGCAACAAAAATGCATCAAAATACCGTTATCGTAGTCTTCGCTAATCTATGTTAATTAACTGTAATTAACCCAATCCAGTTTTTGAAGTGAAGATTTAAGGCTTCAGTTATAATTAATTAGGACAGAGAGGGGCGGAGGGCGAATGGAAGTTTCGGACATTCGAATTTTTTTTTTTTTAATTCTCTACCTTAGTGAAATTAGAAAGAATATGCATTGAAGAGAGGCGTTTGGATCAAACTTACGTAAAAAAAAAAGCCAAATCAGATTCAGATTTAATTGTTAAGAAGATGGTATTTTATTTTGAAAGTATATTCTGTTGAGATTAACAAGAAATTGGGAATTGTGTTATGATATTCTTAACAGATTTAAATCTCTGTTATTAATAAAATTAAAAATATTCTAGGAAAATGTCTGAATTTTTGAAATCATAAAAAAATATAAGTATTTCATATTCTATTAAAATTTATAATCAGGAATGAGACATGTAATAAATACCATGAATAGCATGAATAACGCGAATGAAAATGCTATCAGATAAAACATTTTAAATAGCGTAAGCGATGCTAAAAGAATTTTAAAAAAAATTGTTTGTTTAAATCTTGTGTTTGAAACAAGAAATTCTGATTTTTTTAAAAATCGTTTCCCTTCGTTTGTAACTGATTAAAATGTAAATAATATCTGCGCTTATTTTTGAATACTGTTATAATTGTAAGCATAACTTTGCAGTAAATTTTTAAAATAATCAGTTACATTGTTATTTTTCTTAATGTGGAATGATTGATTTGCCAGGTTGGTAATAGTCCTAATGTTGGCATTCTTAACTAGCGACGTTTTTATAGAAGGGGTAGTTAGGCCTAGTTGATAAAAATTATTTGATGTTTTTAATGAAATTTTACTATTATGTAAATCAAAAAGAACCAACACGTTTATCTTCAAAATTTTTTGCTTATTTTAAAATAGTTTATTTTCGAAAATCAAAGATTATTAGAATTTCATTCCACTTTCAGCATGAGAATTCTATGTTATCACTTTTTTAAATATTTATATACGAGAGAAAGTTTTAAGTTTTATATCGAACAAAGATATATTTTGCCTGTTATTCAGTTAATTAAAGCATTTCTTTAAAAATGAAACTCTATAAAAAGTATTTAAGCCTGTACAAAAACATTCATGGAGGAATACTCATATTAATTCCATTTGACCTTTTCAAGGTCAAATTTCGTAATTATTTAGGAACTGATATTTTTTTAAAGAATATTTGATAGCCATACTAAAAAAAATTAAAGTGTTTGAATGAAACAATTAGATTGAAACGAACATGATATGCGGATTTTGAAATCCATTTTTATAATAAATTTGCTCTGAAAAATTATGAGTAAACCTAATAAAATTTTAAGTAATATGAAATTGAAAGATCAAGCAGGAATTACAAAAGAGACATACGTAAATTATCTTAAAGTTTTTGAGGTACATTTTAAAATTTAATTTTTGACGTGTAAATTCAAAGAATTATTTCTTTAATTTATTGTAATTGTTTTCCTTATTTTATATTCCTTGCCATAAAAACATTTATTTGATGATGATTAAGAATACCTTTCCCTTTAAAAAGAAGGAATCGCGCACTTTTTACATTTAACAAAGTATGCAAGTGAACGTTTGGATTTTAAGGGTATTTATAAAATATGATAAAACAAATTACTATAAATAAGTCTATGATCACGAAACTATCTTAAGTACCTCTGTGGCATTCCTGTAAATATTGTAAGGTAATTCGTTTTTGTCTTAAAGGTTTTCATTTTGTTACTTTGGAAACATAGATATCAAGAACAAAAACAATAACTTGATACAAATTTATTTTGATGCTTGCGTATTATTGCAACCGTATAGGCGACATTTCTGAAACAAAGCACTTGGTTGCCCAGTACATGTGAAATCTAGTTTGCCAACTTGGCAAGTTATCTTGAACGTTGGCATTGTTGCGATATTATTTAAGTACCTTTATTTTAAAATAGCTTTTGCTTTGAAGAATTTAATGAGCATAGTCTTAGAATAAGTGTTTAGATTCATTTTGAAGTTGACTTATACATTAAACATATTCCCTGCTAAAATATTAGTAAAATAAACTGCATCTTTTGTCTTATGATTTTAAAAATGAACAATTAGTATTACAAGAAAGAATCCCAAAAAATTTTAAGCTTTGTTATGAGAAACGAGAAATGAACCTTTTCGCTGAACAGGTAATGACGTCATGATTAACATGACTCTGACGTCAAAGCTTATTCATTATTTGGCTGTAATCTTTCAAAAAATATATTATTTTAGAAATTGCAGAGGATATATTTATTTAAAATTGAATAAATATTTTTCTTATGAACAAGAGCTGAAACGTTTGTCACAAGAAATTCCTTCATTCTTTTTCAAGTTATTGATTTTAATTTACTTTTGTAGTTAAAGGATATCGTCATAACTTTAAAAGGAATTTTTATTCGCATTTCACTCAAATAATCGAATGAATCGATGAATAATTAATAATAATGAATCGCTATCGTTTTACATTTTTATCTCTGGATAATTAAAAACATTTGATGAATAAATGTTGTTTTAAGAATGAATGGAATATAATATGTAAGATATATAATACATATTTTTGAAATTACGAAAAATGTAAAAATTTTAACATTTCAGTCAAGTAAGTTGTGAGCAAAATATGCTTTACAAATCACAAAAAATCCCAATAACACCATCTCACATAATGCTAAAACAAAAATAAGGTCTTAGGTTTTTCGAATATTTGTCATTTATTTAAAAGCAAATACAATGAAAATAAATCTACGAGTTTTATTATTATTTATATCGTTTTAATCAATTAAACAAACAGTTTTTTTTACAAAGAAAATACTTTAATGTGAATCTTTTTTGCAGAAAATAAAGTTATTCAAGCAGTTTCTTTTCTTATTTTCTCAATCAATTTTATTTTTAAAACAGTATATTATTATTTTTATTAATTTCTTTAACTAGGCTCTCTCAATATTTATCCTTTCATGTTTATTTATTATGTTAAAATCTTAATATCACTTTTTTAAATTTATTTGCGTTAACTTCTGCTGAAGAAATTGATAATTATTCGTAAGAAAAACTTACGGTTTTATTACTATTACATGTATTATGAATATAATGTCATATTTTCAAGTGAATATTAACACGTGAAATAAATGGCACTCGATTATTCAATATAAGTGATAAAAAATATAATAATAATACATATAATACATAAGGAAGTTGAATTATCTACAGTTATTTCGATACAGCTGAATTTCTTTCGCACACAGATACGAGTTCCTTATATATATATATCTTAATTTTGAAAATCAGTATATATATATATATATATATATATACTGATTTTCAAAAAATTAAGATAACTCTTAAATTTTAACACCAGTACTATTGATGTTATATAAGACTGACCTAATGAAAAAAAACCCCATTTAACGGTTAAAATACACACGCGTGATCGTGCGTAACACTCAACGAAGTCGGATGGTATGAAATAGTAGTTGCAGAATATATCTTTATATATAAAAATCTTCTGTGCGTGTGTATGTGACTAAACTCCTCTTAAACGGCTGGACCGATTTTGATGAAATTTTTTTGTGTGGGTTCCAGGGGATTCAAGAATGATTTAGATACAAAATTCGGTCCGATATCGCAATTAGTTAAAAAGATATTAATTAAAAACATTCAACTCAATATTCACCTGCATTGTTGTAACAACGTTGTTGTTATAAAAA
This sequence comes from Trichonephila clavipes, assembly GCA_019973935.1. Lineage (NCBI taxonomy): Eukaryota > Metazoa > Arthropoda > Arachnida > Araneae > Nephilidae > Trichonephila > Trichonephila clavipes. The sequence goes on along the minus strand of BMAU01007109.1, from coordinate 373,486 downwards.
TGACGTAAGTTGGCGTCAGAATTCGATTTTCAGCCAAATTGTTCAAACCGGGTCTTCATTGTTACAAAAATGCAGACGAATCATGCTTTTTAGCGTTTTTAATTAATATCTTTTCAAATAATGTTGATATATATAAATCTTCTGTGCATGTGTATGTGACTAACTCCTCCTAAACGGCTAGATCGATTTGATGACATTTTTTGTGTGGATTGAAGTGGATTCGAGAATGGTTTAGATTCCCAATTCGGTCCAATATCGCAATTAGTTAAAAATGTATTAAAAACCTTAAAACGCATAATAGTTTTACCCCTGCGTGCTGTTTATTCTGCTAATGTGCGGAAAGAAAAAAAAAGAAATAAGAGGGGAGAATTTTCCGATATTTTCGCCGTTTTTACAAGCTTTTATTTAGTTTCACCTGTCCCGTTGTCTGTCGGTGTGTAATCAAATCTCGCAAGTTAAATTTGATCCACTTCCCAGTTTCCGATTGAGCTGAAATTTTGTACACACTTTTAGTTTGGATGACAATACATGTTTTGACCATTTATATTACGATATAACAATTAGTTAAAAAGATATTAATTAAAGTGATTTGTTCGGTAGAAACCTTGCAACTCAATTTTGAAGCTGATGTCTTTAACCAATTGAGCTGAAATTTTGTATACACGTTTAGTTTGGATGACAAGGTATGTTTTGACCATTTATATTCCGACATCCCAATTAGTTAAAAAGATATTAATTAAAAACCTTTTGCCCTTGTTAGCTTTTTATTCTGCCGAGCATCTTATCGGATTGAGCTTAAAGAAATTCCGATTTTTCAAACTTTTTAAAAACCCATTTTATTCTTTTTATCAAACTGAGACAAAAATAATTACATAATCAGAAAGAACATTTATTTCAACACGATACGGTGTAATTCGTTACAAAATATTATATTTTCTATTTCTTACGATTTTTTCTAAAATGAGTCAAAATCGATGCATTATCATGAAAATGATTCCTAAATCGTTCCGTATGAATGTTTTTTTCGTGTTAATGGATCAATATTCTGCATTAAAAGTTCAGGCTTTTCTCTTTTTACGATTATTCAAAAGAATACTCAAATTTTTAATAAAACATTTAAAAACTTCGTCAATTTTAAAGATCATCGCACGAAACATTTTTTTTCGTTTGTAGAATATTAGTATCCAAATTCTGTGCACAAAGATTTAAAAATTTGGTTTAAAATAACGGATTTAAATTTTTTGTGTGTGTTTTTCGTTTTTAATATTGCATCACAGTAAAAGCAAAAAAAGAAAAAGAAAAAAGAGCTTTAATATTTTGATTAATTTTGCTTTGTCCAATGTTGTTTTGGTCTTACAGTGTTTATCCCCGTCCCCCATTATACTCTTGTTGCGGCTCGAGTGAAATATCTACCATATGTACGTGGCCTGGTGGGAAAAAAGATTGAGTACCCCTGAGCTAGCCTGTTCAAAATTAGCCGGCAAACGACCTTGCAACAATGATGCGTCGAATGAGATGAATAGACTGAAAAACCTGTCCACAGCGATAACTAAAAAGTTAAAAATATAAATTAAAAGGTTTTTTCTTTTAATTTATTAAACTTGCAATTTAATTTTTCTATCAAAATCAGGCAAAAAATAACAGAATCGGAAAGATTATTCATTTTGCCACGATACGGCATATGTATTTATATATATAGTTCTTCTGAGTGTATGTGACTGAACTCCTCCTAAACGGCTGGACCGATTTGGGATGATATTTTTTGTGTGGTTCAAGGGGATTCGAGAATAATTTAGATTCACAATTCGGTCCAATATCGCAATTAGTTCAAAATGAGCCAAAATTATGTAAGGGCGCGCGATTGTTCATAGAAAGATCATGGGCAATATTCTTGAAGCCACTATTTTGAGCGGCAAAATTCAAGGTGAAGTTGTACTTCTACCACAGATCCCAATGATTCTTTCAGACTCACCTACCCATTCAAATGTTTGTAATTTCCAATTCGCTTGGTATTTGCTATGACCATTAATAAGACACAAGGTCAGACAATGACAATTTGTGGCTTAGATTTAAAAAACCCTTGCTTTTCGCACGGCCAATTATATGTTGCATGTCCGAGGTTTGGCAAACCATCGCATTTGTTTGTTTATACCCCTCAAGAATTAACCAAAAACATTGTTCATTTAATGGCATTACGATAAATTTAATTTTTGTGCATTAAAAAAATATACCTGTTATGAAAATAGCTCGAGTTTTATCTTTTTTACTCTTTAATCAAAACAAGTTTAAGTTTCTATTCAGAATAGGTTCTATATTCAATTTAGTTCATAGTAAATACATACTCACACGCAATCGATAGGATGAATTGTGGTAACTATACATGTGATGATGTCAGGTATTGTAATATAACTTTCTTTATAAAAAATTTCATTAAAACGGTCCAGATTGATACAACTTATACAAAAAAGTTTGCAATTTTCGGATTTAAGACGTGTGTACAGGACAACGTCTGTCGGGACCGCTTGTATTTATATATGGTTAATAGGGGATATGGTCTGCTCTTTCAGATAAACAGGCCACACACACACACACACACACACACACACACACACACACACACACACACACACACACACACACACACACACACACACACACACACACACACACACACACACACACACACACACACACACACACACACACACACACACACACACACACACACACACACACACACACACACACACACACACACACACACACACACACACACACACACACACACACACACACACACACACACACACACCATGATTTTATACCGAAAACAAAGAAATTTATGAGTTCCTGTGGAAAATAATCCCACTCTCACACACACATTCAGCAACTTTGTTTTCAGGCCTTGGATGGTTCTCGGAGGAAGATTACGAGTTACAATTGCCCTCTCTAGAGCGTCCCAGGCATGCTCCATACGAATGAAGTCTGGAGATCTAACTGGCCAATGTATATATTCGGTGAATATCCCCACTTTCCAAAAATTCATCTACCAGATGAGCTTTTTGTGCCTTGCGTTGTCATCCTTTAAAATAAAATCAGGGCTCACTGCGCCCATGAAAAAATGGACATAGGGCTTCAAGACCTCATTATTTATCCTCACAAAAGTCGTATGTCTCTTGTAGATAGTGTAGAGGTATGAGAGAGCTGTCATCCAAGGTGATGTTTCCCCAGACCATCAACCCTCGGCTATCGTCATGGTCAATTTCTGATGCATTGGAAAGCAGGTAGCGGTTCCCTGGTTCTCTCCAATATATTCTCGCAATACTTTCATATGGAGAGAACCAAGGACCCGATCTCGTGTGTGTATTTTAACTGTTGAATGGTTATTCTTTTGCATTGTATCAACTCTATATACGTACCAAATTTTTTTAAAATCTGTTCTGTACTTCTAGAGACAATCGATAAAATTTAAGAATTCTCTTAATGTTGAACACCAATGTATATATATATATATATGGGAGACAACAAGGGGTCCAAAAGTCTTTCTTATGGTTTATTTAACATTAAACAAAAATTAATTAAAAAGGTAGATAAGTTTGACAATGATATGCAGAAGGTAACGCCTGCTCGCGCACCTCTCGCGTTCTCCTTTTTCTCTCTAATGTTTAAGAGTTTTTGTTTCTCTTCCACTAATTCAAAAGTTTTAGTTCGTGTTTTAGCTGCGCCTGCGCGCGAAGACTGCCTTGCTTCTGGCTGCATGCCATAACGGCTATCCTGACTGTACGCTGTCCGCAGCGGTACGTATTCCTTTTTTCCTTTCCATGGATACCAGAGGAGAATCTGAAACATACAAAAAAAAGACGGAACAGACAAGGACTATACGACAAATACACAAAGATTTAACATATCATAATTTTTCTGAACTAGACAGTTTTTCCATCATGTGAAGGCATCTCTTCGACATCCGGAAGGTTCCACAGGAAAACATTGTGTTTCACAGGCATGAGAACGTCTTTTTTAATAAGTTGATCTTTGGTTGAACGCATCGATATTTTCCTCTGTAGAGTTCTGGACGTCTGTTCAAAACGATTTCTGTTTTTCCTTCGTTTCCACTGCCAAGGCTCAAAGATCCTTCGGAGCAACACAAACCGTCTATAATTACGTTCCATAGGTGAAGGGGTAGGTGAGCGGGAGATGAATTCCACGGAACTCGTTTTCATGGCACCAGTGACTTTCTTACACAATACTATATCAGAACATTTTTCTCTTATAATACTCAATTTTAACTTAGTACTCTTAATTTTATTACATTTATAATCCTTAATTAGAGAACTCGAATCATTTCTAGTATTAAAGTTTTTAACATATGGCAAATCATAACTGGAGTTTTCTATCACATTTGAAACAGAAACATTTGGAAAAGAAACACCATAATCTGCACTCAAAGAGGATTCACTTTCACTCAATAAAACATCGCTCTTTGCGTGGCCTAGTTTTTTTATTTCAGAATATACACTGGGATGTATAATAAATTCTTCGGTCAAGGTCGGTGATATCGCCGTTCGCACACTTATACTAGGAGAGTGTTGATTAAGAGAAATATTTATGGGTTTAACTTCTACCATTCGCTGTTCGCCAAAACATGAACTTAATGTTATTTCTTCGGAAGGTGTTTGCACTCTAATTAGTGAGGAATTTAAAACTGGGATCTGGCAACCTGAATCGATCAAGGCTGTTACGGGTTGATTTTCCACAAAAATGTTTACGTATTGAAGATTTTCGAATTCATCGCTATTTTGTTTTTCGCTCTCGACTTTCAAAGTATTCACGTTTATTTTATTATGGATGTGGCTGTAGATTCTTTAGGTTCGAAACGCTTCTCACAGTCTCTTGCGCAATGAGATGAATCACCGCATATAAAGCAATTTTTATTTTCTCTTTCAAGATATTGGGGATAGTTCTCTTTAATCTTTGGTTTAAAGTTTTGTGATCTATTTTTAAAGGGGTCTTGGGTATATCCATAAGTAATAGGAATTTCTTTATGTGATCCGCTTCTAGATGAAATATAAATATCACACTCTTTAGCTAAATCAATAGGCCTGAACCAATCTTCTGCTTCTCGAATGCCAATATGAGTTGCGGTTTCCTTATTTAAAGTTTCAAATAATTTATCAGAAATTATAAGATCACATAGAGATTCAAAGGAATTAACTTTTCTTAACGAACAATAATATTGGAAGTTTGCCGTCAATCTTGCAGCAAATTGGATGTATGTCTCGCCTGATGATTTTACAGCATTTTTAAATGAGTTTAAACACTCGCGAGGGGTTAATTGGAATTCTCTGAGTACTATAGATTTTAGTTTTTCATAGTCATTTAATTCCTCTTCTTTAATATACAGTAAGACGTTATGAGCTCTTTCGCCCAGAAGATTTATTAAAATTTCAGATTTATATTCATCATTTATTTTCTTGGTTAAAAATGCGCGTTCTAATGATTGAAAGAACAGATTAAAATTTTCAGATCTGGTGGGAACAGGAAGAGATAAAGTTTTAATACTTGTTATCATCTTTTCTATGTTAGTTTCGAACTGTTTATCTTCGACTTTAGCTGCAGGATTTAAACTTAATGCTTTATTTTTAGCCGTTTGAAGTTCGATTTCTTTTTCTAATTTTGCTAACTGAAGTTTCGCGAGCTCAATTTTCTGTTTTTCTAAAGTTACCTCTCTTTCGTTTTGCGATACTCTCTCATCTATACAGTTTTGAATTAAAGTTTTAACGAAATCTGGATCACTTTCAAATGTACTACTGTTCTCAATTTTAGTCTTTAGTTTAACTATAGTGTCAGTACTCTCCACAGTACCGTCTAGATTCTCAACAACTCTTATGAGATCCTCTTTAAGGTATCCGACTACCCTAAAACCATGATTTTTTTCAAAAATTGGCAAATTTTTTTATGACTTTATTTTATAGACCATTTTATTAACTTAATAACAATACCAAGTACTTTATTTTCCCTTCACTAGAGCAAAAACTACAAGCGTTTTAGTAAAAGCAAATGCCATAACTTTACACAAGCTGTCAAACTTTAAAATGCGTTTTACTCGAAATGTGTTTTTTTCGAAAAACTCAAAAGGGGACCGCGATTGCTCAAAAAGTTTTGAAAATAATTAGCTGAAATTTTTTGCTTATGTTCTGCATAACAGTAGAAGTGTTTTGATCTTCAGATTTATCAATAACTGCTTTATTTCAAAATTTGCAGTTCTTTATATGAATATAGTCAATGTTTTTTTAAGCAATTTCGTATAATAACTTAGATAAAGTGCTCTAGTTTTTGTAAAAATTAAAATATCTCTTATCCTGAAGGTCACTTCAAACAGGAATAACAAAGTAACACATCAAAATTGAAAAATTGAGAATTTGTTCATAAAATCTTTGCACAGAGCGGGCCCCGTTTATGTAATTTTTCGTACATTTTTACTAGTTTTTTCCCATTTTAATAATAATAATTTTTTTTCTTTTACCAATTTTAGGATTTTGTCCTTAAAATATACTAAATACATATAAAAATCACAAAAAGATCTCCATATCTTCTTTTTTTCAAAAAAAAGTTGTCGCAAGTAGTCGGATACCTTAAGAGCGTTTTTATACATTTTAGAAAAATATGGGAAGGTCCTACCTTTTTTTTTTCTGGCTCCCTTGTTGCTCGCACGTACAATGTATCCAATGAAGAAAAATTTCGATTTCACAGATCTCACCTCTTCGCAGGTAATATAGTTGAAATTGTTCGAATTGACACCTCTCCGCAGGTGTTTGTGAGTGGATCCAACCTCTACACAGGCGGAATTTGTCGATGGTTCGTTGAAAAATACACCTCTACACAGGTTATTTTGTTATTTGTTCCGACCTCTACACAGGCGGAATGAAGTTGAAAAATTCAACCTCTACACAGGTTGAACGAAGTTTCCGAAAAATGGCGGCGCGTCTCCTCCACGGACGGCTTTTGTTCACGTTCCAAACTTTGATCAAAATCGAAATCTTTTTCAATCCCGGCCTCTACACAGGCGGAGTATTCATGCTGAGTTCAAACCTCTACACAGGTTGAATATTTATGCTGAGTTCAAACCTCTACACAGGTTGAACGAAGTTTTCGAAAAATGGCGGAGCGTCTCCTCACGGACGCTTTTGTTCATTGTCCAGACTTTGGTTCAAAATCGAAATTTTATCGATCGCGGCCGAGCCCCCATAATTTGTGGGAGACAACAAGGGGTCCAAAAGTCTTTCTTATGGTTTATTTAACATTAAACAAAAATTAATTAAAAAGGTAGATAAGTTTGACAATGATATGCAGAAGGTAACGCCTGCTCGCGCACCTCTCGCGTTCTCCTTTTTCTCTCTAATGTTTAAGAGTTTTTGTTTCTCTTCCACTAATTCAAAAGTTTTAGTTCGTGTTTTAGCTGCGCCTGCGCGCGAAGACTGCCTTGCTTTTGGCTCTGCATGCCATATATATATATATATATATATATATATATATATATATATATATATATATATATATATATATATACATATATATGGCATCATAAGTTATTTATTAAAAACTTTTGAACTGAACATCCATGAAATAGTGTTCTGGCTATGTCTTTGTATACAAATATGTATGTTAAAATTTCTAATAAAAAATTGTTTATATATGTTTCACAACTTAAAAAGGAAAAAAACCCTTCAAGACACATTATACGTTTATTTACGTTTACGCCAGCTGTGTGACGTAGTTGGTTTGTCACTGGCCTTCTGTACTGAAGGTTGCAAGTTCGACCCCTGCCAATGTCGGTGGATTTACATGATGCACAAAATTAACTGCGTCCATGTCGTATGATTATGCAGCATGAAATACTTTTGAATGTCCGTTTGGTTTGGATGTGCTCTAGGCAAAATTAAATTCCTAAGTGGAAATTTCGCTTCGGCAAAGCTCAGGTGCCTCCCTCTAGGGAAGAAACTGGACGTCAAAATTACTTGTGGCAATTGGTATCGCCTATAGGGAGCAGTACTAAAAAGTGATAAAAGCTCGTGGGGAATGTGCTAGGTCTGCAAAGGTATAAATATCAATACGCATCCCCTTACAGAAAAAAAAATATATATTTATTGCAATATATTATTCTTCTCTATTCTACAATAGAAGATAGCCGAGTGGTCATGGTCGTGAGCTCCTGACCAGCATTATTTCTATCAATTTGAGGTGCCATTTCAGACCCTTTTATAGAGGGGCTGATGCATTTTGATTACGCCCAGCCTTCGTGTTGCGTTGAATGCAACTCTGATAAACAATCCTTCTATAATCGAGTGAGTGTTTATTAACGTCGCACTACAAAGACACTCGAGGCAACTGGTGAAAGGCTTCATAATTTTGTACCGTGGTCAAGTGACGAGGACGATACCTTAGCTGGCGTTTGACTCTCGAGAACTTTGCTCCAAGACAGGTTTAATGTTTATCAGCCCTTCTATACGTACTTCAGTGGCATCAGGACTCGAGCCCAAAACTCGACAACGCCATCCCCGAATCCGAGACCACTTGACTACTGTAATCAAAGATAGCAAGAAAAATATCTTTTGAGGCATTGAGCTACGGAAGTATAGTAGCCGCTTAAGAATAATTTTAAAAATTCGTTTCATTTGAATTGATATAAAAATCAATTGAAAAAAGTAAACGTCCATAGATTAAAAAGTTACGAAGCAAGTTACTTTATATACACAAGCTCCCCACGATAACGCACGCACGCACGCACGCACGCGCGCACACACACACACACACACACACACACACACACACACACACACACACACACACACACACACACACACACACACACACACACACACACACACACACACACACACACACACACACACACACACACACACACGCACGCACGCACACACACACGCACGCACACACACACGCACACACACACGCACGCGCACACACACACGCACGCACACGCACGCACGCACACGCACACGCGCACGCACAGTGATAAAGAGAGAGAGAAACTAATACGGTCGTTATATTCGTTACGGTATAATAGCAACAATAATATTATTAATCTGAATAATTTAATAGGAAGAAAATAAAACTTATTTCAGTATAACAATTTTTTTCGATATACAATAAGAAGAATTATTAATAAGACAAAAGCACAGTTATAAGCTGCATTATATAAAAGCATGAAATAATGAAGGGAAATTATGCAGCAAATTATTTTTATAATATTGTATCCTTTTATTCCTTTAAAATAAATTTTACTTCGTTCTTATTCAATTATTTTATATTTGTTTTTTTGCTCCAAGTACTTAAATATTATTTTTTGAATTTCATTTTTAAATCAATCACCAGAAAAAGGGCTCAAATTAAGAATGATAATTTATTAAAAAGCAGAAATTTTATTTTGCAGTTTTTTTTTCTAAGTTTTGAAATGTGCCAAATTTTATTTTATAACATTTACGTCATATTTCATTTTATGTGCATAGTGGATTTATTTTATATTTCTTTTTATAAGAATATATCATCGGATGTTCTTTTTCATTAAATTTTTTTTATATTCATTCAATATTAGTTTTTTAATTTATTAAATTTTTAAAGCCCAAAAATTTTTTAGTCGGGTTTATATATGCCAACAAAAATACTGTGTTTATTTTTAATTATGAATAATTTCCGACATTGTACTAATTGCTATTTATGAGTGAAAAAACAGAATAAATTTCTTATCAAATATGGAACTAAAAGCAGTAACTAACGAAAGAAAGCTAAAGAATGTCAAATGTAATAATAAGAATAGCTACATAAGTGCTTCATTTTGCAACTCTTGGTAACTTAAAATTTCTTAAAACTGTCATTGTTTTCTTACTATGTAATATCCTTGTCATTTGACTGTGGTTCAAAAATACGAGGTTTATTTCCAGCAACTCTCGTGTTGCTTCACAGAGCGAAATAAATAAAAAATGAAATGATATTAATTTAAACTGGACTCCTATCAATCAACTATCTTAAAATTTTGAGCTTAATGTTGCTCAAATTGTTCTTTCAACCACATGTTTCAAGTCGGTACTTTTATACAGGGTCTCCCAAAAATTGCTCCCAAATTCTGCAAATCTAGATTCCGCTTTGGGAGCTCGTAAAATTGTACGTGTACAATCTATAGCTTACGAGAAAAATACGAAAAACAAAGTATGACGTCAAAGCCGTATGACGGATCTATACGCGATTTTCTAATTAATCCTCTTGGGAAATATTTTGACTATCAATTGGCATTATTTACAACCAACACATCGGAAGAAGAGAATCGTGCTATGTAAATTAACTTACTATAAATAGGCGATGTTTTCCAGCTTGAGATAGAGAAGGAGAGAAGATATACTCAAGTCAGGTGAGATTACTACAGAAGGTATAATATTAGAATCAGAGTGATTTGATTCTAATTAGAAGGAAATCTTAAAGTGACGATTGTTCACTAAGATTGAATTAAAATTAGATTAAATCGTATAACAGGTTAGATCCTTAATTAAAAGAAGGATCAAGTTTGTTAGTCGCCTAATCGCTCCCGTTTTACTGTCCTTGTTCCATTGTCACGGCTTTCATTGAGACATTCTCTTAATATTATTAGTAGAAATTGTGTCTGTTCTTAGTGTAGAAATAAATAGATTAGTTGAATCATGTCGAGTGTTCCTTCCTTTACCCCCACACATCTAGATGCCCGCGAAAGAGGCGTGAGCCTTTTACAGCCGGTGAAAGGAAAAAACACCGCATTGTACCCATCTACATCAGTATTTGTACATATTTAAAAAGGAAGATGTTCGAAATGTTCACCATGGAATATCGAGGCAGACTTGAGCGCGCCGTGGAATGAATGAGTGCATACGTTGCAGCAGCGCGTTCACCAATGTGCATGCAACATGCAGACGAGTAAACGAGTCCGTTTGTGAAGTTCCTTCGTCTCGATCCACCAAATTCTTAAGATTACCCCTTAGCAAAGAAAAAAAACCTACTGTGTGAGATTTTGCAATCGTAGCGGCCATAGAACCGGAGTAGGCCATATGCAGTCGATCACAAACAGGAGCACAGAAATGTGCCGGAACCCCATTATGACCCATCATGCATCATTATCCATTCCTCATCATTTGATGTATTTTTTTTCTTGTAAACTAAGGATCATACAGATAAAGTTCTTTGGGCCTTTCTTTATACTCTCAAAAAAAAAAAAAAAAAAAAAAATCTGACCGTGCAGAGATTGGGTGCTATTTTTGGGACACACTGTAGATGTGGTATTGCAATAAAACACACGCGTAAGAAAGATAAAAGAAGTATGTTTGCAACTTCTGTCTTTTCGCTCTTTTTTTTAAAGATATTTTCATACATTTAAAGAATATTTGATAGCATAAATCGATAATTAAAATAAGCGTTACATATTTAAGAAAAAACAGTTTAAAATACTTTTCGCATTATATTGAAACAAAATACTGTCGAACCTCTATATTGCAAATTTTTATACATAGGGAACTATTTCCTGGAACCAAGAACATTTCACGCGATTTCCTTCGTAAAATAACTTCCTAATAGCGGAGTACATTTTCTATATAACGAACTTTTCCTCTTGTGATTCAATTTTTTCTCCCTATTTTTAAAGTATTTTTGGACATTTCAAGTTATTCTCTCTTTAATACGTTTTATTATGGTCATAAATATTAAGCTGGTTTTACCAGGTGCCTAACTCGCCGAGAGCTATATAGTTCTGGGCGTTTCATCCAAGAAGTGCAATCTTTAACCCCCATTGTCCAGCTCACGAGAAACATCTTCGGTATCTCCTTACGCCCTCAGTAGAGTTTTCTCGTGTCCCTGTGTCCTTGAATTAGTCTCCTGTTCATTTGTTGTGTTCATAAATTAATTTGAAACAATTCGTCACAGATTACAGCGTGAAGAAAATACGTCTGAAGGGATTTTCGATGCATTGCAAAGATGTGAGGTGTATTATGAAACAAAGCATTTTTTCAGAAAAAAACGAAAGAAAAAAAAAGGAAGAAGAAAATTAACAGATTCTATTGCCAATTCATTGTATGGTATAATTTCTAGTTGTAAAATAATGTATGTTTAAAATTACTTGTGTACTTTAAATTAGAAAATATCCTTGAATTCTCTCTCTCTCTTTAATTTTAATATAAAATTATTCTTTAAATGTTGAAAATACAGGGTATTCCTCGACATTCTTTTTTCTTTTTTAAATTGCAGTTTTTCTTTTTTTATACGTTGATATATAAAATACATAGATATTACTTTATGAAAAGGTGTGAATAATTACTTTTTTTCAATATACAGTGTTTATGAATTTTAAATTTTTTTTTACGTGGTTTATGAAGTATATTGAAAGGTGAACCTCTATATAACGAATTTTCCATGTAACGAACTTTTTTCGGGATTTAGCGACTTCGCTAAATAGAGGTTCGATTTTGTGTGTGTGTGTGTGTATTTGGAATTTATCTATATATCTCTTGTCTGTCTATACATATAAAGGAGAAAAGCGATTCACTCATCACAATATCTCTGGAAGTATTAGACCTACAGACTTGAAATTTAGTTCCTTTCATGGAATAGAGATCTGCTAAGAATGAAATTTGCGAAAATCGATCTCCAAGGGGCGTTGCAGGGGCTTAAGGGGTGTTATAAATAAATATTCCCGTTTTTGAACTATTAGACTAAGAAACTTGAAATTTGGTTGGCATGTTCCTTTTATAGGGTAGAGGTCCACTACAAAAGGAATGTTGCAAAAATCGAGCCAAAAGGGGCATTACGAGGGCTTAATGGGGCATTACATTAAAATATCCCCGTTTTTTGAACTATTAGAGCTGAAGACTTGAAATTTGGTAAGTATGTTTCTTTCATGGAGTTTTTCAAAGAACGGTTTTTGCAAAAATCTACTGTCAAAGGGAGTTGCGAAGTCTTAAGAAGGGGTGTTACAGATAAAAAAAATCCGGTTTTTAAGAGCTGTTAGGTTCTTATTCTTGAAATTTGGTAAGCGTGTTTATTTTGAATAACAGAGATTCGCTAAGAACGGATTTTAGAGAAATCAAATTCTATGGGGGGAGGGGGGAAAGCTCGGAGTTACTTGGGCGTATATATAAAATAAATTCCAGTTATCGAGCTACTAAACCCAAAGTAATGAAATTTGGTATGCATGTTTTTTTGTTATTGTTTTGTTGATTTGAAATCCACTAAGAACGTGTCGGACGGAAATCGACTCTCAAAAGGGTTACGGGCTTACGGATAAAAAAATTCTGGTTTTGAATTATTAGATTTAGACTTTAAATTTGTGAAGCATGTTTATTTTGTTGAATAGACATCAATTAAAAATGAGTTATGCGGAATTTCACTTTGGGGGTGGAGGTTATAGGAGCGTAAAAGATAATTCTATTTTAATTTTATAAACTGAAGTCCTGTCCTTTTTAAATCAAAAGGTAAGAGTTTTTACAGTAAGTCTAGAGCAGGCATGCCCAACCCGCGGCCCATGGGCCACATGCGGCCCAATTGAAGTTTCTGTCTATATTATTTTAGACATTTGGACTACAGACGGTTGAATCGAAAATATTGTGTTTTGACCACCCCTCTCCCCGTGCAGTTCTTACCGAAATAATTTTTTTCCTTCATTTGACTTCCAAGAAATTGTAATAACAGGTATTGATGGATGAAGGAAAGCAGATGAGCTTGGGTGTGTTATTTCTCTCTCAACGAGAACTTCGTTAGAGAGAGTAGTGTATTTGGTTCTATTTGTCAGAGAAATAATTTGTCTATATTTTTAAGTTCAGATTAGTAGTCTTTTTCTTGTTTTATTTGGCAATGAAAAAATCCGATGATGGATTTAATGAGTTGTCTCAGGACTGTCAGACCAGCTAGTAGAAATGTAAGATAATTACGGCAGCAGAATAAAAATGTTTAATATTTTACCCTTCTGAAATTATGTAGCTTTTTCATTTTATGATATATATTTAATCACGGTGCAATAATTAATATCATACAATAAGAAACTAAACATTTGGCTATCGGACAGAAAAAAAACTTTTTTTGACAAACAGTGTAATAATTACAAAACTGTTCTTTACTTAATTGCTTTTTTGCATTTGAAATAAAAATTTTGAAAATCGAAATCAATTTTATGCAAACATACTGTAACACAAGTATAAAACGTTAAGATGTTACGTACATAGTTGTTATACAACGTAACCTCAGATGGCAGCATAAATCTACTGTAGATAAGAACCTTGTAGGTTAAGAGATATTCTTCCACCAACAAGTGCAATCGGTCGACTTTCAACTTTGTTGTGATTGTGATCCAGTAAAAGGTAAACTTGGTGTTTTTTGATCATATCAATAATTGAATGTTGATCATATCATATTTTGAATGCTGTTCGATTGTAAAATATTTTGAATAATTTTTTTTATTTCGATATGTACGACCCACCTCAGTTTAGTAAATTTTTATGTGGCCCACCAACCAATTTGGGTTGGGCACCCCTGGTCTAGAGTAAGAGTTACCTCCAAATTTGAAATTTTGCAGGCATGTTTCTTTCGTTTAGTAGAGAAAAAAATGTTTGTGGAAGGCTTCTCCCACAGTGGCGTAAAAATTAATAGCTACATTTTTTTCAATATTTATATAAGGATTGACAGAAGAAGCTGGGAAATACCGTGAGACTTAGCTATATTAATTTATTTAACTTCGATGTGTCATTCGCTAAATCAGCTCGGTGGCTTGGAGGTAGCGTGCCCGCCTCTTAAAATGACATCGATAGACTTTATGGATGCGAAAATCGTCTTCGTTCTTTGAATATCAATTTGGCTTTGGTGTTCTCCGCAAAATAAAATCACGGCAATATTTTGCATCTGAAGAGAGCTTGAATTGAATACATTCTAGCGTCAAAAAATTTGGTAACGGGAGCCGCCACTAGATGGTGCTGCCATTGAAATGGTTCTCACATTTGGAGACTTGCCGTGTCTGCAAAGGTTTAGTTACCAAAATGCAGCCCATTTGAGAAAAAAATGCTAAATAATTTTTTCTTCAGAGTTTAATTAGCAATTTACATAAAGTTATTGAAAATATTTATGAAATTTCAACAAAATAAGCTTTTTAAATCTTTCTATTATGATAGTAGTTTCAATTCAACAAAACGTAGAAGGGGTGTACCAGCAAACAGTCCGCTTACAATTAGCACTGACCACAAATTCAAAATGGCGGCCAGTAGGAGCTCATCAATTCGTTAGAAAAATCAGAATAATTGGCGCACGCTTTTGTAAGCTAACGAATAAATAAAAATATATTCAAACACTAAGAGATAGTTGATACTTTTTAAGTAATCAACTAGCTGGCGATTAAATTAATATAAAACAAACAGTATAGATAAAACTTTTTATTAATTTCCCTTTAACGTTCCCGAAATAAATTACCGCATGTCAGCCGAATGACGAATTATTTTGAAGGAACAATAATTAATCAAATCTCGTAGAAACCGATTCATATTAATGTGCGCAAACATTATTTTAGCGCCTCGTTCATCTTCCGATGCGAGGAGTGGTAAAACTCCGTTTCTTCAGGGCATTAGAGTGCATTCTCGAATTACCCATAAGCACCCGGTAAAAAGCAGCCATGATTAATTTGGCGAGAAGCGAGAGAGAAAAGAGTCATCGGACCTCAGCCAAAAATGAACAATGTTTATAGTTTAAATAAAGAGCTGTTCGCCCGGTCAGAGGCGGATCTAATATGCATAAAAATAAATGGACTGTTTTTATTGAATGCTCATCCCCAGTAAAAATAAAGAATAGGAAGGGAGAATAAAAAAACACGAAGTCTTTAAAAGATTAAAGAAGTACATCTTCGAGCTAATTAAACAGCCGATAACTTCTTACTTCGGCGCCGCGGTTTTGGATGAGGGGATGGGGGCGAGAGGGTCGATGGAACGATCTATCATCGTGAGAAGAAGGAACAAAAACAAAACAAAAAAAACGATAACTTTTAACCCCTCCTCACATTCTCCTTTTACAAGTCAAATTAATAAAACTCGATTTTCGTTTGGTTCTTCTTCATTGACTTGGGAGGCGCAACAGACGATCTCTGGAAAGAGGAATTCGAAAATAAAGTGAAAAATGGAACGGAAAAGTGTTCCAAGAAATAATTTTTTAAAATTTTCGGTTTCTGAAATCGAACTGAAATGAGGTATTTTTTTTCACAAAAGAATTTTTCTGATTAGTGTTCAAAATATTTATAATAGGGTGGATCGTGGTTAAATGGAGAAAAAAAGAATAGTTGTTAACACAAGAGTACTTAAGCGGAAAAAATGTTCTATGGCAAGGGTGGGTGAACTTTTCCAGAGTACGGGCTACTTCTAAATTTTTCAAGGTGTTGCGGTCGACCCTAAGGTGTAGGTGTGGCGAACTAGGAAAAATGTCTACAGTACTTACGAGGTAGGATTCAAAAGTTCCAGAACTGAGCCTATAACGTGTAAAATTTGAGCAGTAGAGCGACTACAAAAACATTTCTATGATATTGAATTCTTCCCTTTCTCTAAAAAAAGTTTATTCCAAATCACGTGGTCGGTGGGTCACTGCGGCAGGCGTCGTATTTTGTAGGCGGATGTATTTAGTCGTCGTCGATTAAAAGAAATTGCGTTTGTTGAGCAAAGAGTGAGTATTAAGTTTTGTGTTCTTTTGGGAAAAAGTGTTGCGAAATTTTGAAGTATGTGTAAGGTTGTGATACATTATCGCGAATGCAAGATTTGAGTGGCATCGACGTTTCAGAGAAGACAGGGAAAGTGTAGAAAACGACAAATGCTCTGGACGTCCGCTGGCTTTCAGCACCGCTGAAAACATCAAAAAGGTTTCAGATGTGGAACGTAAGAACAGGCTTTAAGCAATAGCAGAAAAACTTGGGATATCCTCGGCCACATGTCAATGGATACTCTGACAAAGGATCTTAACTTGTATAGGGTGTGTCAACATATCGTTTCCCGCTATTTAAACGGAGACTCATCAGCGGAGGAAATTAAAAGTGCATCATAGGCTGAATTAAAGGACATGGCTAAAAATGAATTCAAGAAATGTTTTGATGACCTTTACAGGCCATGGCAAAAGTGGGTTGTAACTCAAGGGTTTTATTTCGAAGAAGTATATGTTTCACAGCAATTTAATTGGAAAAGTCCAGTCCGATAACTTTTGAATCCAACTACGTATCATAACAATAATAAATACAAATATATATATATGTACTTAGATACTCAACTACAAAAAAAAAATCGTACACTTTTAAGGTATCCGACTACGATCGGAACCGTGATTTTGAAAAAGCGTATAAATGGATAATATTTATGATATTTAGTGTCACTTAGATTAGAAAATGTATATAAAATTGTTTTAAGAATAGAATTACAATAAAAATTTATTTAAGTACAATATTTTGACAAAAAATGAACAAAGAGTGACCCATTTTCAAAATATTCTCCTTTTGTGAAAAATGCTTCTATTATAATACTATTTTGTCTGCATAAAGCTCAGACCTTTGTACAGAGGCTCATCTATGATTTTTGAAAAATTCACATTATTTTCGGAGTTACAACCAATTGAAATAATTCATTTTTTTCTTAAAATTTTTCCCCTCTGTTGTCGTAGAATATGGATAAATCCACTTCTAAGTTATGTATTTCAAAAATTCTAGTTGAACCTCTGTAGAGAGGTCTGAGCTATATACAGGCAAAACATTATTATAATAGAAGCATTTTACACTAAAGGAGAATAATTTGAAAATGGGTCATTCTATGTTCATTTTTTGTGAAAATATTGTATTATTGTAATATTATTCTTAAAACAATTTTATATATATTTTCTAACCTAAGTGACACTAAATGTCATAAATATTATCCATTTATACGCTTTTGCAAAATCATGATTCCGAACGTAGTGGGATACCTTAAGACCGCGTTTAAAGCAAAATGCAAGATATGAACCTAATAATAATAGTCACAAATATAATAATATCAAAAGGTGCATTTATTATCAAACCATTCAAAGTACTGTAAAAAATAAAACAGTTTCATCTAAAATTAGTTCTCGTAGATATAATCTAAAAGAGTTAGTCTGCATACTGGTCAGCGAATTTAGAATATTTCAGTATATAATTACTTACTGCTAACTTTTAAGGTGGTGATCTAAAACTGTCTTGCGGTCAACCGGTGGATCGCGATCGACTTAATGCCACCTTTTTTCTATGGTTTGGAGATAAATAATTAAAAAACAATTCTAAAATTCAATATATTTGTGCAAAGAGGTAGAATTTTAGTAAAATGGAAAATACACTCAGGAACATTGAAAATAGCGACCCAAGAAGAAAGCATCGGATTGAAATGAAATTCAATACACATAATGACACAGATGAGAGATTCACTTGATCTCAAAAGCAAGGCAATTAAACAAATACAGGGTGTGCAACGATACAAATACTGGGCAACTTCAATACCGCGTTGGACCACCTCCAGCTGCAATACATGCCGCCACACGGTCCGGCATTGAGTTGATTAGACACCTTATATTGTCTTGAGGCAGATGGGCCCACAAATCTTGAACAGCCAACTCTAAATCATGTACAGAGTAACACGATGGCATATGTCGTTTTAGCTGATCCCACACGTGCTATACAAGGGACAAATCGGGGGAGCGGGCCGACCATGGAAGAGTCTGAAAATGATGTAGGAAATCTTGAGCAACTCTTGCTGCATGCGGACGAGAATTATCTTGCTGGAAAATTGCCCCTGGGAGACCATTTAGTAAAGGTCCTACATGGGGTCGAAGAATATGACCAACGTAACGTTGCCCCGTTAAGGTTCCACGCATCACAATTAAAGTGGACCGGCTATCATACGCTATGGCCCCCCAGACCATTACACCAGCTGTGCGGGCAGTGTGACGTAGAACAGTGTGGGGAGAATTGTACCGCTCACCAGGGCGCCTCCACACCCGTACACGGTTCTCATCTGTCCCCCAAACAAACCGGGATTCATCACTAAACACAACCTTTTGCCAATCTGTGACATTCCACATTGAGCTGGCTTGGCACCACTGTAGACGCAGTTGCCGATGTTCCGGTGTTAAAGGGAGTGCACGGAAAGGGCGCTTGGATTTAAGATTTGGCAAGATGTCTGGAACTTGTTTGTAGAACAATTGCTACGACTACGTCTGCTCGTATCGTTGAACGAGTCACTGTGGGGTCCACAAGTGCTTGCCGCACGATCCTTCAATCCTCTCTCCTCGTGGTCTTCCTGGTCGCTCCAGACCCGGTTTTCCGCGCGTGGGTACCTTTTCGTGTCCACTGCTCCCAACAATTTCTAACGGCGCACTCCGAACGATCCACCTGGCCAGCAACACGGCGCGTCGACCAGCTTGAGGTTTTCATCCCGATGATCAGGCCTCTCTCAAACTCGCTTAACTGTGAGAAATGTCTTCTAGCACGTTTACCTGGCATGTTTCGCTCACCAAAGTATTCCTACAATCGGCGGGTAATCGCCACGTTTATGAATCTTCGAATTTGCGCTGGCTTATATAGCACCTTCTTCCTGATTGTAGCGCCACCTTTTCGTGTATGAGCATGCGTATTGGGACAAAACTTGGATCATTTGCATATCACATTACGCTGTACTTATTTGCAAAGTTTCGCGATTGTGCTTAGCTTCCTTCTTGGGTCGCTATTTTCAATGTTCCTGAGTGTACTTCATTCTGGTAATATTGGTAAATAAGTACTGAGTATTGAATAGTACAATATACATAGCAACATTTCATATTCCACAAGCTCTCTCTCTCCCCCTCCCCCACCTTCGAATCAGTTCGATCCAAGCTTTTCCCTGTCTTCCGCTTTACTGTGCGCTGTCATTTTGTGACAGTAGGTTTTTTAAAAAATTTAATACTCAAGAGCCCGTTAAAAATGTATCTGATGTTTTTTTCTTGTGATTATTTAAAAGGTCTCCTGTCATCGGGATACATGTTAAAAAGTACTAAATTTCTTATTTTTTTTAACAAAAATTGGTTGACTGCTTACCAAGAAAACGTCTCAAATACCTTAACCCTTGGGGCAGAACCTAAAACAAACATTAATTTTTTTTTATTTTCCTCTTCCTCTGTATAGCAGATAACATCGTTTCCGCACAAGTAGGTTTTAAAAAATTCTAAAAAATAATTTCTTTCAATTTCTCCCCAAGGTATAACTTATTTGCACACAAATAAAATAATTTATTTCGGTCTTAGTTCGAATCTGGTAAAGTCATTTTTAAACAGTTTGGGTGACTTCCAGAACATCTCATTTTCAAAAATGTATGAAACTCCGATAACTAGTAAAAAATTCTGCTTAATTTGAACTAAAAATAGAACGAGTTTTATTTCCATTTTTTTATGACTTCATTATTCAAACAATTTCCATCATTATCGTATGCGATTTATAAGACAATTTTCAGGAGAAAAATAGTACCAGAGTTAAAATGCTTGTTAATTTTGTTCTCATATTTCCTGAAAGAAGGTCAACACTTCTTTGCATGATTTTTCTTTCTTTTGTGAAATAAACCAGGGTGATATAATTCGTGCTCTATGCTAAAAGAAAAATGTTTCAAAAAATCCTAATTTAAATATGTAATATAAAATATTAAAAAAATACGAAGGCTATTTTTAAAGTAAGGTCCGTTGGCGCGTATAGTTGCCTAGTTCACGCGTACGCCGCAACGAGTCGCTGCGTCACTGACCAGCATCCTTTGCGAACACATTCGCATCATTTCCAGCTCTGTAGCAGTCGTGTAAGCTTTGCTGTGAGTCTTTTAAATGTTTAAGGTGACTGAATCTCCCGCCAAGTGTGAGATACGGTTCGTTATCCGTTTTTTGACTGCGAGAAATATGTCGGCTGCAGACATTCATCGCCAGATAAAGAAGTTTATAGCACAAAAGCAATGAGTGACAGTAAAATTCGAAAATGGGTTAGGAAGTTTAAATATGGGTGAACAAACGTCCATGACAAAGAACGCTCAGGCCGGCCCTCTGTAGTAATCGAAGATTTGATGCAAACAGTTGAAACAAAAATTCGTGAGAATAGGAGATTGGCGATAGCCACTCTTTCACTGGAATTTCCCGACGTTTCTCGGTCGATGGTGTATAAAATTGTGACTGAAGACCTTAACTTTAAGAAATAGGGTTCTTGGTGGGTACTCAGACTACTCACAGCGGAACACAAGGAGAAGAAGTTTGCCATTTCATTGGACTTTTTGATTCGTTACGAGGAAGAAGGGGATGGCATGTTGAGTCGAATCATTACTGGAGATGAAACATGGGTATCCCATAGCACTCCGGAATCAAAGCAACAGTCGATGGAATAGCGACACACACCTCTCCCGTCAAGGTCAAAGCGCAAGTTTATGGCAACAGTGTTCTGGAACCGGCTCGGTGTTTTGCAAGTGGACTTTGTGCAAGAAGGAACGGCTATCAACTCGGGTGCCTACTGCGCAATTCTACGGAAGCTCCGAAGAGCATTGCAAAACAAACGGCGCGCCATGCTGTCAAAAGTTGTTTTGCTCCTCCACGATAAGGCAAGGTCACACACTTCTCGAACGAATCGGGAGTTAATCGAATCTTTTAAATTGAGAGGTTTTGGACCCTGCACCATACAGCCCTGATCTTGCTCCGAGCGATTTCCCCCTTTTTCGGTACCTCAAACACAGTCCTGGGGGGAAGCATTTTAGTGACAACGAATAAGTGAAAGCGATCGTGAGCCCTTGGCTGTCCGACCAGGCGGCAGACTTCTTTGAAGAGAGTTTTCAAAACTTAGTTCTGAGGTATGCATTAATAAACTAAGAAACTATGTAGAGAAATAGGCAAAAGTTTATACAATCCTAAAATAAAAGTTTTTTGAAACAAAATATTGTCGTGATTTTTTTTAAAAGCAAACGGACCTTGCTTAAAAAACAGCCATCGTAGCACAATAGAAATATCCATCTTCATGTAAATTTGTATGTTAAGCCCGGTACAAAATAAAATAAAAAATATATCTTTGTGTATCATTTTTATTCCTGATGATAATTAAAAAACGATTAATATTACTATTATTTTAATTTAATCTGCCTCGCGTTACTCGTCATCAGAATTTTTGCCATCAAGGCCCTTTTCTGATAGCCAATCACTTTCTAACTGGTCCAAGTAATCTTTAATGTCCCTCTCTTCTAAATTTCTCTATAAAAATAACATAAAATGAACATCTAGTGAAAAACATAATATAATAATGTAAATTTCTGCCACATGGTTTTGGGAAGAGTATTTGAGGCATTGGATATAAATTAAACAGAAAATAACAGTAAAAAACAACAACCCTTTTCTATTCAGTATCGATTTTATTAGCAAAAATAACACAGAATAATTATAAAAAAAAATTTAAGAAATCGCACGTATCTTCTAACCTCAAAAAACAGTGGAATGATAAGTTCAAATCCACTATAATGATTGTGACATGTGATTTTTTTTTGGAGAGCGCTACGTTCTTTACCCCGCGATAATCGTGAAAGAAGTTACCAGCAACAACCAATTTACAGTGCACCTATTTTGAGTCAATTTTTTGTCCAGTTAATGTTATGATGGAAATTTCCATAATCATGCAAAGAAGGGTTAAATTTCTTGCAGTAACCTTATATTATGTTATTACTGGGTTAAGACTAAAAGTACTGAACGAAGTCTAGGGTTAAAATAATACATTTAATGACATAAAAATATCACAGCTGCAAAGGACGGATAGAAGACAATTACAAGTAGACATTAAACAAATTAAGGTATATTAGCGTAAATATAATCCAGGTTTGGATAGCGAGGCGGGAGACTTGACTCATTGGAATCTAAGCCCTCTCTGACGGGTAAAAGTCCACACTTTTGTTACAAAATCTGTCCATTCAGTGGCAGCATCTACACTCCAGTTTTGGAAGTATAGCGTGTGTTACACTACTTATAACGATTCTGAAGTATTGCTTTCACACTTTCATGACTAAGGAAAACATTTTCTCCCACTTTAAAACGGTGTTTGGCGGATTTAATTACAACCTTATCCGCATTTTTTAAGCAGAATGTCAAAACAGAATGTGTGCCAAACACAATTACGTAAACGGGAACATTTTTTTTAAAAAAAGAACTGACTAATTGGCATCAATAATAAAGCATTTACGGTCTGTATTCATATATTTTTTTCTTAAACCTTATGGTCCTGTAAAAGCTAAAGATATGAAAGACATTCCATCAGCAAACAATATTCCAAAGATTGGTATATAATTATTCATCAGATGTACGGGGAATCTAAATCTCTTTGAAATTCAATTATCTCGGCTCGAATAAAAATTTAAATTATAACGATATTTTGTATAAATGTGTACCCTTTTTAAAAGCGATGGTACATACAAATTTTTTAAGAAACAACTCGAAAAATAGTAATGGTACACAAGTACTTTTATAGTTAAATAAAGCATTATATTTAAATCTAATGCAAGCATTCAGAATGAATTAAAAGTTTATGAATAATATCCCGTTCCACACACACACACAAAGTTCTTTAAATATTATTAAGTTTTCTTTTCTCAAAGATCTTAATTTTTACGTGTTGCCAACGTAAAAAATTATTATGTTTGAAGTAGTTCTCTTAGTCTTGAATCTATTCATTCTAAAACGATTTACGAAGCAGATAGTTCGAAAGTTTCTCTCAGGCTTGTTCTTTATTTCAGAAGCACCTTATGAACGTATAATGTAGGATGCCTATTAATAATGCAAGCAAATAATGAAAGTGAATATTTCATTTTTCGCCTTCTTTGTGAAACAAACTAAGTTTCGAATGCTCTTTTGTAAGGGACTTTAAATGATAAATAAACTTTGCGACTTTCAAGATCTTTGCAAATACAAAAGCAAATGCTTGAGCGCGCGTGTGCTCTTTTTTTCATAGAAATACTTCCATAAGTACATAAATATTTGAGCACTTTGCTTTTACTTGCGAATCATGTTCACTTTAGTGCCTTTTTCGTCATTAGAGTATATCGGCACGTTTCAAAATTAACTTAAGACTTTTCTTTTTTCCCTTTCTCTTCATTTTTATTTAGTCAGAAAGGGAAAAATACTGAATAAATAATCCCGCGCGTAAAGCTCATTTACAGATATATCCTCCGGTTACGTTAAAAAATGCAAGAACTAAATGGGATCTTTTATTGGAATGGAAGTTGAGAAGGAGAAAAAATGGCCAAGTTTAGTACAATAACTTTTCTTCTTTCTTTTTTCCTCTTTCAAATATTCAAAAAATAGGATTGTAAAAGAATATTTCGTCTCACTTCAATTTGATTCTAGAGCTTAATCTCTTCGGAGAGTTTCTTTCTCTAATATAATTTACAGTAACAGGTTCTTTATGTTTAAAGCTTTTGGAATAAAGTTATTGAACGTAAAATAATTCTCCAGGGATAATTTCAGGTCTTCACTTTGAGATTGGAACGATAATTTTCTGAAATTATTTCCAGGATTTAATCTCTTTATCAGATTGCATCTGATTCGTTTAAAATGCTTTAAGGAATTATTTATCATGTTCTTTGTACCTTTCATAATATTATTATCTTAGCATCGTGCTGCTTTTGTGTAATTTAAATTCCATGTTTCTGTTCTTAGCGATTATGAGCTTAGTTACTTTTATCGATATGGTTGCTTTAAAAATTGATGTTATTTGAATTATGAATATTAACTAGTAGCCCTTCTACACATTTGGCGACAATATTTATCTGCAAGGTATGTAGGAATTAATTTAACTTCGCCAAACATTTAATTATTGGTTGATTAAAACTATAAAATAGCCGCCCTAAAAAGAGATACCAGCTCCCGGGGAATGTACCGTGTCTGCAATGGTAAAACACCAATCCGCAGCCCATTAGAACTAAATTTTTTTTCATCAGTTCGAGCATGCGCAGAACTTATTTCTACTGTTGGCTGCATATCGCAGCATTTGGCGACGTCTTTTAATTTACCGAAGATGGTCAATGGTATAACACGTAAGTACCGAAGTTTTTCTTTAAATGATATAAATTTTTACAAAAAAACATATAATAAATATTTTACATTGTCCTTTCTGAAAAGTTTTTCATGGCGATTGTGTATTAAAATGTTGTAATTTAGTTTAGTGGATATTCTTTTTTGTCTGGTTCAAAGGTTTCCTCCGAAAACGTACATCTACTGATTATTTTGATTTAAGAAAAATAATGCTGTTAATAAGAAAATTTTTTTTTGATTCTTTCGAATTATACCGTCGATCAATTTCATCAAAGGAAAAGACCTTGCCAAACGCCTCGACATGCAGCCATTTGTGAAAAACGCATGTTGAAACATTAAAATATTAAGAAATGAAAATGACAACATTTGACGACGGCTTTTGGATTGGCAACATGTCGGTATTATACGAAAGTACTGAAATTTCACTTTTTTCTTCAAACTCAAACTTGTGTATCGATTTGAATGTAGTAAAGTGTATATGAAAGAAAAAAAAAGACGAGGGAGAAGAATTACACTTTTCTTCCTATGCTTGAAATCATTTCTAAATATTTTTTAAAGACCTGAAACGAACAAAAGCATCATTAAAACGGCCATGACAATATCTTAAAGAATACGAGAAAAAATGTGATTCAAAAGAAACCTTCATGTTTTTCAGTTCTTACTATTAACTCACACTCTCTCTATATTCATTTATCTTGGTGAAATTTTCAATCGTTAATCAAATACATTTTAAAGCTCTCAATTGAGCTGAAATTTTAATACATGATTATTTTGGATGACAATACAATAATTTAATTATAATTAATAAAATTAATTGATTAAAACTAATTTTTAAAAAATTACAAATGCAGCCACGTTGGCATCATTTTTGGCGACTTATCGATCCTTTTGGCGACTTGTGTCAAGACTTGAATAGGTTTTTTTGTCACGTTTTAAAGCATTCAATTGAACTGAAATTTTATAAACACGATTGTTTTGGATGAGAATACGATACTTTAATGATAATTAATAAAAATGAATTATCAATTAATGTTGGGATTCTGTCATATGTATATACATATTTATATTAACTGTAACTATGTAATAAAAAGTCGCTGAAATAAAATTGTGAAGGTCTCCTAGGACCTCACTTTGAGAACGAGAATAAATAGGAGTCATGTAAGAACCAGTAGCCATTTTTATAAACAACTTTCTTTATTTGGTTATCTTATCCAAATAGAATCAAAGACTTATTAACAAATTTGACTACTAATATTATGAGGTTTTAAAGGTAATATCCTTTAAGTTAACTTAATTAATTAATGATCCAATTAATTAATTTATTAAATAACGATCACGCAGAAATTACCACGATAAGAGATCCCAGAATTATATTTAATAATGTTCTTATTGAACATTTAACTTTAATCTCACTCCTAAAACTTTAATGAGACTTCAAACACAATTCAATATTTACCACTCGGAATCAATTCTTGAGATTAAATATCTGTAACAAAAAATCTTCAATTTAAATCCACGATATCTTTCTGCTTCAATCTCTATCTCTTACTGCCCTCACTTTACTATTTCGTTTGACTTAAATACTTAATCTAATCTGCATAACAAGGAATCCTGTCCGCTTTTTGGAGTTGATTGGAAATAGGTAGGGAATTAAATTTCCCTAAAAAGGTCAACTCAGAAGGTTAGTGATAAAGTTCCGTATAGATTCGTCACAAAATTTTTCTTTGTTGATCTTAGTAGGAATTAACTTAAAATTTTCTTTTATATTACGTGTTTCTTAAATGTAGCTCATCAAATTCTTACCGACACTACTTCCAGATTTAGGAAGGAAAGTTGACTTTCCATACGATTATGCTTTGTGATTTTGAGCTACAATAAAATAACAAGGTCAATATGTAATACGCCCGGTACCTCATTCTTTATATCCCCACCATGTAAACTTAAGGACTCTGAACCCTGATAGATAAACGGGTATTTAATGTGCGTCAGCTCTTGCCGTGCATCAATCTTTGTTTGTAATGGTGAGACATACACTGGTGTGCAAA
The DNA here is from genome assembly GCA_019973935.1 of Trichonephila clavipes. NCBI lineage: Eukaryota > Metazoa > Arthropoda > Arachnida > Araneae > Nephilidae > Trichonephila > Trichonephila clavipes. Next base: position 346,337 of record BMAU01007109.1, on the reverse strand, counting down.
AATTAAGGACGAAGTCGAAAAATTAGAAGATCAGCTGAACGAAGAGGCAGAGCGGACAGAAAGACCAATCAGGAGATTAAGTAAGGTGATGTACGGTAGCACATGCGCAGATATGCAGGTAGACGTAATGGGGGAGTGTCTGAGTAGTATAAAGCATGTTGTCGGTGTAAGATAAGTATTTCTGGCAAAGAGATTGCACGCCGTATGGCAGTTAAAATCACACCGAGTTGCTGCCTCAGCGAGAAATGGCGAATAATCAATCTGTTAGACGACATCTGGATGCTTTTACCCGAGGTCGAATCATTGGGAAGTTGGAGGAAGGCCGCAGTGTGACAAGTGTGGCTGCAGAGTTCGGAATTGCTCACAGCATCGTTTCACGACTTTGGAGACAATTTCAAACTACAGGAACAGCTATCCGGGGGTTCAGTAGTGGTCGTCCACGAGGAACCACACCCGCAGATGACCGGTACATTGTCTTACAGGCCAGAAGAAACAGGCGGCAGACAGCGGGAGAAATCGCTAGACACACGACACAGGCGGCAGACAGCGGGAGAAATCGCTAGACACACGACACAGGCGACTGGACGACCGATATCGCGTTTTACCGTGGCCAGAAGACTGCACGGTGGTGGTCTGTTTGCACGACGCCCTGTACGGTGTGTACCTTTAACGCCTGCCCATCGGAGAAGGCGTTCTCTGTGGTGCCGGGAGCACCGGAATTGGAGAGACAATGAATGGGGACGAGTACTCTTTACAGATGAGAGCAGATTCAGTTTGAGTAGCGATTCTCATCGCATACTCATCTGGAGAGAGCGGGGAAGCCCCAATCCTCCCTCGAACATCATTGAAAGGGACAGGTATGGAGGTCGTGGTGTTCTCGTTTGGGGAGGTATCATGCTTGGTAGTCGTACAGACCTTCACATCTTCGACGCAGGTTCAGTCAACGGGACCCGTTATTGTAACGAGATTCTTCTTCCATATGTGCGTCTTTTTAACGCTAGCTCTTAGTTCCTTTTCATGGACGACAATGCACCATGTCATCGCACAGTAGCTGCCGAACAGCTCTTAGAGAGTGAGGATATTGAACGCATGGATTGGCCGGCACAATCTCGGATCTCAATCCCATCGAGCATGTATGGGATTTTCTAGGCAGACGCTTGGCAGCTCGTACCTTACCACCAGTAACGATTCGGGAGCTTCGATTGGCGCTGCAAGACGAATGGGCAGCAATGCCTCAACAACTCATTGACACCCTCATTCTCAGCATGGGCAGACGCTGTGAAACCTGCCTAGCAGTCAGGGGAGATCATATCCTCTACTAAAGACCGGATGTTTCTTGCTGGACACCCATCACAGGGATGTTTCGGCCTTCAGTCGCATTGCGCTCCATGCTACTTTTTCAATCAAGCTTCTTTTTATCCCTCTGATTTCTCTTTTAGTAAGTGTTGCTTACATTACACATGTCTTTACGTATTGGGGATCTTACGGTATTAAATGTGTTTATTTGGAAAGCTTTTGTACAAAGTTATATTGAAAAAACCGTCTCGTCCTTAATTTTTGCACACCAGTGTAAACCTGCTACCCATTGATTTCGAGTTCATTACTTCAAAACCAGGCTATCTTTGCTCTAAAATGCTGTAGTATAACGTAAATTAAGATGTCATTCATTTGGTTCAATTAACAAAGTAATTTAGTAGTATAGCATAGAAGCTGAAATTATGGCTCAATTTTCATAAATTGGAACCTTACAATGAGTGCTGAGGATTTAAGTATACATTTTAAATTATGAATGAGTTATATTTCGATTTCAACGATCTTGTATTTGCAAAATATAGAACACCATATTTTTATAACTTACTTTATTTTATTGAAATGATATTAAATAAGCATTCTCCTAACCAAGTAAGATTTCATAAGATTCAAGTTATGATGATTGAGTGAGTGAATGTTAATCAACGACATACTATAAAGCAACATTTGGGTTATTGGTGACAAACCTCGCAATTTTGGTCAAGTAACAAGGATGATACCTGTGAACTGACAGTCTCCTCTCCAAACTACCATACCGCACCAACGGGAGGATACTTGAACCTCGACCTTTAACGTGCAAAGGCCCTCTCTACCCGGTGGGTCTTCAGCGATACTACGCTCGAACTCATGACACGCCAGCTACAAGTCCGTTAGCTTGACCACTAGATTACCGCGGCCACTTACATTTTTTGGTATCTTGGTGCTTTTGGATATTTTCATTTTCATTAAAGATGAAGTTTTGTTAATTTTTACGATATTTAATCCTTCAGTAGCACTAGGACGCGAACTTATGAAGCACCGACTGCAAATTCGTGACCAAAACCAATAGGTTAAAGTGGACGCAAGCTTCGATGAGAAGAAAAGTAGTCCTTATTTTTCTTTTTCAGTTATAATTTATACAAGTTTGCATTTCAATTCGCTTAAAATAAGTTTAAGTTGTAGTAGTAGTAACCATGGGCATTTTTTTATCAAGAATAAAATACATGTAGCATTACACTTAGAATTACAAGTCTTTAGAAAAGCATTAATGCTTTTTTACTTACATAGGATTCAGACATGAGACTTATAGCTTGTTCGCAGTCTTGTTGCATCAAATACCTAATAGCTTTCAGTAATAGTCATTCAACTGTAAATGATGCAGCCATATCCTTTCTACATTGTTCGTACAATGATTGTGAATTGCACTGTCCTGTCACTCCCTCAAAGAATTCTTTTCGTAAAAAACAATCTAATATTTTACAAAAAAAAAAAAAAAACACACACACACATAGTAACTATAGAAACACTATTGAACATGGATGACGAGGAAATGAGAATTGCTTCTTAATATTTTTCAAAGTACCAGAGAATTTACAATTTAAGTGCAGAAATAAACCTTACAGGATCAATTTGATTACTAAAAATTTAAAATACGAGGGCTGTTCATTAAGTAATAAGACTAAAATTATAAAAGAAGAATATCTTTAATCGTCATCATTTACATGGTCTTTTTCAAAATAACTTCCGCGGCATATAATGCATTTATTCCAACGTTCTGTCCACTTCTTAAAAACATGTAAAAAGTCCATTTTGTGATAGCTTTATCAAAATCGCCTTCGCAGCCTTTACGCATAATTTGTTGCATGCAAAACATTTGCCTCGTAATGGTTTCTTAAATTGAGGAAACAGCCAGAAATCGCCTGGAGTTTTATCAGGACTGTATGGAGAGTGTGGAAAAATCTCTACGTTCTTCTACTGCGACAGTACGCACCGAGCAATATGTGGTCGGGCATTGTCATGGTGCAATAGGAAGCCATTTCGGAGCAATGAACGTTTCCTTTTAGCGTGCTAAATCATAGCTCGCAGGACATTCGCGTAGTGCGAGCCGTTTACAGTAGTACCGAGTTCGACAGCGTGTTTTTACACAATTCCTTCACAGTCAAAAAAAATTATGGTCATAACTTTACCAGCCAATTTCACAGTTTTTGCTTTCTTGGGAATTAGTGAAGTTGGATGTTTCTGTTCACTGCTTTGTTGTTTTATGGTTGGATCAGTGATACAACCAAGCTTTGTCTGCTGTGAGGAAGCGTTTTAAGATATTGTCGCCTTCTTGTTTCAGTTTTTAATCATATATCGTATCATATCAAAGGTCTCTGATGCTGATTTTTGCAGATTTTTGCTTCCATTTCGATAACTGGATGCGTCTCGTAGGCGCCCGCAACCACTCTTCAGTTTGAGCACGTGATAATCAAGATCATGAGTCTGTACTCGCCATCTATTTGTAGCTTTTATTAATACAGACAACAAACTTTTCTTATGCCACAGAAATTAACATTCCAATGAGTGGTTTCACGACAGTAAAATTAGTCTTATTATTTATTGAACAGCCTACGTAGAAAGAAATTTAAGTATCAGTAATGAAATTTGACATAAAAAGTTAAAAGTAAAAAATTTTATACAACGGTTCATACCCATTGCTCAAATCGTAAACCTGTAACTTACACGTATTATGTAGTTTGATTTTTTTTCAATATATTGTAAGCAGGGAAAAAGTTATGTCTTCATCTCTACATTTTAATTTGTACTTCAATTTAGGGCCTCTTCAAAAACAAAGTTCCTAATCACCTTTTCCACTAAACTGCACTGAATTTTTATTTCGTGTTTGTTTCTGCACCTTGACAGAGCCACATATTATTCTGTATGAGTAAATATGATTATGCTTCCTTCGATGTTACACATAAACCGATTTTTTCAAAACTCTACCCCTGTCCTTCGGAACTAACTGCACGCGTTTCAGTACGAATGATTTCAAGTCCCTTCTATTGTCCAGTGTGATCCTTGATATACAAAAAATTTCGATTTTCTTTTCTCCTGATAAAATTTCACAGTGCAGTACATTCTTCGGAATAGTTTTAACTACCAATCTTGCCCCATTATACAGTCAATCAGCAAAATATAAATTTCTTAGTAGCATGGTGATACACCCTAATTTTAAATTCGTTTTAGTGGGGGAATTCCTGATGGTTAGTGATGATAGATATTCAGGAGGATGCTGTAGCATAGGGGTCGGCAACCTTTTAGCTGTGGCGCGCCAAACCAATATACCAATATGATTCAGCGTGCTACACATTACGACATTTTTGAAACAATTCGATTCCCACGATATTGCATGCAGAGTTAGAAAATAGAGGTCAATAATGTATATATTTAGGATTTCATTATATACTAATTTGGAATCATTTAAAGATATTTCTTAACATAAAAATAAACAGCATAAAATATAACCATTTCTCTAACAAAAATTTAAAAAAATTAAAACTGTCTTTGTATTATGTATTTTTAAGCATGTTTATATATTAAATAAGAAATAGACACCACGCACACACAACATAGGATACAATTATTTCCCCTTATAGTTAAATAAAAAGATAAAGAAAATTTTAATACGAACCTAGCCTTCGCACCGCTCTACTTTCATATCGCAAAATACACTGGTGTGCAAAAATTAAGGACGAAGTCGAAAAATTAGCATATCAGCTGAACGAAGAGGCAGAGCGGACAGAAAGACCAATCAGGAGATTAAGTAAGGTGATGTACGGTAGCACATGCGCAGATATGCAGGTAGACGTAATGGGGGAGTGTCTGAGTAGTATAAAGCATGTTGTCGGTGTAAGATAAGTATTTCTGGCAAAGAGATTGCACGCCGTATGGCAGTTAAAATCACACCGAGTTGCTGCCTCAGCGAGAAATGGCGAATAATCAATCTGTTAGACGGCATCTGGATGCTTTTACCCGAGGTCGAATCATTGGGAAGTTGGAGGAAGGGGGCAGTGTGACAAGTGTGGCTGCAGAGTTCGGAATTGCTCACAGCATCGTTTCACGACTTTGGAGACAATTTCAAACTACAGGAACAGCTATCCGGGGGTTCAGTAGTGGTCATCCACGAGGGACCACACCCGCAGATGACCGGTACATTGTCTTAGAGGCCAGAAGAAACAGGCGGCAGACAGCGGGAGAAATCGCTAGACACACGACACAGGCGACTGGACGACCGATATCGCGTTTTACCGTGGCCAGAAAACTGCACGGTGGTGGTCTGTTTGCACGACGCCCTGTACGGTGTGTACCTTTAACGCCTGCCCATCGGAGAAGGCGTTCTCTGTGGTGCCGGGAGCACCGGAATTGGAGAGACAATGAATGGGGACGAGTACCCTTTACAGATGAGAGCAGATTCAGTTTGAGTAGCGATTCTCATCGCATACTCATCTGGAGAGAGCGGGGAAGCCGCAGTCATCCCTCGAACATCATTGAAAGGGACAGGTATGTAGGTCGCGGTGTTCTCATTTGGGGAGGCATCATGCTTGGTAGTCGTACAGACCTTCACATCTTCGACGCAGGTTCAGTCAACGGGACCCGTTATTGTAACGAGATTCTTCTTCCATATGTGCGTCTTTTTAGAGGCGCTATGGGTCTGCAGTTCCTTTTCATGGACGACAATGCACCATGTCATCGCACAGTAGCTGCCGAACAGCTCTTAGAGAGTGAGGATATTGAACGTATGGATTGGCCGGCACGATCTCTGGATCTCAATCCCATCGAGCATGTATGGGATTTTCTAGGCAGACGTTTGGCAGCTCGTACCTTACCACCAGTAACGATTCGGGAGCTTCGATTGGCGCTGCAAGATGAATGGGCAGCAATGCCTCAACAACTCATTGACACCCTCATTCTCAGCATGGGCAGACGCTGTGAAACCTGCCCAGCAGTCAGGGGAGATCATATCCTCTACTAAAGACCGGATGTTTATTGCTGGACACCTATCACAGGGATGTTTCGGCCTTCAGTCGCATTGCGCTCCATGCTACTTTTTCAATCAAGCTTCTTTTTATCCCTCTGATTTCTCTTTTAGTAAGTGTTGCTTACATATTACACATGTCCTTACGTATTGGGGATCTTACGGTATTAAATGTGTTGATTTGGAAAGCTTTTGTACAAAGTTATATTGAAAAAACCGTCTCATCCTTAATTTTTGCACACCAGTGTAAAGGGTATGATTTGTGTCTCATTTCTGAGCATTCAGACGTTAAACAAGATTAAACATATGAGAAAAGATTTTTTTATTTAGATATGTAAAACAAAAAGCGGAAAGTAGATTACATGCTATTTTCTCTCTCCCAGCAATTAAATCTCTCCAGTAATGACAGTCAATAATTTTCAAAATAGCTCTAAATTTATCTTCCGAGTAATCTTCCAGATTTTCTCACAATTCCGTAATTGTTCATAATTCTGAAGATGTTTTTCAAGTAAGGTTCATCATAAATTTATCAACTTCCATCCTCTCAAAAATTGACAAATTTGTTGCATTGTACAGAGTGCCACTTGTAAAGGCCTCACGCTTGGGGACGCAATCTCGTCATCTAATTGACCTAAATCTGTAGGAGGGAAAGATGGATGACCAAGACTAACTATGATAAATCTAATTTATTATTATCTCAAATATAATATTTCAGAACACGCAAATTTATAAAGGGAACCTTTGGAGTGATATAAAGAGAGCTCAAACCTTATGTGAATAAGTGTACGAAATCCGAATAATTTAACTTTAATCAATGATATATTAATAATCCTAACTTCCCCAATTTATTCCAGTAGTTAAAATCCGTCCTTTATTCACGCGGCGTAATTTTGATTCTTACCGTATCATCACTGCTTTCAGCGACTCCGCTCCTTAGCCTTCAAATATACGATTATTAAACTTTAACTATATATACACTAGCTAATTTGCATATCATGGTTTCTTCTTGAGAGAGATGGCTGTGAAATAACGCGATTGGTGCCTCAAAGATTGTGAGGCACCAACTCTTGGGTACTCCATTTCTACATTATCTACGCGACCTGTATCTGAAAGAAAGAACGAAGAATCACGCAAATCTGTCATCTTAATATTTGTTAATTAAGCTCTTAACCTAATCACTATATACAATAATAATAATAATAATCCAATTAAGTAAATCTGGAGTGAGAAGATACAATTCGTATTACCAAATAATCACGCTCGCGCGTAATTGACCACTATATCTAACTCTACAGATTACCTCTTATCTCATTAATACATGCAGTTTCCTTATATCTTAATTTAAGACGCTTACCGCTATACCCTAAGTAACAGTTATTCTCTTGATTCTAACTGAAGTGGCTTTGCTCCTTGTGGAATGGTATCCACCTTTAGCTTGAATACACAGGTACGGGTAGGTTAATTCTTGAACTTGGAATTTCCTCTAACTTTAGCTTAACTTCTTCTAATCAAAAACATAGACCTCATATAGCAACTTCACATAGCCACCCCGCGAACGCTAAACTTCTATTATATATAACATTCCTAATTTGCATTCTCACGTTCTTCTTCTCGAGTTGGTTGGAAAGAATTGCCATTCTGGCCCCAAATAACCCAAGAGGACATTAATGGAAATCGCGATGAAAGCCCGTCACAAGATTCCGCAAGAGGATTATTAGTTGAAAGTCACGTAAAGCCCCGTCACACACTGAGAATGGTTCCACGTGCCACATGTGGCTCACACGCTATAGGTTGTAGACCCCTGCTGTAGCATAACAATCTCTTGATGATCACCATTGTCACAATCAAGTGAGAAGCCAAATAAATTTATTGCAGCTTCAAGAAACCCTTTTTTTATGTGTAGAGAGATGACATTTGAAAAGAGAGAGTAGAGGTAAAAACTTGCAATTTACTTGCATTAAAAATAAATGATTCAACCTCCTGTTTTACAATTTAAAATCAAGATTAAAGTGAATATTAGTTGTAATTGGCCACATCTGAAGTAAAATATTACGTTTCAACACTTATCTACACAGAAGAAAGTTTTTCTTGGAAACGTTGCAAGTTGAAATTGTGGTTCGCGAATCTCCATCACAAACACCAGTGGCTGACAAAGAACTGAAAGTGGTTCGCCACCAAGACAGGTTCGTGGTTTGAATTGGTTAAAAAATTTCAGTGAATGGTTCAGCTCACTGATGTGTGTGTGTATACTCATTTTAAAAGTTATATATTCCCTCCTGACATAACTCTAATATAATGAAACCTTTTCATCTTGATTTTTTCTTAATTCCAACCTTGAAGATAAATCTGATAATGATTATCAAACTTTTTTAAAAATCAAGTCTGCTTAGACATTTTTACGAGACTCTAAAGTTTTTCACAAAAAGAACTATTAAATTCCTATCAGGATATTTTTTCTTTAGTCACGGTAAGTTTATAATTAATTATTTTTCTTTTGCGAAAAATTCAAGAACTATGCTATCTTGTTTGTAATATATCTCGGAAATTGATTTTTCTAAGGTCACTCTTAAAAGTGGATTTTGTAGGTATTTACTCATTTTAAGGTTATTTATTTAATATTTTGGATTTGTAATAGTATTATTTTATATATATGCGTGTTTTTTAATGTCAGTTAATACTATTAATATATTTCTATTTTGTATTAAATGTTTATAATGGTTGTGTATAAAAGAAATTATACAATTCCTCATTTTCGAATGCTTTTAAGTTGTGAAAAAAAAAGGGATTTGATACTACAAAGGGAAAATTCTATGTATAATTTATGTATAATTTCTGTTTATTAATTCTGAATAATTTTCATTTAATAATTTTGTGCTTTCTGCATAATAGTTTTGTATAATTTCGATCTATTTTTGTTTATTTTCTAATATAAATTTTATGAATAATTTCTATTCTTGGGATAAATTTAAATTAGTATACAATTCTCATTATGGAATATTTTATTTAAATACTTCAATACCATTAATTAAAAAAATCTTTTTGTTTTATAGACTATTAAAACCGTTTATACCTTGTATGGGAAATTCCATTTGGTAAAAGTAATTTTATGCATTAAGATGGTTAATTGTAATCAGTAAACCACATAAAAAAAGGAAAAGTATATCTTTTTAAATTAAGAAAACTCTTCAAGTATCAATAACTAACTCACAACATTTAAACGTCTAACATAAATAAATGTTTTATAATTTAAAGGTGTGTCTAAGTAAACTAAAGATTATTTTTGGTTATAAATTTCACCTCAAATTACTTAAAATTTTAAAGTGTTGACATTGATGTAAAAGAAATGAGATATTTAAATGTTTTTAAAAAGTAGTATAGAAACGAGCAAGTAAAAAGGTTATGAGTAAATAAATTAAGTGAATTAAGGAATAGTAAACTATAACTATAAATAACAGTAAACAACAATCGAACTTGACAACTGATCTTCGCATCATTACCTGATCAATAATTCTCTATAAATGAAAATTATTTTTAAATATATTTGAATCAAAAGAAAAAAAAGTACATCTACATCTAATTTTACATCTAAATTTACATCTGTTTAAACTTTTTTCCTTTTAAAAAACACTTTGGTATTTACGTATTATCGCAACCTATTGGTGACATTATACACTGCTGGACAATTGCTAAGGACGGATAACACTATCATCCATAGCAACCGCAAAATGAAAGGAAGCAAAATGTGGAAAATTAGAATAAGTGCGGGATATTAGTAAGAAGAAGTATGAGTATGCAAATTTTTTTTCCACGTCTGTTCATCACGTGATAGCGTTCATAAGAGCTTTAAAGGTTTTGACGCGTGTGGACAGTTGTTGTTTCAAGTCAAAGTTTTACAGGAAAGCTTAAATAGACGAACTTAAAATTTTTGGCATGTCTTCCCGACATCACATAGATGATTTTATGCGTGGCCAAATTATTGGAAAAATCGAAGAAGAGAGAAAAATTACAGATGCTGCCAGGGAGTTCGACATCGTTCACAGCGTTGTTTCACGGCTGTGGAAGTCATTTAAAACTACTGGAATGTGTAGTAGACGGCACGGGGGAGGTCGTGTTAGAAGTACGACGCCTGCAGAAGACAGATATATCGTCCTATCAGCAAAAAGGAACAGGCGCACCACAGCTCAGCAGGTGGCAAATCAGTTTCTTGCTGCCTCAGGAAAGCAGATCTCCCGAAAAACTGTTGCCAGATGTTTGAGGGGAGGAGGACTATACACACGCAGACCTGTTGTGTGTGTCCCATTGACCAGACAGCACCGTACTGCCCGTTTGCAATGGTGTCGTGAGCATCACAATTGGACTGAACAGGACTGGGCATGCGTACTATTCTCAGATGAGAGTAGGTTCAGTCTGTCATCGGATTGTAGACGCCAACTGATCTGACGCGAGAGTGGTACTGCTTATCGTCCAGAAAATATCCAGGAAAAGGACCGATATCCTACATGCAAAATCATGGTGTGGGCCGGCATCACGATCAATGGCCGCACGCGCGTACATGTGGTTGCGAATGGGACTATGACGGGCCAACGATACATTGATGAAGTTCTACTTCCTCATGTTCGTCTTTTCCGTGGTGCTGTCGGTGATAAATTTGTTTTTATGGACGACAACGCAACATGTCATCGAACACTCGCTGTTCAGGATTGTCTAGACAGCGAGGGTATTCAACGTCTCGTATGACCAGCGCGTTTTCCAGATCTAAACCCCATTGAAAATGTGTAGGATGCTTTGGGGAGGCAAGTTGCTGGTCGAAACTATCCTCCGACAAACAAGAACACCCTCATCCGTGCACTCACAGAGGAATGGGATAAATTGCCTCAACAGCTGCTGGATAATGTTGTGCAAAGTATGGTACGACGTGTGGAATGTTGCATCACACTCCACGGTAGACATATCCCGTACTGATACCTTTCTTTAAGGTGCCTGCTGACTTTTAGATGCATTGTTTCATTTCTCCGTACGCAGATCAAATGAACATTTTTTTTCTTTCAGATGTTTCACAGCTTTTGTACTTTCCAGAACAATAAATATCCTTTATTCTAATGTCTGAACAGTGTGGCGACTATATTTTTTTTTACCTACTAGACCTCATGTCTCGCTTAATGTTATGCTACATAGCAATTTGTGATCCGTCCTTAGCAATTGTCCAGCAGTGTATGAAACGAAGCACCTGGTTGCCAATTCAGCGCATGCGACACATGGGAAATTGCCCATGCCAACATTGCCAACTGGGCGAGTTATTAATAGAGTTGACTATTGTTGCGATAATACGTAAGTACGAAGCCCTTCATACATTTTTGATACAGTAATAGGAATGATTTCTGATTTTTTAAAATCCATTTTAAGTCAAATGAACCCTTAACGTTAATTTTATTTAAACTAATTTTATTAGTTTCCTGAAAGCACAATTTTAAACTGTTTTTACTCATGATATAGTTATTATGAATTTTTCAAAACCCTGTTCTTTTGTATTTTTTGTTTGGTTTATTTTTCATTGCTATTTAAATAATTTATTTTACGAATTATTATCTATACTTTACAAACAAAAATACAGTATTAAATTATCAATAACTTTTTACTTTTGAATTCTGTCCGTGCTTTGAAAATGACTGTTTCAGAATCTTTCATTAGGTTAGTTCTTATTATCGTTCAAAGTTTTTTTTCTAGATGATTTAATTTCTTGCATTACGAGCTGAAAATATTTATCTTTCACAAAATGGGGTTCGCTTTTAGTGGCATTTTTTCCATTTATATTCATTTTCGATTTTTATGTTTTTTTGTTTCTACACGAAAGTCAATAAGTTATTAAAGTCAACAAAATGTTTTAATTCCAAGAGAACTAACATTAAACTAACTTCGCTCCCAAAAAAGTTATATTCATGAAATTTCCTGATGTATTGTGTTTTATTTTGCAATTCCAGCTTCATTTACTTTACGTTTACTACGGGAAATGAATTTTTCCTGTTTATGATTAGCTATTCACCAACGCTTTCATCTCTTTTTTTCGTCATCTTTTTAGAACGGAAATGAAGAAAATACAACAGGCTCTATTTTTGAACCTTTTTCAAATCGAAAGAAAAAACTCGCATACCAGCGGCTGAATGTTAAGAGGAAAAAAAACACCGGAGTGAACTTTAGAATCATAAATTATCCCTTTTTCTCTTATTCTTTACATCTTCTTTAAAAAATATCAGAGATAATAATGTCAGAATATTGACTTTTCAGAAAATCTCATTATCACTCTGCATCAGTTTGGCAGTTTCACTATCTTCTTTTTTCCTCTTCTTGTTTCCTTTTTTTTTCTCTCTCAAACTTATGACTGTAAAACCTGTTAAAAAGACTTTTATGAAATATGCATTTTCTTCTTAATACTTTAAACATCATCAATTTCTCAAAGTTGGCTCTTTACAATATAAAAAAAAAGAGTATGAAAGACATTAAAAACATTTTTTTTCTTCAATCAGAGTATCCTGATTCCGTGATTTAAATATTCTCTTTAAAAAGATAACATCGATTTCTTTAATACATATGTTTTAAATGAATTTTTTGTTAAAAAGAAAAAGATATACGTAGTTTATTAGTTTACACAGCTAATTTTGTTTTCCATGTTTCACGTACGGTATTCTCTCTGTGAAGTACATTTTTTTTTAAAAAAAATTCTATTTATTTTGGATTGTTATTTAGTGAGCTTCAAAGTTTTGTGATGCACCGTGGAAAAATAATTCTAGTTTACATTGCATTAAGCTATTTGAAGGACAATCTTCTTTTAATCGCGTAGTTTAAAAGGTTTTTATTCTGTTTAATGGAATCTTTTTCTCTCCTCGAAGTTATGTTGGATTGAACGCAGGTTGTTTACGCAAATAGATAAGAAATGGAAACAAGCTTCTTCTTTTAGAACTGTTTTCAACCACCGGTTTGCAAAAAATATTTGGCAGCAGTAGACCGGTGCTAGGCTACAAACACTATTTGCTAGACTTTTAAATTGAGAGTATTTTTTGAAAGTATTACATAGAGAATCATAAGTCTTGCTCTGATTATGAATATTTATTGTGCTAATATTATTACAATTAGACATATTTGTTTGGATATATTGAATTAATATTATGAGTTTTTTATGAAAACATTCGTCTCAGTAAAAATCAACGTCTACCCTGTTTCAACGTCTTAGTAGCTCGTACAATGTCTAAGCGATATTCTAGTTCCTGCAAATGTTTTTTAGCATGCTCTGCCCTTTAAGCATGCAACTTAAACCTTTAAGGTATCCAACTACGTTCGGAACCGTGATTTTGAAAAAGCGTATAAATGGATAATATTTATGATGTTTAGTGTCACTTAGATTAGAAAATGTATATAAAATTGTTTTAATTGTTTTAAGAATAATAGTACAATACAAAGTTATTTAAGTGCAATATTTTGACAAAAAATGAACATAGAATGAACCATTTTCAAACTATTCTCTTTTTGTTAAAAATGCTTCTATTATAATAATATTTTGCCCGTATATAGCTCAGACCTTTGTACAGAGGATCAACTAGAACTTTTGAAATATATAATTTAGAAGTGGGTGTATCCATGTTTTACGACAACAGAGGTGAGAAATTTTAAGAAAAAAACGCCGATAATTATTTCAATTGTATGTAACTCTGAAAGTAATATGAATTTTTCAAAAAAAACCATAGTTGATCCTCTGTACAGAAGTCTGAGCTATATACAGGCAAACTATTATTATAATAGAAGAACTTTTCACAGAAGGAGAGCATTTTGAAGAAAGGTTATTCTAAGTTAATTTTTTGCCGAAATATTGTATTTAAATAATTTCTTTTGTCAAAATGTCCTTAAAACAATTTTATACATGTATTCTAATCTAAGTGACACTAAATATCATGAAAATTATCCATTTATGCTCTTTTTTTAAAATCACGGTTCCGAGCGTAGTCGGATACCTCAAAGAAGCATTTTTAACATATTTGCGCTTGCAGCATTTGAAGTTCACTAGATACTTCACAAGCTGATTTAGCAGGACCGTTGAAACGATTGCCGAATGTGTTCAACAATTGTTTCTCATACACTAAACCTGTCACTTCTGGAAAGGTCCTTAACTTTGCCTGTTTCTTTAAACTTTTCGCGACGACGTACTGATCAACGGAAAATATTGTAGGGACGGGCGTGTCACATATTCATCCTCCCCAATTGTCACCGGCAGCCATGTGATGCATTGATCAACCGCGTTTCGTACTGGTTCTACAGAATTGACCATCCCCAAGGAGAAGTGCATTGAACGACCTGCCGTCTTGTAAAGGGATTTGTGTCTGAGCATATACAGGCGACTGCGCACACACCCATCGCGAAAGGGTTAAGCATTTCATACTATCGCTTTTTTGTTTTGCACCAGGAGGTTTGCTGCCATAACATCATCGAAATTTAAGCTGAGTATTACTGGGTGATTTCGTTTCATGAAATCAAAGCACACATTGAGTTTTCTCTTCAATTGACGTCATTTCATTAATAAAAGATTTCTTCCTTACCTCACTCTTGAAAATTCATTCGCCCCATCTACTTACTGACTTATCCGATGATACAAAATTTACATTATTATACTAAACGGTTATTTTGTAAAGAATTTTTTAATAGTCAGGGCAAGATTTTTGGTTCACCCTGAACATATTTCATTATACAGAATATATAAATGATTAGAAATATAACTTGTCAAAATTTTTTTGTGTTCCACAATTTTGTATCTGTGACGATTATGCTACTAATACAAAGTAATAATTTCATCTATCCACGATAAAATTATAAAATAATTTACTGGTCTTAGATTAATTGGGCTGCCTTGTATGGAAAGGAGAAACTGCTAGATGAACGCGTCGAAATTCGATAGTGGCATTATCGTGGCCCACTGGTTTATCGTTCTGCTATACTGTTACTCGCATTGGTTGGAATCCAATGATTCCTGAGAGGACAGGTATGTTGTCAGGTTAACCTTGTAGAATTGTACAATCACATCACATCACGGATCTTGAATCAAGAAATGAACTTGTTTGCAGCACGACATAATTCTATCCCCGTAGTACATCAACGTCTGGAGCAACATGGAGCTTTTGCACGACGATCATAACTGCGGTTTTCTTTGACACTGCAGCATACAGACAATAGTGATGACAGTGGTGAGTCCAACGATAAAATTGGATATGGGAATGATTCCTCGGCATCTTTTCAGAGAGCCCAGGTTGTACGTGACTTCTTCGCCTTCGATATCGTGATACAGGTCCTGCACCTGGTGTGATGGTACGGGCAACATTTCGGTACACAATACAAACACCACTTGTTCGTGTCTTTGGTAATCAAAACAGCCTGCATTACATTTCTCATATCTCTACTCTATCTTCAAGATCTAGGAGACGCCATTTTACAACAAGATAATGTAAGACCGCAAGTTTACCGTTGTGTCGTGCTCTACTTCGGTACAGAGAGTATTCGACTGTGTCCCTGGTCAGTATGTTCTCCAGATTTCTGATCCATTGAAACTTTCTGGTCATGGGTTACGTAGAGACTGGACACTATGATGGATGAAGTGTACCGTAGACAAGAATCTTCACGGAAGGGCTTGCCCGTGTCATGGAAGCTCAGTTCGAACTTAATGCTTAACCGGTTTAGTGCAGTTTTAACTGTCACAGGTGGCAGTTTTGTGCACTTTTTTCAGGTTATGTATACCCCCAAATGCCTACAATTTAAATTATGTTTTCTCTCTACAATGCCGTATACATACAATATGTAAAGTTATTTGTTTTCTTCCCTGTTGTTTCAATTTAAATTGCCAGCAGTGTACAATAACTTTTGTACAGAACAATAATATTATAAATGTACGTTAATGCTACAGAAGTGAATATTGCTTATTCTTTTCTTTGGGTAATGGTGAATGTAAGTTCCATTCCGTTATTATTGTAAGCGTCATATTAAATCCGTCTTGCAGTGGGCAGATAAATGAGTACCAAGCTTTCTTGGGGACTTAAACACTGGGGTCTCACTTCAGACTGACCACCTGATTGGGACATCTGCTCATGAATCTCAGCGCCCAATGGTCACGTATACTGGGATGGGCACAGTAGGTCCTGGCTCTCATGGACTGTTGTGCCACTGAATTTGAGTTTTCAGTTATATTAAATATAAAATGTGTCATAAAAGTTTTGTTTCTTATATATAAACAAATTATGTATTTTCTTTTTCTTATTAGAGTAACAGTTGAATTCATGTATTTTGGAGTTGATACCTATGTGATTATTTATTACTCTGTATTAAGTCAATATACAGATGACAGATGTAATTATTGCTCTCAATAATTCCTGATTATCCACACAAGGTATTTTTATGCATTCAAACACCTAAAAAAATTTCTTAAACCAGTAATACATGAAACAGTATACTTGAGACTATGAAAAATACTGGATAATAAGACTATTGTTAGTAAAATTAAGCAAAATCTAATCGTACTTCCACAACAACGCTGGTAAACGAAAATTATTTTAAATATGCAGAAGTGGAGCGAAAACACTTCTTTGCCGTTGATGAAGTTGAAAGAGGAAGAGAAAATGAAAGAAACGACAACCATTCATCAACCTGTTTCGGCTTCAGCTCAATGACGCCTCAAAAGCACCAGTAATTCGCCGTTCTCCCCTAAGTAAGAAACAATTTGAATTTCAAATGCGAGAAACAGGGCCTCTACCCAAGAAACGGCGTAACGAGCTGCATAAGTGTGCCACAGAGTGTCTTAAAACGTGCTTCGGCGCTAAATCTGCATAATAGAGTTCAATGATAAAATTTTAATGAACGCTTTTTTTTTGGAAGCTGTCGTTGCAGAAAAAGAGAGAGAAGATTGCACGAAAAGAAATTGTATTATGGTGGAAAATTGCCATCGCTTTCTCCGGCAAATCTGTAATTGTTTTAAATAAAAATGGCATTTGAGTGGAAAGACGAGGTGCATAATGAGTTCATGTAATCATGCCTCGGGGTTAGAATAGAGATGAGAGTTTTCTTGATCGTGGTTTGGCAACGTTGGGAAGTTCCAGCAGCTGCGTTGAATTGTTCGGATCAGGGCACAGATTTCTACTGTTACGGGGTAATTCATTCATGTTTATTTATACAGCCGTGTTACCGAAATGCCTTCAAGTTCTACTTCTTAGATACACTGTAACGCGATGAAATTATTCATAAGTGCTTTTCTTACTTAGATGTTGAGTCCGCGGGAAGGGGGGAAAGGTTAACCCTTTTCCAAGAGTAATATAAAACATTGCGTAATATTAATGTGCTACAGAACTTTCGACTTCGTATTTTCGTAAGTTGTTTTAGTTATGTGGGTATTTGGAAAGATTGCGTGAGGCAAATTAATTAAGTTCGCTTGAGCATAACATGATTATATTTCGAATTAAAACCTGGGAACTATCAGAAGTTTGCTTGTCTTATTGAACGCAGAACTATATTAGATTAATAAAAAGCGCTATGAAAATTGCATGTTAGATAAATAATATATATATAAACCAGTGTTTCTCTCTCTCTCTCTCAAACTGTGGGGCGCGCTTCCCTTGGTGTCGTGACTAATCTACGAAGGGGGCGTGAGCATATTGAAAAGTTGAAAACAAAATGTATTTAAAAAAATTAATTTACTTAAAGTAAACGAACAAAATACACATTTACACTGACATATTACACTTGTAAATGTGTCAGTGTTACACAATGTATTTTATAGTTAATTTAAGAATACTAAGTTAAGAACTAGTTTATTAATTATCAGTGACCCCATGGGCTTGTAATATATATAATTAAAAACAAAAATATTAACACTTATCTTGATAATATTATACGGTTTGGAAATAATCCCTTAACTGTCGATTAAAAGTTACGCAATTCGCTTCCGAGTACCAACCGTTTTTCACGTAGGAATGCGTATGTGATGTATTGAGGGGGGGATAAAGAGCGTGTATGTGATGTATTAGGGGGAATAAAGAAGTAAAAAAGTAATCTCAAATAAGTAAATCCTTTGCAAACATTGTCAAGGTCCTTTTGTTGCAATCCAAAGCCTTCGGAATAATTTTATGGACAGCAGTGCACAGAAAAGATCGCACTTCGGAAAAACGTATATATGCGTCAAGGAAATAAATGCTTTGGCTTAACGAGACGCTTATATACATTAGGGGCGCTTAAGAAGTTAAAGTCGTATCATAGTTTTAGCGTCAAAGTAAAGTATTATTGAGCTCAATGCATTATCATTGTATGAGGAGGGCGCGATGAAAATTATGATTGAATATTAGGTCGCGAATATTGCAACTTTGAGAAGCTCTGATATAAACGCATTTCACTCTTTTACTAACTAATGGAAAAGGGGTGTTTTTATTTAATCTTTTTTGAATTCTATTTATCATTGTGTGTCGGAGAGCCAATGGTAATATACAGGATAATTCATTAAGAAGTATACAGTTTCAATGCACTATAAATCAAGAACAGTGTAAGATATTATATGTCACACACACAACAGAGTTGTATGGTATTATTTAAAGTTTTGTTAGAGACAGTCACATATGCTCTATGTGGGAGCCCTTAATCACACGACGCACTTTGAGACGGTAATCCCAATTTCGCATAAACGCCTGTTAAGATATCTGAACCAAGAACATCGATAGCGGTTGCGATTCATTGTTTCAGTTCCGCTACGTCAACAGAAAGGGTAGGAACGAATGCCTTGTCCTTTACGTATCCTTACTGGTAGAAATCAAAAAGGGTTAAATCAGGAATTCTGGGTGCCCATTGGGTATGTGATATGTTGTAGTCCCCGACTCGGCCAATCCATTGGCGAGGAAGATGCTTATCGAGGTAATCTCACCCCTTGGCCGATCAGTGTGGTGGTGCATCATCCAAAGTGGAGAATGAAATTGTCAGTATCGTCTTTGTATAATCAATCAAAGAGTAAACATATCTAGAAAAGAGGCTCCCGTGGCAGTTTGTTAAATTAAAAAACACAAAAAGCCTTTTCCACTGTAGACCCCACCATTTCGACCGACTAGTCACATGACACGTACGCTATTGCCTACTTGACTTCCGTCTTGGGCGAGACGCAAACTTTAAGGTTACGTCTACCTTACAGTTCGCTGAGATGATGCTTGTTTTTGACTGCTACAATTTTACAGAATATGGTAAGTGTATACTTCTTCATGAATTCCCCTGCATCCCATTCTCCCTTTTGAGACATATATAAGTTATAAATAAACACACACACAATGTAGGTGTTATGTAATTCTATGAATTATCACATAAATTTATTGAACCTGAATTTTCACATTTATTAACTGTAGGACTCGTTGTAATAAACTAGAAAAAAAACAGCTCTTTTTTTAAAGACAATTTTTAATGGAATTCATGATTAAATCTAGTTTTCATCAAGTAAGTTCGCTGTCTGTAGTAAAAATTTGTTGTTGATTTCGAGATTGCTTCTATACTCACGTGGGGTTGAGGTGTCCTAGTGGCTATGATCACCGATTCGTGGCCACCATGTCATGAGTTCGAGCTTTAGTGTCACTGAAGACCACCCGTGTAAAGGGGCCTATGCATTTTAAATCGTTCCAGGCTCAAAGTATTCCCGTAGGCATGGAACTTCGGAGAGAGGGTTTCAGATTAGGCGTCATCATTTGACCATGGTTTAAAATTACAAGGTCCTTCGCCGTTAACATCATGTTTCTTTAAAGGGCATCATTAACCAACCCTCACTAATTCTATACTGTAATCTAGATATATATTATAAATGCGAAAGTTTGTGAGGATGTTTGTCCGTCTTTCACGCAAAAACAACTGAATGGATTTTAATGAAACTTTACAGTAATATAGCTTATACATCAGAATAACGCATATGCTATAATTTATAGCATAGGCTATAATTTATAAAGATATTGTATGAAGTGTTCAAAATATAACGATATTTGTCAAGTAAGTAGGAAAATATTCTGCCATCTGCAAGCAATTCTGGCGTGCGCTGCAAAAAAGCCTACGACAACATATATCTATCTTTTATTTATAAAGAAAATTTTTTATTTTGTCTACGCAAGGCGCTGGCTCCTAATTTATTCCTATGATCAATGTAATCCCTATTTTTTTTATTTCAGAATAAAACGAAGTTTTGAAGGGAGAGGTTGTTTTAAATCCCTCTTTATTTGAATAGATACTATTGATTTTTTTTATGCATGAGCTATAAGAAATTAATGCTTATATTAAAATAAATACTTTATCGCTTCTGGTACTTAAAATAAATAAACTTTGTCTTACACACTAAATAATTTGTTTGTGGTTAGTAGTTAATTTTAACGCTATAATTTTAATTGAATAGGCAGATGTTGCATTTTTTAAGTATAAAAATAATAACTACTGCATTGTATTTTTTGGAGTGAGTGAATATTAACGTTGCACTGTTCAGCTACACGAGGGCTTTTGGCAGTAATTTTGAACAATGGTCAAGTGACGGGAACGACACCTGAGCTGGCACCCCCTTCTCCTAACTACCACACCACACCAACTTAGCAGGAATATTCTACCAATACTTAGCTTTAATATTCTTTGAAATCCACTCTTCCAAGATATATGGCAGCACGGGTTCTATGATGAGTATTTTAGTGGGGAAGGCGAAAGGTTTTGTAGCAGATATTGCGTTTTCAGCGGATTGCAAAGATTATTATTTTTGTGGCAAAAAAATTGTTAATGTCAAATTATGGTTTTGTCTGTTAATGAAGACCTTGGAAAACGATTTGACTACTTATTTTAAGTGAACGGTGTACATAATTAATTTTACAATGGAATATCTTTAATTAATTTATTAGCTCTAACGGATTAAATTTTCCAAAGTGGAGTATTTTGTTTATTTGTATCCCTTAATTTTCAATGTAGTGATCTAAAAAAAATATTGCATGAAAAAAACTGCAGTAAATCATAATGCGGTGGATAAGGTATTAAAGTGCATTTGCCCCTACACGGCGGGTCTTACAAAGTTCTAATAAAGCTCTAGCTATGAAAGTAGCTAGACATTTGCCAACTTAACTCTATCGTTAACATTTCGCTATGTTTTTCATTGAATCGCCATTATAATTTAATAAACGGCGTTGCTTGCGAATATTCCAATTTTAACATAAAATAAATACAACAGAAAGTAATATTAATGTATTGCACTTTCAGATATAAATTATTTACACTTTTTAAGCGTTCATTACACAAAACGTTTAACAATGTGTTACTTTTGTTGAGCAGAGATCAACTTAGGGAGGTATTTTCAAAAATCGACCCTCAAGAGTGTTACGGGGAGTTATAAATAAAAAAAAATCTTTTTTATCAGCTATTAATTAGATCTACATACTTAAAATTTAACAAAGGTGTTTTTCTTTCTTTCTTTCTTTTTTTTGTTTAGCTGAAATATGCAAAAAGCTTTTTTTTGTTTAATTTGCAATTCACGTAAATTTACCATTAAAAACTTCTTTGTCCTTCAATCTGTGCTGTTTAATTTTTCAGTTCACCCGTGCGAAGAACGGGTATACCAGCTAGTAAAATATAAAAACTATTTTTATTTCTAGAATAGCCATAGCTCAAGCGCTTTGCTGGGTAGTGCATAATGTTGTATAATTATATATACTTTTTAAGTTATTGGTATCCTAGAAGTTCTAGAATTAAGCTGTTGATTGCATCCAAAAACATTTTTATAGACCTTGTCTTGATTTAAAAAGGACAGACAGATTTTTAATTTCTAAAATGGAAGAAAATTTATCTCTTATGCCCCCGAACCTCCTCCTTGTGACCCAATTTTTGCGAAATCCATTATTGATGGATCTCTACTCAACAAAGAAACATGCATGCAGAATTTAAAGTTTGTAGGTCTAAAAGCTCAAAAAAGGATTTTATCAATAACACCCTTCCGGTGAGTCAATTTCCAAAAAACCTTTTCTTAGCGGATCTCTTTTTAATAAACGAAACATGCCTGCAAAATTTCTAGTGTGTATGTCTAATAGTTCCACAGATCTCTTGATGAATGTGACGTTTTTCTCCTATAAATAGATAATACATGGCATATTAATCAATCTATTTTCAAAGTAGAAGGACATAATAATTTAAAATTTTTCCAAATGTATACATGGGTCATTGTTGAATAATGTTTTAATCAAAAATGACTTCATGGTCTTCATTTTCAAATTGATGAAAGACGTCAGACATGTGAGAGAATAAATGCTACTAATTTAAAAACAAAAGTTTCTTTGTATTATTCATTTTTATAAAGTAAGAAATATAAGACTAAATTACTTCCCACACACATAGAAAAATTTAATAAAATATTTTTCACTACTAAGTATATAAAATATATTCTGTACTTTATTTGATACTCATTTTCATTTTTAGTTTTATTACTATTTTTTAAGTTTAAAAGTTAATTTCAACAGTAATCATTCCTCGTTCTTTTTTGTATGTAAAAACTGTCTAGACCAATTATTTCTTTATAAGGAGAAAAAAATAAAGGGAACTATTATTGACTTTTTTTTTATTGAGAATTTCCACCATCTACGTTTTTAGCATAAATTTTGATTCTTTTTGCTTAAGGTTAATCATCTATTAATGTAATTTACAAATAGAATAATATTCTTACTTTGAAACTAAATCATTATTTCTCTATAATATGAAGAGTAACATATATGCACAATAGTCTAAATTCATGATGATCACGTGATAAATGCAATCACGTTTTCACCATTGAATTCAAAACTGTCATTAGACCTCTACTTGCCAAATTTAGATAAAAATTCAAATTTAATGATTGGGTAATTATGTTCAAATATTAAGATCCTTCAAGAAATTTTTTAAAATTAAGAAAATACTTTTATGAAATGTGCATTGTGACGTTTTCTTGCTACATAGCTGAAAGGCGGCTTCTTTTTTTGTGGGTAGGGTAATCACGTTTCAATGTACATGTGAAACCTTAAAATATTGCAAGGTCTTATCTTTGGTCATCACTCCGGCAAAACTTTGACATCGTGAAAACCCATCCGCCCACGAACCGGATGTAACTCGAGGATAAAGAGACCGACGCTACAATCCCGATTTCCTAGAGAGGGCAGAGAGAGAAGACGGTTTGAAAACTTCATTGAGAACGGACGCAATCTCCTCCCTCACAAACAACAGAATAGGAACTCTAGCAAATTAAGCAATTCTTTTAATAACTTCATTGTATATACTGTAATTAGTAGCCGTGACCTAAATAAGCCAAATATTTAAATTAATAAATATCACGCTACTATTATTTTTCTTAAACGTCACAGCATTTTATTTATCTATATAAATTATTGTTGTTCACAAATGTATATTTTTAAAAAGAATTTGGAAAAAGTAAAAGATAGCAACATCGAAGTGCACGAAACGATGGGCTGGAAACACGTGACTGCATTTATCATATGGTTATGACGTCACATGAATTTACCTCATTGAGTTTTGTTTCAATAAATACATTTTTTTTTCAGGAACAGTTATTTGAAGTTCAATCTTGCATTTTTGCAATGGTAAATTATAAAATTTAATTTTATGTATTAAAATATAAAAAAAAATTCGTGATTGTAATTTTTGAACGCATTGGGAACAGATACAATTCACAATAATTTTATCATCTATTATGAATATTGTAACATTTTCCTTTCCATAATAGCTTCCCTTCACGTTCATAGAAGATTTTTTTTGGGGTTTTAATTAAAGGTTTAAAATAGATGGAAAGTTCCCGATGAAAATAGAGGAAATTTTTAAAAAAGAGAATGGGTCTGTATACAAAGTGTGAAAAAAAACAACAACCCGAAACTAGTCCAATAAATTATTGTACTTACAGAATCAGTTCTCCGTGACATTATCACCTTCCAAGTAGTTCCCTTTAGCATTCACACATTTCTGCATTCGGAGCTGTGAGCCATTGCTGGTAACAGTTCTGAACCGAGGGTTTTGGAAGGCCGTTCATAAGATTATCCGTTTTTGCATGAACCTCTTCATCTAAGGTAAAATGGGTTCCCTTAACCAAGATTTAATTGTAGGAAATAAAAAAAGTCGCATGGGGCCAAATCAGGTGAATAAGGAGGATGCCTTATCCCAGTAATGCTTTGGCTGGTCAGAAACTGCTTAACAGATTGGACCGTGGGAGCGGGTGTTTTGTCTTGGTGCAAAAGACATCCATCACACTCCTATTATAGTCTTTTTTCCTAATTTTTTAAACTTTTTAGTACTTCAGTGTAGAAGTGTTGATTGACAGTCTGATCACTGATGTGAGGGGGAATCCTTCCATGCCTCGAATTTTGGCAAGTTTTGGTCTGTAACCGCGGATCTTGAAGGCCAACAGGTTTATCATCTTCCACACTGTCTCCTTCCTCTGAAAACCCCTTATGCCATTCAAACACATGTGCACGAGACAAAGCTTCATCTCTATAAGCCTCGGTTAATATTTGAAATATTTTCTTGGCTGATTTCTTATGTTTCACAAGAAATTTGATATTTAATGGACATTTTTCCTGCAGAATTCAGTTGCCCCAATGCCGCAGTATTCCCAACTGGCCAGATCAATTAAGGCGAATCTCACCACATGCATAAAGAAGGGGCGTGGGATGACGCTATCAAAACAGTTGTTGCCAACTCTCCTCTTTTTTCAAGCTACATACTTAGTTTCCTTTTTTGTGTCACACTTTGTATGTATACGAAAAATCTATTGAATGAAGTTAGTGAAATGATGAGCATGACAGGGCTACTTACTTGTATTAAATAGTACTTTTTGTGAAATTTGTAAGTTTCCTCCTTCAAACATCGAAGTTTTTACTATTAAGGTACATTTTCTTATTATTTATGAGGTAATTAAATACATGTACACGAATATTTTTATTTGATGATGTAATGGAAGCTTATTGGGCTAAGTTCATGAGGCGACATAGTCACACGATAACTGTAGTCACTTGTTTCCTTCCAATCAGTTCATAAATTAATGTGATGTCGTAGTCACATGCTAAACTTCAGTCACGTGTTTCCAGCCAATCAGTTCATAAATTCAAGTGACACCATAGTCACAAAACAAAGGCAACCACGCGTTTACCGTCAATCAGTTCACACGCTTAACTGTTGCCAACTTTTGCCTTTTGCAGAAACTATTCATCAACTGTAATAATGCATTAAAAGTGTCATTGATTTAAAAGTACAAATATAATGCAACCTCTGACAATAAAGTTTGGTGAATAGTCCTGTAACATTAACATAGATGAAATATTAACGAAAGTTACCTTACTGTCCTTTGAAGTAGTCACCTTCCATAACTACGCACCAATGGGATCTGCTATACACGTCCTGGAAACTTTGCAAGAAGTCTTCTTTTGGGATGGAGTTCAAAAGCCTCGTCACGTTTTGTTATATGTAGGAATATCGTCAATATCGATAACACGTTTTTCTCAGCCCTAAATTCTGGGTAATGGTTTGTCGCGCGGATTCACGGTTAATCTGCAGTTCTCCATCTATCATGCGCACAGTTCATTGACGATCTTTAATGATTAATTTTCTCAATGTTTTCGTGACTGATGGAGGTCGCCAGTGTTCCGCTACGAGCTTGTCAGGAACACTTTCCCTGTTTTTTGAAAACGGGTGGGCAACTCCTACACACTTCGTGGAGAATGCTTGATCTTCATAAACACGTACTAGCATCCCACAAGTTTCTTTTGGTGTCTTGCTAAGTTTAAAAAATGATTTAAAATTTTTTTCGTTCATTTTCCTGTCCTTAGTTAAGAACAATAATACTAAACAAGCACTCTATAAAACAAGTCTTAGACGAAACAACGGTAGGGGCAGATGGTCAACACCTACCGCTACGCATGTGCAGCGTTTTGTTACGCCAGGGTTGCCAGATCGGTCGTTCTGACATCACTCACCAAACTTTATTGTCAGAGGTTGTTAAACATTCTTATTTAATTTTAAAACAGTTTTTGAAAAACCTTATGATACTTGAAGATTTTTACCCAATTATCATATTTGAAATTTTGTCTAAGTTTTGAAAAACCAAACCTAAAGTCAGTTTTGAGTTCAATGGAGATCATGTGATTGCCTTTTTGATGTGAGCGTCGTGAATTTAGCTCACGACGAACAACCAGTCACTTTGCTAAGGTTAAGAACTCCAGGCAACAAAATATTATTCATGTCCTGATTTAAAACGAGAATTATATCTAACCACGATCAATTCAGGTTTGTTTTATATCGTCCTTTGTTCCTTGATCGAAACGTAATTAAATAAATATGAATTCGAACGAGAATGTTTTCTTTGGAGCCCGATTTCTAACATTCTAAACAAACATTCAATTTCCCTCACAGCGCCATTTCTCTTGCAGCGCTTTCGGCTGCATCTAGACGTCATTATTTCGAGCGCAAAATCTTTTCTAATGGATTCGAAAGGATCTCTTTTTGTTCGTTTTGTTCGAGAACCTTTTCACTCCCCCTGCCCTATGTTTTCTAGTGGAGTTTTGTACTGTGTATACTCGATTAGCTTACGCAAACAAAAGGGAAGTTGGCGCGTTTCCGCCTGTATGATTCGTTTGTGTTTTGCGCCAGTGAATAATATGGAAATATAGTTTGTTGATTGAGTCGCCAGCAGAGAGTCATAACGATTGTTTGTTTGCAATTTGTTTGTAGAGACAAGCAACGTGTCGCCAATTTAACAACCGCGCTATTTGTCGATGCATTTGTGTCGATTGTGGAAAATAAGAGATAGTAGTAGTACTGTGTGTTTGTAAAATATTTTTAGGCAGTAGTTCTGAATTTTAAACTGAGAAAGAGTTATTCGAGTGGAAAAATAATGAATAAAATGATTTTGATAGAATGGTTAAACTATTTTCATGCTTCAATGAACGCATTTCAATTTTGTAAAGTCGGAGTTTATGTAAACATATACATAGATCGAGTATTTATATATCAGAATATAGTTTCGAGTGTTAATGTAAAATAAAATTTTAGAGTTTTAACATAGGGCACAAATTGTCAATGTAAAAGAATTTTAATGCTTTAATTGCAATTTTCTCAATTGTTGTACATAGGAAGTATAAAAAATCCATGTATTATTCCACTCATTTTAAGGCGTTAAGAAAAAAAATAAAGAAAGAGATAAATGAAATCCTATTGAAATTTTTATTTTATCTGGGATTATTCAATATGTTGAATTTATAACGGTCATGTGATACATGCAAACACGTGTTGTCCATCAAATTCAAAACTGTCATCACACTTGTACCAGTTGTTCTAGTTGTAAAACTTAGATATAACTTCAAATGTGTTAATTGGGTAAAGATGTTCAAAGACTAAGATTCTTCAAAAAGTTTTTAAGAATTAAAAAGAAAAATTGTTATATTTTTAAATCAAGCCTCATTTTGTTTACCTGTGTACGTTACTAAACTCAGTGGTACAACAGCCTATGAGAGCCAAAGCCTACTGCTCCCATCTCAGTCTACGTGACCTTGAGCGCTGAGGTGCATGGACATATGTTTAGGTCAGGTGGTCAGTCTGACGCGAAATCCCATGTTGCTTAGCTCCTAAGAAAGCCTGGTACTCATTTATCGACCCGCTGAAGGGATGAAAGGCTGAGCCGACCTTGCCCAGCCCAGGATTTGAATCCTGGTCCTGTTGCGTGGAAGCGCGAAAAGCTACTACTCAACCACTGAGCTTCATGTAAGTTACTATTGTTGACAAATATGTACTTTAAAAAAAGTTTCTGAAAATCAACAGTTGGTAACAACGAAGCACATTAACTGATTGGCTGGAAACACTGATTGCAGCTATAATGTGACTATGATATAACATGAATTTAGTTAATTAGTTATAGATAGTTATATTACATTAAAGGACTGCTTTGAATCTGTGGAATTAATGCTCAGCAATATGAACAATTGTCGTGAAATAGAAAGCTATGTCTCATCATTTAAACAAGTTTAACAAATTTATTTTTATCGAAAGAAAGTGTGGATTGGAGAGAGAGAGAGAGAGAGAGAGAAAAGCAAAGTAATATCTTCTCTAAAAACAGTAAATAAGTTATTAAACAACACGAATGAGAAAGAATTATTTGTGTACCATAAAGAATTTTCTGTCAATGAAATCGTATGCTATCTCGCTTGCCATATTTACACTACTAATAATATTTAAGCCATGGACTTAAAAATGAGCACTATCTATTAAGTGAGTGAATATTAGCGTCTCAATGTTCAGCCACACGAGGGCTTTTGGCGACGGACACGTAATTTTGAACCATGGTCAAGTGACGTGGACGTCACCTGAGCTGCCACCCCCTCTCCTAACTAACACACCATTCCAAGGGGAGGGCGTTTGAGCTCTCGATAAATTTAACGTGCATCGCTGCCCTACACGGCACGTCTTTAGTGGTGCTGGGCTCGAACTCGTGACAAGGCCATCCAAACTTGACCACTCGGCTACCGCGGCCGTTCACTATCTAGTAAGGAGGTTATTTATAATGCTTACTAAGGTAATATATTGTTAAAAACTTTTCTAATCTTTAGGAATGGGAGAGAAGTGGTTTATCAGTAATGTATTTGGTATAATTTATGATTTATTATTTAGATATTAAGAGATATCTCTTCGAAAGTTTACACATTGTACTGTATATTTTTTATTTCAAATAACAAATGTTGTAATTTTTAAGATATTTGAATAGTTAGATTTTTGTTTAAAATAATTATTTTTAAAATAAATTAGTTTTTTTCCCAAAGAACAATCTTTGATAAAAAATTCGTATTCGTAAAATTTTGTTGTATAAAGTTTTAGCAAAATCAAAACTTCTTGAGCTTCCTAATAAGGGTGTTCATGAAAAAAAAATGAAGGAAGGAAAGTATTTGTAAGTAAATTATTTTTCCCTATAAATTATTATTTTCAGACAATTCTTCAATTTACAGAATAAGTCAGTTACCTTAAAAATGCTCACGAGTAACAGAAATTTTAATGAAAATATGAATTTTTGGGGTGTTTATAAAAAAAAAATATAACTTTTAAAAGACGTTCTAAAAACTGTCTTTTAAAAAGAGCCCTGTTATATCTTGAAGCCAAGCCAATTCAAATAAAAACAATCCATTAATAAAATAAATAATTTAAGAATGTATTCTACATTAAATTAATTTTTAAAAATATACAAATGTATGGGTTTTTTTTTTCAGTATACAAAGAGATATAAAATTATTCAAATTTTTTTCCATAGTTATAAAAGTGTAAATTTTCTACATTTAAGTAGAAAAAAGAATTTATGTAACACAGTTTTAAAATATATATTTTTTACTTCATGAATGTTGTATTAACGAAGAAAAGTTATAAATTTATTTAAAAATTTGAATATTTAAACAGTAAATGATTTTTTATCTATACATAGGATAACACTTTTTTGTGTAACAAAATTCAAAAAGCTCTTTAATTCGTTGAAAGTAAGAAAAAAATTAGGTTCAAGTCAATGTAAGAAAGATTTCAGACAGCTTCTGAAGATTTAGAATATATATGAATTTTTAAATAAAAAGAAACTAAATTTAAATGTGTTTTATTGGATTTAGTTTAATAGGAAAAAAGGCAGATTTTTGAAAACTTAAGTAAATTAAATCAAATACACCTAAAATATTCTTATAATCTTTTTAAAAAGTCTTTGAGACGAATACTGCTTTTAATGCTATAAACTTCTTTTATAAACGAGAGAATATCTTTTATAAACGAGAGAATATAAAGTATTTCATACTTAAGCCTTTTTGAATTAAAAATACACAAAACTGTGTTGGGTTATGTAGAAAACGAGTTTCATAAAGAAATAATAAGTTTATTTTCAAATAAATGAACTGAGAGTTGTTTCTATGTAATGTTATTATCTTGTTATGATACCGGGCATTTTTCAAGTATTTATTTTGGAGCTGCATATTAAATTTAAATATATATGATTTACATTTCCTTTTTACAATGTAAAGGCAAGAAATCTGTATTTTGTGTTTTAAAGATTTATTTTGAATCTATAAAAATGGATTTTGTTTTTTCAAGAACTTGAGATGGTATTCTGTATTAAAAATAGTTTTTTTATCGATTTAAAAACTTGAAACTGTAAGTTTCTGAATTTGTAATAGCATTTCGCATGTAACTGAATTTAATCTAAAGTAACTGACTCGGTAAAATACTGTTTTTCTTTTAAATTTATAGTTTAACCTTTTCTAATCCCTTGTTATCTTTTAAATTTAATTTACATCTTTCCAATTCTTTGTTACTGAACGAGAGACTTTTCTAAATGATATTAATTTCAAGTTATTGATTTTAAAATCTTTATTTCTCAGAGGAAGGCAAGAAAAAGGAATTGAATTATATGTATTGAAAATATACTTTGAATTTATAAAAATAGATTTTATTCCTTTCAAGGATTTAAAATTTAATTTTACATTTTTTAAAAAATTTTTTTATTCTCAAATGAAAAGTTTCTGAAACTTTAATAACACTTTATTTGCGACTGAATTATATTTAAAAGTCTTAAGCTTTTATTTCTTTTTTGTATACACTTAATTTATATCTTTTTTATTTCTTGTTGTTAAAAGAAGGATTTACCCGAATGATATTAACTTCATATTATTGATTTTATAAACTTTACTTTTAAAATGTCATTTTTAAGAGTAATGATAGTTTGACTTCCATTTTTATAACATATGGAATGGATTTCTATGTTTTGTGTAATAAATTTTCATTTATTTAATACGGAAAATCAAAAAATTATACTGTAAAACCCGGCGTACAGCACGCACCTATACTTTCAAGCTGCAATCTTTTAATTTTTAGGCACATTCGCGGCATAACGCGCACCATTTTTCTTACGAAAAAACCTGAAATGTAAGTGTCTAATGCTATTGAGTTTTACAGCCATCTTTTCGAAATATTACTTCAAGCTTTAAGAAAAATAATGTATTTTTAGGTCTACAACCCTTTAAATTCATAAGTGATGTCATTTCTTTTAAATAAACATTATTTCGATCTATGTAGAAGTTTATTGTGCTAAAAGTGCGTTTTATACGCCGTATTTTACGGTAATAAGAATATAACTCTAACAAAATTAGTCTTAATTAAGAACTAATTCTTCCCTTTCCTGTTTAAGGGACTTGGTACCCTAAAAATCACAAACCTATCGTTTTTTTATTTTCATTTAATCTTATTCTTTGCATTATTATCTTTCGATTGATATATCACTTGTGCATGTCGGAAAGTTAGAAGTTGACTAAAACTTCATTTGAAAACAAATTAGGCAATTCAGCCACGCTCCCTTTTTAGAAAAAAAAGCTAAAAATGCTTTATGATAAAAAAATCTAATTTAGAAATAGAAATAATAACTATAAAAAAGAATGTGTAGTATTAAAAGCAGAATATTTCCGAGGCAATACAATAATGTAATTTTTCTTCCTTGTGAAATGTGTGCATGTAAAATTTTTAAATTAAGGCATTTTATATTAATAATTTTATATAATTTCAGTTCTTATTCCTGATATATTTTTCATACAAATGTAATACTTTATTATTATAAGAAGAAAAACAGCTAAAATTTCTGTCGTAACAGAAAAAATATTTTTTTTAACATTTTCTTGAATTTTCATGGGCAATTAGTACTCTCTAAAAGTTGATCATTTATAAAAATGTGTGGGTTGAAAAAATATGAAAATGCAATTATTTTAAAGAAAAACGTATAACTAATATCTTAAAGTGGTATTTTAAGTTTAATTAAGCTTATAATAATTATTTTTTCAGAATTATAAACTGTAAACCTGTTTTTCTCAGTTTGTGTTTTTCGAAATCTAAGTGCATTCAAAATGCTACTCCTTCGACAATTATTTACCAATCACTTCCATTTTTTTCTTGCGTGTTGAAAATAAAGCATGTAATAAAATTAGGGATCCGTTTTGCTATAAACTGAATACTTTTTTTTAAAAAAAAATAAAATGTAAGACATGTTGGCTTTTTCGTTGATTTTTAGCCTGTATATCAACATTTTATTTTTTTTCTCGAAAACGAATGAAGTTATTCTAAAATCGATCCCTAAAGTTGTTTAGATCACCTATAAGAGTATTATAAAAAATTTCAGGTCAAAAAATTAATTTTTACACAAGGAGTACAATTTTAAAATTTTCCCAATTTTCTTCAAAAAATTAAAATTTTTAAAATTGTGTGAATAATATATGAAAATTTTCATCTGGTACCACTTTCTTGAATAGAAGCATTGTATAAAATGCTAAAATATAATTTTTAAATACGTAAATAAAAAAGTTTGCTCAAAGGGTGCCAAGTCCCCTTAACTATTGTACTGATTATCCGAAATAATTGTATGTTTAGTTTGATAAACTTATGCAAAATAGGCATTCTTTTCTTGATAATAAAAACGTTTGTTGCGTTTATTTATATACTATATAAACTAGTATGCCTGCAAGAAAAGAAGGAATCATGATTCTACAACGAGCATCTAAGTTCTTATGTGCTGTTATTCATAAAAAAAATTCTTGATTCTAACATATTTAAAACTCCGGAAAGAAAAACATAATTAGAATTTATTTATATTTATGCATTTACATGTAGTAATACAACATTTCAATTTTCTCTCGAGGTATTTTACGTAATTCATATCGGTCTTAATCCCTCCGAGACTTCACAGGATAGTTAATTTTTAATTTACCCGCGTCTAACGAGAAATATACTGTAAACAATAACTTTATCGCCTAAAAAATAGCCATGTTTGCAATTTTTAAAACAAGATGATTCAAAATTGCGCCATCCACTAATTATGATCAATTGCAGAAGATTTTAATGGATGTTATATGAATATAAAACCATCTGGTTAAGGAAACTATAAAAATTGAAATCTCCAGAGTGAAAAAAATGTATTTGTGTAATATCCTAGATAAGCGGTTCTTAAACGTTCGATCAACGTGTATCTTCTTTAAGTATCATCCTGACGTCACGAATATCCAAGATTTTGGACATCTCTCTCCCTGACTTAAAAGTCTTGATTGAAATACATGTTCTAGTACAGTTGTTTCATTAAGGGCAATTTAATAATCTAGTCTAGGATGGAACATTTTTCAATTTTCTACGACGCCTTTAAGGGTTTATAAAAGAAAAATTCTTAACGTGTTATATGAGAAACTCCGTGGACCCCATAGAAGAGCGCTGGGAAACCCTGAGGGTTCGCGGGTCACAGTTTAAGAGTTGCTGTCCTAGATGTTCGAGTATGGTTGTCTGTGTGTATCTGTTTTGTTGTGTTTTGTAACGTCCCTTTATTTGTGTAAAATGTAATGGACACATAAAATACAAAGAGGTCTCATCCTCTTGGAGACTGCAACAAATTAAAAGATTCTTCCTGATAAATGTCTTAAATCATGTGGAACCTTCATATACATATTCTGCACAAATGGATCTTATAACTCACTGGTAGATAAAAGAATAGTAAGAAAATAATATTCTTATTTACTTTTTCAATTCTTACTATTAGTTCACGCTCTCGCTATATATATATATATATATATATATATATATATGACATGTTTTGAGCCAGAATCAGACTTAGTTTTAAAAAAAGGTCTTTATTCTAGAATTAGTACATCTATTCTGACGCTAAGAGCAGGGAGGAAAAAACCCGCCACTCGGTGTTTTAAGTGGGGGTTAGCACTTAAAACACCGATGGGGTAAGTATCGCGGATTTTAAGATTGTACTTGGAAATTAAGGCTAACATATAGGGCTACTAAATCTAACGATCTGGAATTAGACATGTTTATTGGCTAGGCCATATGTTCGGAAGAAGTAAATGGGTGATTAGTTTGATACTTAAAGATGAAATGTATGAGTTAAGTGCTAGATAGGGAATTTAATTTGTAATATAATTTAATTATCCTCACACACACACACACACACACACACACACACACACACACACACACACACACACACACACACACACACACACACACACACACACACACACACACACACACACACACACACACACACACACACACACACACACACACACACACACACACACACACACACACACACACACACATATTGTTCAAATTTTCAATCGTTAATAAATACTTTCCATTCATTCATTCAAGTTCAAATACATTTTTTAAACTTGTAGTGGATCACGCTTGATGTTAATATAATTTTTCAAATAATAATTCATTTCTTAAATTAAAAAATGAAAAAAAAAATAATAGTTCAACACCATATATAGAAAGGAAAATCGTTCATTGTGAACATGTAGGGCAATGGATAGCGCGCTGGACTTCTAATCCTAAGGTGGTGAGTTCAAATTCCAACTCCAAATGCCTAATTTCCGGGACTGTGATTTCTTTTTACTAAACTATTTTATTAGAATAGTTAAATCTAATTAATGAATAGAGAGCAACAAACAAAAATAATTGTCCAACGCCTTATATAGAAAGGAAAATGGAAAATTGCAAAGAAAATACATTTTTATTTTGGCACTTAATATTGGGATTCTGTCATATGTATATGCATATTTATATTAATTGTAACTACTTAATAAAAATTAACTAAAGCAAAATTTTTGTTTGTTGACCTCGGTAGCAATTGACCTAAATTTTTAAAAAATATTTTTTGTATATAATCATTCACAACATAACGGAGATTATACATAAATTATTTGAACAGCTTAATGAGTTTAATAAATATCTTGAAATCTAGATTTGTAATAATTTGATAAAATGACAAATGAGAATTTGTGTTAGAAAACCACGAGAAAAAGAACTGTATTATTTATCATAACAGTGTACATGTTGTGTGTTTTATTGATACTATTTCATTTTTTCTAGCATAACACATAATTAAAATACAAACTATAGGTTTAATAATGTCTATTATTATTATTTTGGTATAGCAGTGCTCAGAATTTTGCAAATAATTGTACTTAAATTCTCGTGAAAGGTTATCACTTCGCTAGGTCTAGCAAAAACTCTTAACATTAATTTTGTAAAATATAAAACTAGTTTTCTTTCGAGATATTAATTTTTATTTAATCAATCATCAATGAGCTCAGGCAATAAGTGTCCTGAAATTACATTTAATTATTGTTAATTTTTTGCTGTGTGTCACTGTTAGTTTCAATTAATCAATTTACATAATAAGTTTCTATAAACATAAAAATTTATCAAGATCACATTATAGTTTATTTACATGCTTATTCTCTCAATCATTATCCATATTGTTGTTTCCAATCCCCTTGGAGCAGGAAAGCTTACACCAAAAGTCAATTTGACCTTTCCGCGTAAAAGTCTCACACACCAGGCCTTGCTCTTCATACAACTGTCGCAGGGAAATGCCCCAGCAGTCCAGAAGATGAGCAAGAGAAGCAAGGAGAGAGCAGGGATAGGTAAAGAAAGACTTTACCCCCTGCATAGAAGTCATACTACGCAGGTGACCGCTTCTAAAGCGTGCAAGGGCCGTCTGATGAGCCCTGGAATTCCTGCACTGTATAGATAGGCCAGGACTTTTAGCTGCGTAGCAGTGGTGAGCAGGAGGGTTTCGTCAAGTCAAATTCATTTTATTTTTTGGAAGGAATGAATTTCCGAATGGGTTAAGACAGTGGAACTGGGGTTAGGGAGATCACATCCCCTACCAGCCAGCTCATCAGCAGCTTCGTTCCCAGGCACACCCACATGTGATAGAATCCACTGGAGACATATTTGTTTCCTCTGACCAAGCCTAACTAATTTGGATAAAATATCTAGACCAGTACTGTCCATAATTTTTGGCCAATTCTTAAATATTGGATGGAGCTTCTGCTGTCTGTCAGGATCCAGATACTGTTCTTATAAGAGTTGAGAGCATGATCAAGAGCACCACTAATAGCAATGAGTTCCGATCTAAAGAAGGACAGTGGTCAGGGACTCCTGATGCTGAGTTTAACATCGTTCTCAGGAGTGTTACTAAAAATACCACTCCCTGCTCTACCCGTATCCGAACGACTACCATCTGTGTAAATAATCAAGGCTTGATCGGGTACGTCATTTATTACTTCAAGTGCCAGTTGTCTGAGTAATTCCGGATGGCTGCTATGCTTGGGAGTACTGGTCAATAATTCCTCCCGGAATTCAACATGATTAAAAGAATCAATAGGTGTGATGCAGCTAAAAGGTGTACATGCGTCAACGTTGAAATCAATGAAAACATGTTTACGCATGCAATTAAGAGGGCTGTCTCGCTTTAAACGTTGGTTACTTGTACAATTTAAAATGAAAGAAGAGGTTCTATTGAAGGGTCCAAAGCTTTTAATTTTGTTAAAATACCTATATGAGTTGACTTCGAATCTCATAGTAAGAGGTTGGATGTCTGCCTCGTACAGAACTATGTCAGTAGGGCAACTACACTGGTTGGAAAAATTAAGGACGAAGTCGAAAAATTAGCATATCAGCTGAACGAAGAGGCAGAGCGGACAGAAAGACCAATCAGGAGATTAAGTAAGGTGATGTACGGTAGCACATGCGCAGATATGCAGGTAGACGTAATGGGGAGTGTCTGAGTTGTATAAAGCATGTTGTCGGTGTAAGATCAGTTTTTCTGGCAAAGAGATTGCACGCCGTATAGCAGTTAAAATCACACCGAGTTGCTGCCTCAGCGAGAAATGACGAATAATCAATCTGTTAGACGACATCTGGATGCTTTTACCCGAGGTCGAATCATTGGGAAGTTGAAGGAAGGCCGCAGTGGAACAAGTGTGGCTGCAGAGTTCGGAATTGCTCACAGCATCGTTTCACGACTTTGGAGACAATTTCAAACTACAGGAACAGCTATCCGGGGGGTTCAGTAGTGGTCGTCCACGAGGAACCACACCCGCAGATGACCGGTACATTGTCTTACAGGCCAGAAGAAACAGGCGGCAGACAGCGGGAGAAATCGCTAGACACACGACACAGGCGACTGGACGACCGATATCACGTTTTACCGTGGCCGGAAAACTGCACGGTGAGGTCTGTTTGCACGACGCCCTGTACGGTGTGTACCTTTAACGCCTGCCCATCGGAGAAAGCGTTCTCTGTGGTGCCGGGAACACCGGAATTGGAGAGACAATGAATGGGGACGAGTACTCTTTACAGATGAGAGCAGATTCAGTTTGAGTAGCGATTCTCATCTGGAGAGAGTGGGGAAGCCGCACTCATCCCTCGAACATCATTGAAAGGGACAGGTATGGAGGTCGCGGTGTTCTCGTTTGGGGAGGCATCATGCTTGGTAGTCGTACAGACCTTCACATCTTCGACGCAGGTTCAGTCAACGGGACCCGTTATTGTAACGAGATTCTTCTTCCATATGTGCGTTTTTTTAGAGGCACTATGGGTCTGCAGTTCCTTTTCATGGACGACAATGCACCATGTCATCGCACAGTAGCTGTCGAACAGCTCTTAGAGAGTGAGGATATTGAACATATGGATTGGCCGGCACGATCTCCGGATCTCAATCCCATCGATCATGTATGGGATTTTCTAGGCAGACGCTTGGCAGCTCGTATCTTACCACCAGTAACGATTCGGGAGCTTCGTTTGGCGCTGCAAGACGAATGGGCAGCAATGCCTCAACAACTCATTGACACCCTCATTCTCAGCATGGGCAGACGCTGTGAAACCTGCCTAGCAGTCAGGGGAGATCATATCCCCTACTAAAGACCGGATGTTTCTTTTACACAGGGATGTTTCGGTCTTCAGTCGCATTGCGCTCCATGCTACTTTTTCAATAAAGCTTCTTTTTATCCCTCTGATTTCTCTTTTAGTAAGTGTTGCTTACATATTACACATGTCCTTACGTATTGGGGATCTTACGGTATTAAATGTGTTGATTTGGAAAGCTTTTGTACAAAGTTATATTGAAAAAACCGTCTCGTCCTTAATTTTTGCACACCAGTGTATATCTAAGGCCCGTGATAATCCTCGCAGCACTGAGTTGCATTCTCTCCAGTCTTTCAAGTTTGTAGGAAATGCTACTTGAAAGATTTGGTACCCATATTTAAGGACTGGGCGAACCAAGGTTGTATAAGTTATTCTAAGTGTGGAGGTATCTGAACCCCAGTCTCTGCCAGAAAGATATTTTAAGATCTTTTCTTACTTTATCGGCTATTTATTATCCTTATTAATAACACATTATGGCATAATTTAAAAATAAAATCTGAAATTCTGCAAAGTTTATTATTAAGATTAGTATTTAAAAATAATTGAAGACTTTTTTTAATTGTTTTTTTGCTGCACCTAATATCTTCAGAAAAACATTGTTATTCAGTTAAAAAAATTTTTTTTCTTAAGATTTAATCACTTATTTTTCTCAATAATCTTGATGTTAGGCTTCAAACTTGAGGACATTTTTTTGATTTGATAAAGTTTTTCTTTAAAAAAGATTATTCATAATATTAAAAATCCAAAGTGAATTTAACATAAAATTCACCAACAAAAATCAATCTCTTTCTTTTGCATGCTAAAAATGATATTCGAGATTCTGTCACGAATATCTACCCCGAAAATACCGAAACTTTTAATGGATATTTAATCCGCGTAAAAAAAGAAGTCTCAGAATATTCAAAGCTGAGTGACAATATTACAATCCGGAACCAATTTTAAATTGATAAACTCGAGAAGACATTCCACGTGTGTTTTTCACAGTAAATCTTTTCCATTTCGTTCATGGAATCAAAATCAGAAAGAATAGACTTGTTTCAAGCCTCAGTGGTAATAAGATATTGCATTTTTATTAAAAAAAGATAGAAAAAACAGCTTTACGCAGTTTCAATCCAACCACTCGCAGAAACATAGCTTATGTTCTTCGCTCTACAAATATCTCTTGCATAGGTGAAATTCCACCGTCTATACCTGGATACAGTTTCTTCTTTTTCCCCATACCTACTCGTGTTATCTTGTCATCTTGGGAAAGGGAGAGACAACATTGCATCCGACAGTATTAAATTTTCAGATTTTTTCCCGAGATACTGTCCTGCTTCCCGTTTTACCTCCCCCCTAATTCTTAGGTTACATTTCGAAGCTCTTGAGTATCCTGCGAGCGAAAAAAATATCTTTTAGCTCTTTCTGTCTCCCTCCTCCCCCTTGAATCTCGTTTTACCTGGGTACCTTTCTAGGGGGGAGGGGAGGATAAAGCCTCTTAGAAAAGACTCCGATTTCTTCATCAGTTCTGTGAGCAAGATATGACGGAAACGACTCTGACTTTCCTTTTTCTCCAGTAGTCCCCTTCTCCTTGCTTTTTAGTATTGCTGCGAGAGAAAGCTACATTTAGACATATTTTTCCCTTTTTTTCCTCTTCTGGGGATTTTTTTAACGACGCTCTGTATTTAGTGGAGATGGTAAAAATGTTGTTGATGCTTTTAACGCTGGGAATGTTATTAGATACATTAAAGAAATAGAGACGGGGAAAACTGGATTTTCTTCCCAGGAATTTCATTTTCGCTGAAGAACTGTTTTTATTTATACCATGAATCAATAGTAGAAAATGTTTATTAGAATATTCCTAAATAAAAATAGCTAAATCCTATAAAAGGGAAAAAGTTGAAAAGAAGTCTAAATGAAAAGCCAAGAGCTGGTCTTACGGTTATAAAATATTTTTAGTTAAAGGGAGTTGGAAACCTCTCTCTTTCTCTAAACTGACAATGTTAAATTGGCTGTTTTCGATGTACCTTTTCTCAAAATCTGCTTTATGTACATGCTTGAAATTTTTCATACTATTAAAGTACGCCTCTCTTATTATACTAAAATGAGCTTTTAGCTAATTTTGAATTTTTTAAGAAATTATGAAATATTTTATCAAACATTGCGAAATTTGACCCATTTTTTACTTAAAAAATTTGTAAAAATTAAATTTTTGAGTGTTTTAAAAAAAGTTCATTTTAGTATATAAAGGGTGTTTTTTAGAGGTATAGAACTTTAAATTGCAATAAAACAACAACGTATTATTCGATTGACATGAATTGTTTTTTATTCGAATGATAATTTTGTGGCATTACATTTTAAATATGATCAAGCACGGCGTAGATTCATCGAATGGGCCCAAAACGAGATTGCCGTTGTTCCCGATTTTCATAAGCGAATTTTGTTTAGCGATGAAGCGCACTTCTGGTTCAATGGCTACGTCAACAAACAAAACTGCCGCATTTGGAGTGAAGCTAATCCACAAGTGTATGTCGAAACACTGTTACATCCAGAAAAACTGACTGTTTGGTGCGCTTTATGGGCTGGTGGAATCCTTCTTCAAAAACAATGAAGGCCACAACGTTACAGTCAATGGTGATCGGTATAGAGCCATGATTGCTAACTTTTTCATTCCTGAATTGAACAATCATGATGTCCAGGAGCTGTGGTTCCAACAAGACGGCGCAACATGTCACACAGCTCGTGCCACAACCGATTTATTGAAAGACACGTTTGGTGACCGCCTAATTTCACGTTTTGGACCGGTGAATTGGCCTCCAAGACCTTGTCATTTAACACCGCTAGACTATTTTCTGTGGGGCTATGTAAAGTCATTGGTCTATGCGGATAAGCCACAAACGCTTGACCCTTTGGAAGACAACATTCGCCGTGCTATTGCCGATATACGGCCACAAATGTTGGAAAAAGTCATCGAAAATTGGACGTCCAGATTGGACTACATCCGAGCCAGCCGTGGCAGTCCTATGCCAGAAATCCTATTTAAAAATGTAATGCCACAAGATTATCTTTCGAATAAAAAAATTCATGTCAATCGAATAATACATCGTTGTTTCATTGCAATTTAAAGTTCTATACCTCTAAAAAAACACTCTTTATTAGACATCATTATAAATAATTCATAAAAAGTTTACATACCTGTGAACAGTAGTTTCTCAGAAAAGGTACATCGCACATTAAAATTTACATTTTGAGATAAATTGATTTTAATGTATACAGTGAGACATCTAATCGGCTGGGAAAT
Organism: Trichonephila clavipes; assembly: GCA_019973935.1. NCBI lineage: Eukaryota > Metazoa > Arthropoda > Arachnida > Araneae > Nephilidae > Trichonephila > Trichonephila clavipes. The sequence continues at coordinate 304,953 of BMAU01007109.1, read as the reverse complement.
AAAAAAATAAAAGGCTCAATTTAAAATAAAAGATGCATGTTTGGGTTTATATCATTCGTTACACTTTTAAGCAAAAACAAAGTAATTTGCTTTCAATTTTCGCCATTAAAATGGGTGTGGCCCAAATTCAACGAACATTTAAAAATACATTTTAAGGGCTTCTAAATACCCCAGAGGTTCAAGTAAGGTACACTGGCCTCAAAAAGTTAAGGTACAACCGGGTTTTTGTGTCTAATTTGCAAATGAATGAATGTAGAAACAAAAAATTTGGAGGATATGTGCATTAAATAGTTTTTTATTGAATGCGTCATAGAAATTTGTATAAGTGTATTGCAAAAACGATTTATAACAAAAAAAGCAATCTCTGCGGAAAAGTCCATTCTTGGAGAAAACAGCACATCACAGTGTTATGTGGTAAAATGGCATAAAAACAATACAAAAACGGGTTCTAATAAGGAATGTGTCCACCTCTAACTTGAATGCATTGGCGGCATCGATTTCCCATGCTGTTTATTAAGTTGTCGGACACCGGAATAGGAAGCGAAGACCCAGACACAGAGTAAGCCTTGTTTCAGCTCATGTAACGACTTGTAGGAGGATTTAAAGCAGCAACCTCTCTGCCAAGATAGTCCCAAAGATGTTCTATCGGATTCAGGTCTGGAGATCGAGCTGCCATTCCATTCGTTCCAAACCGTGATCCTCCAGATACTCCTCAACAATCCGAACTCGGTGAGGTCGTGCATTATCATCCATCAGAATGAAGTCGTTACCAATAGCAGCAGCATATGGGCGGACATATGGATCAAGGATCTCATCCCGATATCTAAGACCAGTTACGGTTCCTCCATGGAACACATGCAGGTCAGTGTGGCCACCGAGCGAGATCCCTGCCCAAACCAGGATTCCACCATCTCTATAACTGTGTCTTTCAACAGTGTTGGATTGATGGTATCTAGTGCGCTGTTCCCTCCAGATCAGTAGACGCCCTGAATCACTCTCCATTGTAAATCTGGACTCGTCTGTGAACAGCACAGAAGCCCATTGTTGCTGCGTCCAAGAAACATGTTCTCTTGCCCAGCATAAGCGGTTCCTTCGCTGTCGTCCGTTGAGGAACGCACACAACTGGTCTTCTTGCATACAGACCTGCATTGTGAAGACGATTTCGCACCGTAGTAGCGGAGATTCTTCTTCCTGATGCTTGAAAGTGGTCTGCAACGAGCTGCGGCACAGTAGTGGTTCTTCTCCTTCGTGCTGAAAGAGCTAGAAAACGGTCTTCTGCAGGTGTTGTAGCTCGTGGTCGGCCTGGAACAGGTCTTCTGGACACAGAATCTTCGGATTGGTATTGATCCCAAAGTCGCTGAATAACACTACGAGACACATTGAGACGTCTAGCAGCATCAGCCTGCAACAATCCCATTTCCATCCATCCAACTGCCCGCCACCTTAACGAATTGGGTAAACGACGTCTCTGAGACATTTTCTAAACTCTATTGACTATTGTCACCGAAACTGCCAACTGTTGAAAATCAACACAGCTTACACACAAAAGTACGAAACCTTGATATTTGCATATTTTTCTCTCACTCATAAATATACGTTCTTTTCTATAAAATAACAGTGGTAGCAATTGTTTTTGCATTAATGTTTTTAAAGTCGTTATTATGATTCATGTAAACTATGCATTTCATTGTTACTGCCATTTTTTTATGGTGAGCTTCGAAAAACATGTTGTACCTTAACTTTTTGAGGCCAGTGTATTTTTAGAAAGGTTAAAATCTATACAATTTGAAAATGTAAAAATCTCAAATTGTGAAAAAAATAAGATTTTAGCTTGCCAACACCCCTTAAGTATTTTGAATTAAAATTGAACGTATTGGCAACGTTCTAATATATTTAGGGGAAAAAATCCAACCTATATTTCATTTATAAGAATTTATCAGTCCAACTGTTATGATACATACGCTATTTGAAACTTTGTTCTCTCGAATATGCTGTAATTTATGATATTTTCAGATCTCACATGCAGATTTCTTTATACTAGTAGTTCCGAAAATTTTCTCAACATCAACTTCTTTTAAATGAATAGTTTTCTTCATAAATTCCTTATTTTTTTTTTATCATATTGTGTACAACATACAATATAATGACACTAATAATAGCGTAAAAAATTAAAATCAACAATGAAATCAATAATGTGAACACAAAGTTATATAATAACTTATTAAATTTGTGCTTTATTTTTTTATATTTATTTTAAAATGATATTCTACTTTAGATGCGAGTACACTCCTCCGTGCCAATCTTTATTGTACGTATACCTATTAAAATTCATATTATTAGCTAATAATTACAGTTCTTGGAAAATTATAAAAAATTTTAAAGCAGAAGAAAATATCAGCTATCTCCGATAGATCTTTGGAATAATATCCACCTTTTAAAGTTTCCATAGACCTTTAAGGTGTTCTTTTCGAGCCTATTGGGAAACTTGGCTTTGTATCAACTATGGAAATAACTAAATTTTAAGGATAAGAAAAATGGCTTCTACTGTTCAAATAATGACATTAGAAATTTAGTAATTGGCTCAATTCATGTGACATCATAGTCATAGGATAACTCCATATCCCGTGTTTCCAGCCAATCAGTTCATACATTCATGTAACGTCCGAATCATATGATAAAGGCAATTTCGTGTTTCCAGCCAATCACTTTATGTGCTTCGCTATTCTCAGTGTCTGCTATTTACAGAAACTTTCTTTTAAAAAAGTTATGCATTATTTTTTAAAGCTAATTACTACTTCATTAGAAAACTTACTGGCGCCATCTGTTGCAGATAAATCTAACTTGGTCAGAAATAACACAGAACAAATTTAAATTTAAAAAATAAAATTTAATTAATATTTGAAAACATTATGTGTCATCCACTACAAGTTTAAAAAATGTATTTGAACTTCAGGGGATGAATAAAAAGTATTTTATTATCGATTGAAAATTTGAAAAGGTATATAAATAAATAAATATTGGGAGAGAGGGAACCAATAGTAGGAATTGAAAAAGTAAATATTTATTAATAATAACACTCACAGGTAAGCAAAATGCATTTGATTTAATGTAGAATACAAGCATTTCTCTCTCTAATTTTGAAAAAAAAATTGAATGTATTTTAATATTTTAACATCCTTACTCAATTATCAAATTTGAAATTATTTCAAACTTTTACAAGTAGAAAAACAACTACGAGTATATTGTTAGTTTTGAATTACTCAATGGAGAACACGTGATTATATTTATCATGTGATTTATATGAATTTAACCTATTGTGGAGATGGATCTTTACTTACTGTCAATATTGTAATTTCCTAGACACACACACACAATCAATTAGAACATTGTCGAAGACTTTATATGCATTTGGAGGACGTCTCTTACATTTTTTTTTAAAAAAGGAACACTTATCTATGCAGAACAATCGTTTGAAACATTTGCAGCTGTGCGTCTGTTCAAAAATTTTAAGATATGAAAAAAGCAAATCAAAAACAGAAATTCTTTGTTTTTGGTCTACGACATTAGTGATTTATGGAACGTATGGGCATATGGAGTATTTTGTTCATAGAAAAATAATAGTGCACAAACACGAAAAATTTTAAAATAGTTTTCTACTAAAAGGAATACTTTTTGAAAATTCAAATTAGTTTCTTTCATTCTCGAAAACTAAATTCTGTATGTACTTTTATAGTTCTAAAGACAAAATCGAATTTTTGTTGCTGAATTTTTTTAGAGTAGAATAGAGAATTAAGATGACTCATTTGCATTAAAATACTTTGAAAGGAACTAATAGAATATCAATATTTGCCTTTTGCAATAATAATTTATACTTTTTAAAAAGTTATTTTCCAATCACGGTTTTCTCATTAATACATTTAAAAGACTTTTTTTTATCCATAAAGAGCATTTTTGTACTCTTTATTTGCATGATTTTTGTAAAAGGATTTTAAGAGCTGGTCCTGTTAAAAGGGATTCATTGTTCTATTTTCTCTAAAGTCAACCTTTAATGGAATGAAAAATGATGTTTTTGAAAAAGGTTAATTGAATGGTTTATTTTTTTAAAAAAATTACAAATAGAATAAATGTTAATTTGAATTATTTAAAACTGTTTTTCGAGACATCTAAGTTTTCTTATTATTTATTTTGTATTTAATAATAAAATAATTTAAAATTTTAAATAGTTCTATCATTTTTGTTTGTTGCAGTTCTTCATTCAACTATTTTTTATTTATTTAATCTATAAACTGTTAACAGAATTTAAAAGCGAAATATATTTATTTAAACTATTCAAAAAAGTAGAATAGACGGATTTTAAACGAAAACATCTTAAAATGCAATTCTTTTTTTGAAACTCATTCTCATCAAATTCAAATGTATCTATTGACGAAGTTAAAAATTTTCAGCAAGCTATTGTGTCTAATACATTTGAAAAAATATTAGTTTTGAAATTTTTAAATATAATCGTTCAGACTGGATGTTTTGCAAACTTTATTTTTAACAGCATTATACAAATAAATAAAAAAATAAAAAAAATAAATTTAAAATAGTTTTTCATCTGAATTTTTGAACTAAATAACAAATGACTCACATTGGTTTTAAAAGGTGACCAACTACGTTCAAAGTCTTGATTTTGGAAAAGAATATAAATGAATAATTTTGTGATATTTTTTTAGTGTCAGTTGAATTAGAATATACATATAAATTATCTTAAGAATGTTATTACAAGAAAAAATTATTTAAATGCAATTTTTCAATAAAAAATGAACAAAGAATTACCTGTTTTCAAAACATTCACTTATGATGAAAAAGGATTTTATGATACTAATATTTTTCTATATATAGCTAAGATTTCTCTGCAGAGCCTGAACTAGGATTTTTGAAAAATTCCCATTATTTGCAGAGTTACAATTAATTGAAATAATAAAGGGTGTTTTTGTGTTAAAACATTTCTCTTCTCTATTATATTAAAATATGAATAAATCCATTCTTAAATTATTTATTTAAAAAATCCCAACTCAGCCCTTGTATAGAAGTACTAACTATATACAAAAAAAATATTATTATAGAAGCATTTTTATGGAAGGAGAATGGTTTAAAAATATGTAATTTTACATCAGTTTTTGCCGAAAAATTGCATTTAAATATTTTTTCTTGTAATAATATTCTTAAAACAGCTTTATATGTATATTCCAATTCAAGTGACACTAGATATAATAAAAATTATCTGTTTAAATCATTTTTTAATATCTCGATTCCGAACGTATTCACCTTTAAAAATTTAATTCAAATTCTGAAAATGTTTATTATAGTATTGATAACTCTTAAGGAATTTTTCGCGTGTTATTTGACAAAATTATTTAACATAAGTTATTTGACAAAAATTATGCTGATATGGAAATAGACGTGTCTTGATTTACGCGGCGAGTATTTTTTTATAATGGAATTTTGTATTTCAATATAAATCTATCGCGCAAATTTATACGAAATGAAGCGCATTAAGGTTTAAATTGATTGTTGTGTTACTACTCAAGGTAACTGCATGTAAACGAAGTAGTATCTTCTTCGTTGATATTAACAATCAAAAAAGCAGATTAAATTCAAACTTTTCTTTATATAAGTAGTAAAATATATTTGTTTCGAAATTTCTTAGTTCAAAATGTTGTGGATATAAATAAACAAATAATGTAAAAAAATTCTCTTTACATAAATTCTATTCCTACTTAGGTCAACAAAGAAAATCTTTATTTTAGTCAGTTAAATTAAATTTGTTTGAAAACACTGTATGAACAATAAGTGTCATCCATTGCAAGTTTAAAAAAATATATTTAAAGCCAAGAAAAAATTCGTCAGAAAAACTTACTGGCGCCATCTATTGGTGCTAAATCTAATTTAATCAGAAATAACGCAGAATAAATTAAAAATTAAAAAATAAAATTTAATTAATGAATTTGTGAGAAAACTGTATTAGCATCAATCGACATCCAATGCAAGTTTAAAAAAATGTACTTGAACTTCAGTGGAAGAATAAAAATCATTTTATTAACGATTGAAAATTCGAGCAAGTTATATATGAATATATATATAGGGGGAGAGAGTGAACTAATAATATGAATTGAAAAATATACGTTAAATATTTTCAATACATCTATCAAGAACGATGATAATTAGTAAATCCAGAATTTAATGTAAGAACTTTTTGAAAAATAATTAAGAAATGATTATGATTTTTGACAATGTAATTTTTTATAAGTATCGTTTGTATTAATATTTGTAAGTTAATATAGTGATAATAGCAAATAAATGGTTATAGAATACTTTTGCGTGTCTGTGTGAGTCACTTAAAGAGGTAATGAAAAAAATTAAATTATGAAGACGTGTGTACATCAGTGGTTCTCAAACTTTAACTACTGGCAACCCAATTTTCAATGATAATTTTTATCGCCCCCCCCCAAATAATAATGTATTGAATGCAATAATAATGCACTTTAGCGGGCGGGGGGGTGGTGCTAAAAAGCGATCATAATTATAAACCGTATAAATTAACAAGATAAGTATTAAATTTTGTATATGTTACTTTTTAAGTAATATATATTTTTATTTTTTTACTTTTTAGTTCGATTCACTACAAAAGCGAGTTTTTTTTAATTTGTTTTTAAACTATAATTTATTTTATAATTATTTTTACTGTACACGATAAAAATCACAATTCCAGCGAATAATTTAATTAAGAGAAAATATACTTACCTACTTTCAAGGACTTTACAATTTTTTTTTTATTTTTTGAGAAAAAAATCCAATAAAACTAATGAAAATGTTCCTAATCTGCGTGTCCTTAATAAAGGACATAAAGCATGTTCATAGAAAATATTTTTGAACTAAAGTGGTCGCGCAGGGAACTCGATCAAAACTAGTAACTTGATTGTAAAAAAAAACGTTTGCAACTTCCCAAAAAAAGAGAGCGAAATGGGATAAAAATTCACTTTAGTTCCCATTAAGACTGTCATGTTGGAGGATACTCTGTCAAGGCCATTGGTAACAAATAAACAGTTTTCCCAGAATTAACGATTTCGTGAACATTTAGATGACTTCGCGCATCGCGCGACCGATCCTGTGTTAAAAGTGTATTCAATAAAACATATGGATATTAATTCTAAAAAAGAATTGCGTAAAGAGTTTTTCGTTATGCATTATATGTTTCAGAATACTCATCTTGGCCAAATAATCCTTCAAATTACTCAATATGCTTATCCATATATCATATAACTCATTCACATGGGAAAAAAAGCAACAGAAAAATATTATTTACAACTTTCCTAAAAGAAAAACAGATGGAGTGAAACATACCAGTAAGTTTGAGGGTCAAATACAGTCAGGTCTCTTTTTATGCGGATTCTTTTTATGCGGTTTTGAAGTTGTGCGGTTTGTATTTCAAACATTTGCAGTTTGTATTCCAAACATTTCTAGATTTTTGTTATTATTATTATTTTTTATACTGAGACGTGTGTGTGTAGATTGTAGTATTCCGAGAATTTCCGTACCTTTGGTGCTTACGTCTGTGGCTCGGCTGCGACAGTCTTAGATTCGCATTCGTTATTTCAGTTGTATTTCAGTAGTATACCGATACGATATCATTATTTCGAGAGAGAGAGAAATTATGTTATCTCTTAGAGAGAGGTGCCTCGTTCATTTTTATAAAAGTTTCACTTTAATAAGTGGCGAATTTATGTTGCAATATAATAAGCAGCAAATTTTGATTTCTGATTTAAAGTGAGTGTCGTAAAAAGTTTTATTTTTCATTAGAAAATTGTAAGTGTAATTTTTTTAAATTTCTTTTCTAAGATTTTATTTGGCCCAATGGAGAAAAAAACATCAAAAGACAGTCAATTTCGTTGGAAACGAAAATTGCAGTTTTAGATCGCTTAGGAAAATGAGAAGATCTACGGCTATTGGAAAACATTTTTAATTTAGGCGAACCTACTGTCAGAGCAATTAAAAAGAATGAAGTTGCAATAAGAAAATCGGTCATTTCTGGTACAAATTACACCAAATTTGCATCGTACACAAGGGATGTATTATTAGAAAGAACGGAAAGAGCCATCGCAATTTGGATTGAGGAACAAGTTCAAAGAAGGATTCCTGTAAGTGGTTATTTAATCCAAGAAAAGCTCTCAATGAAACAGTCAGAACCATCTACTTCCACTTCCCAAGCTAGAAAAGAATTTTCAGCTAGCAAAGGATGGCTAACCGGGTTCTTAAAAGAAATGCACTTCATTATATTAAGATAACAGGGGAGAGCGCGACAGCAGATGAAGGAGCAGCAAAAATATTTCCAGAGGAGCTAGCGAAAATTATTGAAGATGGGGACTATTCTGCCGATCAAGTATTTAACGCTGATGAAACAGGACTTTATTGGAAAAAATTGCCTAATCGTACTTACATCGCAAAGGATGAAAAAACTGCAAGTGGACATAAAGCAAGTAAAGATCGAGTCACCTTATTACTTTGTAGCAATGCATCAGGAGATCGGATGTTGAAACCTCTCTTAATAAATAAATCTCTTTAGACCACGCGCCCTTAAAGGTAAAGATTTAAAAACAACTGCCCATGCATTGGATGGCTAACCCGAAAGCCTGGATGACAACAGCTATTTTTTACAGAATGGTTCAATAATTGTTTCGTACCAGAAGTGGAAGCCTATATGAAGGAAAAATCTCTGGATTTTAAAGTTTTTATTAATTGTTGACAATGTAGCAAGTCATCCAGAATTAGAACATCTAAATGTTCAACTAGTATTTCTTCCGCCCAATACAACAAGCCTTATTCAGGCATTAGATCAAGGCATAAAAATATTATATTAAGACAACGTACAAATTCATCTTGAATAAACTAGAAAATGAGTCCAAAACAGTGAAAAAGATGTATGGAAACAATTTTCTATTTTTGATTGTTTAATTCATGTTGCATCTGCTTCAGCTCAAATAAGACCTACAATTTTAAATGCCTGTTGGAAAAAGATTTGGCCAGCATGTCTGACAGACAATACAACCACTCAAACATCGACACTATCAGATGAAATAATTAATTTGGCACATGAAATTGGAGGAGATGGTTTTAATACACCTCAGCCACAATGATGTAGATAAATTGCTTGTGGGTGATGCATTAAGTGACAATGATATTGATTTAACTTTAGATCTAACTGTAGACGGCGTCGTAGGTCTAGAAGGTGATAATAATGAGGAAGAAAAATCAACTCCCCTCACTGGAAAATTAATTCAAGAAGGTCTTCAACTTTGCAGTAAATTAGAAAATCATTTTTCTTATTAATGCCCCCAATTCTGAACGAGCCTCTAAATTACAACGTGAGCTGCAGAACTGCATGTCTGATATCCTGAACTCTATAAAAAAAAAAAATAAAAATAATCCTCATCGCAAAGTTTAATTACTGATGACATTGTCAGAAAAGGAAGAGCTACACAGAACGAGAATGAAGTTTGTGAAATTCCGTGGCCTTTACCGCAATATCTATTGCAGAAACAGTCTCTTCTGATAATGAATGTGATTTGGAACCACTTCGCAAACGGTGCAAACCATTATCAGATAGCGATAATGATTAAAAATGTAAAACTATGTGTATTACTTATCCATAAAATAAAAATGAATTAAGGTTTGAATACAAGTTTTTTTTTTTAGCTTTTGTATGAATTTCTTTCAGACATTCGAAGTAATTTATCATGCAGCCCTATTTCTTTCCATTTCTGCAATTTTTTTATGCGGTTTTAAGTTAATTTTAACTAGTTGTTTTGGTTTTATGCGATTTTAGAAAACTAAGGAACGTATCCCTACTTTTTCCATTCAAGTAATGTCTTTTTTAATGCGATTTTTTTATATGCGGTTTTCGGTAGAACGTATCTACCGCATAAAACGAGACCTGACTGTATATGATAGTCAAAAGTAATATTTTAGGGGTTAAAAGAAACGTAATAAAAAAATCTCTCACCGTGTGATTACAGTAAAGCACAAACAAAATGTCTTTTTTTATTTGGCTATAGGATCAAAGATAGCTAATGAACGTTGGAAGTGTAATCTTTTATTTTTGATGATCACCAGATGATATACATAAATATAAGTGTAAATGTGCATTTTTTATTATGTCAGAAACCATTTAGATTTTCTTCATTCCAAAAAATTATTTTCTTAAACCTTTTATTTTCAATATGTTCACGCTCCCCTCGCAGGGATACCACCCCCCAGGGGGGCGCGCCCCACAGTTTGAGAAGCACTGGTGTACATTGTTTAAGTGAAAATGTTTTCTACTACATTCATTTGCTTAGGAATATGTAGTTGAAGATTATTCTCTGCTAAAGGAAAAAAAATATTTTGCGTTTATTCAGACAAAGTGAAAATGTTTTGAAAACCATAAATATTACATAAAAAGTAACATTCAACAACTTATTCATAAACTACTTTTAGTTTAAAATTTTCATATATTGTAGAATTCTATAAATTTGTAATATTTAATTGTATGAAACTGAAATTTCAGGGCTTCTGTAGTAGCTTAATAGATTACTTATTCATTTACTTACACTATTGAGCAACAAAATTCGAGCTTCCCGTCCTTTATTAGTGTCTTAAAAGGGAATTTACTCGACATACGATCACAAGTCTAAAATGTTACAAAATGCATGAATTTTTTATTCAGTTTTTCTCTTTATTTTAACATTAAGTACATGTGAATCACCTGAACTTAAAATATAGTAAACATAACAACAGAGAGAAATCTATGAGATAATTGTCAAGTGTTGATTGTCTGTATGATTATTATCTTTGATGTAGTTTTGAAAACTAAATCGAGAATGGCAACAGTAAAGTTTTTGATGATCTTTCAAATTGTGTGAGAAAAAATAAATGGATTTGAGTTGTTATTCGTGTGTTTTAAAGAATTAATTGTAACTAAATGAGTAAAAAATAATTATTAGAGATCTTATATTCCATTTTATGCGTTTTTGAATTTTATTTTTGAGATGTGTTTTAAAGCAATAGATTAAATTGAATATAATCAATTCTTTTGATTTAGAATTCCATGACAGAACAATAATGTTATTGTTTTGAAACGGCAGAGTAAGATTAACAGTAAAAATATAGTAGTACACATGTTTTCATAATGAATGGATTCTAAAATGTTTTTTTAAATATTTGATAAACCACAGTTATTGATTTCATTTGAAAATATTTATCTTATATTTAAAAAAATCGTTTTGCGTTTGTTAAAATCTTTTCCTCGCCTTGCTTTGAGAGAGAGCACACAGATTCTATTTAGAAATCAATAATAATTGTTTATCTTTTATTAAAAGATTCATCTCTATCAATTTCAACTTCATTTTAAGCAATTTTAAAGAATGACAAGTCTCAACCGTGCCAAATACCTTTCACAACAAACGATCTGACTTAAATGTGAAGGAACATTTTGCGCTACTCTGCAGAAAATGACAAATCAACTACGGAGCGAGGAATTTCGAATAAATATTCGAAGCCGTGAATAAAATACAAATCCTTTTAAATGAAAAAGCAACAGCATACGGTGAAGCTGATAAGCATTGTTATTCGAAAAGGGGAGATAAGCTATTTTGACTATCGATCGGAGGAATGTGACTCCTAAGAGCATTTCCAGTTTTCGATTTTGGAACGAAAATATTCTCTTTCGTAACAGAAACCAGATGAAATGAGAATGCATTTTTTCTGCTTTGACGTCAGAACTTCAGTGGTCAGAATACCGATTGTTTTTATTGGAAAAGTATACCACTATGGGCAGTTTTCAAATCTCCATATTGTAGATAAGATTCTTTTAGCTACTAGAGAAACTACCTACCATAAATAATAGTATATTTTAAAGCGTTATGTTTTGAAAAAAGGTGAAAAATATATATTGATAATGCCTTGAATATTTTGCGAATGACAATCTTACCAAAAGAACTCTTCAAAGAATTATTCTGATGTACATCGCCTTTATGTTACTCTTATAAATACAATAACATAGACCTGGTACCTCTTGAAGAATCTGTAGAAGGAGTTCTCGATATGTATAAGTTAAAATAAATGAGAAATTTTTATCTCTACATTTTATTACTGAGAACGAACCTAGAATTTTCTTTACAAGTATTACTTATATGTATTTGTCATGAAGAATATTTTAAGACAGTTTTTAATGCAGTTATTCGAGCAGATCACTAAAACATTCATAACATTGATGGGTGAATAAAGGAATTTTTATTGAGTTAAAAATACATCGAAAGCATTTAGTGTTATGATAATTTAAAATATTTGATAAATAAACGTTTTAAAACTATAACCCATTTATTATAATTTATGAGTTATTTTATTTTTAAAAACATTTTACAGCATTTAATATACCAGATAAAATCTTTCCATAACCAAGCCCTTCGCATGATCACTGGCGGAGTTAAAACTACTCCAGTACTTGCCATGCAGTTACTTTGCGACCTTCAGCCATTCACTAATATAATTGAGAAGAATGCTGCTATTCTCTTCAATAGACTTATTAGACTCCCAAATAATTCATTCTGGTGGGACTATGATTCCGATGGAGGATGTAATCTTAAGACTCAAAAGGGCTTTATTCAATGTGTTCGTGAGAACATTCAATATAAAGTCATTAATGATGTGCCCTTTGAATTACTGTCTTTTGCTAACCCCCTCGACTACGCAATACTCGACATCAGATTGGACCTTGTTCTGAATGTGAGAAAACGTGATCTAAGTCCAACTGCTCTTCACGCTATAGCTTTGGAAACTATCAATGCCCGCTTCCCACCGGAGGAGTGGCTTCACATTTACACAGATGGCTCACTCTTGGACTTTGCCCAAGACGCTGGCATTGGTGTTTTTAGTCACCTCTTATCCTTCTATTTACACGCCGACCCTTTGACAACTCACTTTGATGGTGAGGTGAAGCTATACATATAGCCCTTCAGCAACTTGCTGTTCGTCTCCCCCATTGAAAGAGCTGTAATTCTTTCAGATTCTACTTCTGCCCTTCAGGCTTTGTCCAACTATAATGAGAATAATTGTTTACGTGTGCAGAACTGTAGAGAACTGCTGGGAAAGATAAAAGGAAAGATCGTCTTTCAATGGGTACCATCCCACTGTGGTCTTTGGGGAAATGAGAGGGCAGACTTTTGGCAAAAAAAGGGAACGGGTATCCTTCAGAACTTTCGCAGAGACCTGACACTTCATTCTGCCAAACTGGAAATAAAAAGGATTTTTAGGGGAATCATTTCGCCTTACAGCTTCTCGTGTTGCTCGTGATAAGCCTTGGAGTACACTATGTAAGAAATCCCACGGTATTCCAAGTTCTCCTCGTGCTGCTGCTGTGGCTAAATTTAGACTTTTAACCGGACATGACTGCCTTTGTGCTCATCTGTTTCGTTTTAATTTAGTGACTTCACCTATCTGCGTTTCGTGTGACACTGGACAAGACATGACTGCCGCTCATTTGGACGAGTGCTCTGCACTGAATTATCTTAACTGCATTGTAAAAAGGTATTGGAGAGCCCGTTGCCTAATGACCTGATGGTCAATGGCCTGGCGTTTGTAAAATAAAAAATATACCAGAGATTTTCTTTATGCTTTTTCAACGACATATATCGTAAATTTCGTGTGCATTTTTTTATCAAAATTTATCCAAGATTCGAAACAACATATATGTAGAATTGATAAAACAAACAAAAATATTTCTTGCAATTCTTAAGAGGTAAAGTTACATTAATCTGGCAATATAAAGATACATGAGGACTATTAGCAACGACCTCGTAATTTTGAACCCTGGTCGAGAGACGAGGACTACACCTGCCCTGGCACCTCCCTCCCCAACTTTCACACCTCACCAACAGGAGAACGTTTTTGCCTCGACAGATTTAACGTGCAACGGGCCTCTGAACACGGCGGAGTTTCAGAGGTACCGGGCTCGAACCCATGACACACCATCCATGCGTCCATGATATTGACCACTGGGCTACCGCAGTCACGGTATCGTTTGGGTAACCTTAGGCATTATATGTATGCAATAGAAATATAATTTTAATCTAAGGAATTTTAGATGGGCACCTGTGGACAACAGATTTTTAACGCAAATGTCAAGATTTTTAAGTGATTTATTCGAATATTGCATAGAATACTAATAAGCAAATACAATACACTGAAGCATACTCACAGTTCTTACGATTTAATCATATAAGAATAACAGCATCATGAATAGAGTAGCATTCAATATATCCGTTTCACAAAAACAGTTATTGAATTTCAACATATTTATCTTTTCATTCAAATTTCGACAGATATCAAATTTGAATTTTTTGATATTCAAATAACATATCTGTCGAATACAGGCTGAAAAACTGTTGCCAGATACTTGAATGTATGTCAAATGAAGGCAGAAAAAACTGATTTCATTTGACTGAAAAAACTGTTGTTAAATACTTGAATGCATATCCAAGTCACTATGTTATGCTTATCTATTCAACATGGCCTTTAGAGACATTACTCAATCTTTCACGAATAAGCAGTGAATTAATTCATTTTTACCAGCTCTAAAACCTCATCCCCACGAGATTTACTGCATTAAATTCATTATTAGTCCACTGAATCACAACGCTATTTTCCAAATTACTGTTGCGTACCTGGTGAAGTTCGCAAAAGAAAACCCAACAACCCTTTGTTTCCCCTTTTAAAGGCGGAACTTATATTCCTTATGTTCGTTTTCTATCCAATTAACTATTTTCCTTACGAGTGTTTAACTGAAGTTTCGCCCTAAGGAAGAATAGTTTTGTTTTCCCATTGCGTGTTTTACGCAATTTGATATTTTTAATAGCGAATTAATTTTCCTCTGCAAATACAATTTAATATTATATTTTCTATTTCTTTTATTAATTAAGATGATAGGGTAAAGTTAAATTTTAACTAGGTACGTTGCAATTTTGAGCCGTGGGTGCGTATATCCAAAGCAGGCAGAAAAATGTTATTGCCAGATATTTGAATGTCACTCTATTTAAGTAAACAGATAAAATAAATACAAAATAAAATAAGTTCATAGATAAAATAATGCAATTAAGCTTCGTAGTAATTAGCTATATTTATATAAATAAATATCTCTAATTACCACGATCAGGTGGCATAAGTAATTATCGATCAAAGGTATTGTCTATCAAGTGGTAAAAGTAACAACAACACAATAATATAAAGAAATAACTATAAAAGATACTGAAACACATTGAATAATATTAAATTCAGTTAAAAATTAAGCACGCAACCGTTTTCATATAATTGCAGACCATATAATTGCATATAAGATTTCTTAAAACATTAAAAATGTTCTATATTCCCCAGCTCTAATGAGATTTTTTAAGAAAAGTAAACAAATTTCCAATCGTATGTAAGGATAGTTTTTCGCAGTTTTTAACACATTAATAAAACTTGAATCAGCTAGCCCAGGGTGTGGCAAACCATGGAACTTTCCATAGAAGTTTGTGACTCGTCAGTTTTTTGCCTGTGTGAATTATTAAGAAATGCTTCTCTTTCTCGTTTTCCTTTATAATTATCTAGTGAAAAAATTACTTGTATTTATATAAACATTTAAATAGTTAACTGCCTTAAGATTGTTATTTGTGTATTATAAATTATTTTTCTTCAACAAAGCTTACTGAGAATCAGTGAGAATAAAACAATGATTTCTAAAGCATTATATGTCCAATTAATTGGTACAAATGCCTTGAAGTGATTTCCAGCAACGTTTACTTAGTTTCCCACCTGAGCTCGAAGGCACTCATGATTTTGCACAAGAGATACACTTAAGCTCCCGACAGAACTGAAAAAATATATAATCCGTATTTTATCACAAGCTTTAAAGTTAATAAAAAGAGTTTTGAAATGACTTTTGTATGTGTCAGAAAAACCAAAAAATATTTTAATTATTAATGTAAACATGAAATTCCTGAATAATTCGCTTCCGGTATTATTGGTACAGAATTTCTCTTTCGCGAAGCTTGAAATTTAAATTCACAGCATTACGAAATTTCATAATGGTTCCTTTGGTATTGAGGCACAGAAATAAAAATAGCTTTCATAGTTCTTGGTTTCCTACGAAATGAAAAATGTTATTTTGGATAAAGTTGTATTCAAGTATAATTAAAAAATATTAATTATGTAGAGCAGAAGAATAATCATCGCGACTGCTGAAAAAGCCCTCCCCCCTTTCCAATGCAAGCTCCTGCATTCACAGTGAAAGAAGAAACATCGGTTAACACGAAAAAATACAGCGATCTTGACAAACTACTATGCATTTTCATGCATTTTTTTCTCTTAACGCGAAACGAAAATCGTTTAAGGCTACACATTACCCTAAAAATTTCATTTTTACCGAAATTTTTTTGCATGTTTTGGTGGCCCATATCATTGAGATGCTTGCCACGAAATTTCAGATCTGTTAGAAAATTAGTTTTTAAGATATTTGAAGTTTCGAGCTATGGTTTTGGTTTCGGTTTTTCTTTTAAAGCATTTTTTCACACTTAAGTTGAATTAATTAAAAAAATTTTTGAGCTTTTAGTTTGAAATGGTTATTAATTCCAATTTTCATTACTAAAATCATTTCTGCTTGATTATGTTTTAAGTTCTTGAGTTCATAATTAATTAATAAAGATTAATTTCATGGCCAATTTTTACTTTAAAAATAGTTTATATAACTTAAAAGCTTTATCATTAATTTTTTCCTGTAGAGAAAATGCCATGGCAAATGGGTTTTGGGTTTCTGTGAGAAACAATATTTCGAAGAGATGGAATACTACTGAAAATGATGTATTTAAATATTAGTCCTCTGCTGATTCTGCAATTAGACTTCCGAATACAAGTATTCTGAATTCAAATGCTGCAGATATAACTGAATATTTCCTTGATGTATACTAAACTACATTATACTAAACATATTGTAGTACTATATTTTAGTATTTTAAAGTCGTACGACAAGAGCTAAAACTTCCAAAACTGCCTCAATTTAAAACTGAAAAAAAAAAATTTTATGAGCAAACCTGAATATTTTTAGCTTAAGTTAGTATCATTATTATTTTGTACATAAATTTTCGTGTTTCAAAACTTAAAATATATCAAATTTCAATATTAGTATATTTTGAATTAAAAATATAATGTCATTTTAATAAAAATGTGTAGAACATACATTGGAAAATAACATATTAAAAAATTAGAGTTTTACGGGCATTATAAGTTTTTGTTTTACGACTTTAAAAATTTTAAATGCGTTTTTCTCACACTTTTAATTTTGAAGGTATAAGTATTTTCTAATCCCTAAGGCTTTTTCCTGTTCAGGATAGAGTCTTGAATTTTTTTGTATATACTCCCAAATGTATGTTTTATAAAAGTTAGTATGGATTTAGGGCTGAGAACTCTAGTTATTTTTCTAAAAAATGCTCAAGTTGATATTTTAAAAACTTTCGTGTTTTTTCCAGGTTTTTCTAGAAAAATAATTATTAAAAATCAACAAGGGAATAGATTTTCAAATCCATACTAATTATTATTTGTAATAATCTAAGAATCATAAATAACTTAAAATTACTAAAAAAATTTAAAAATTGAGTATTTTATAAGAGTTTGAAAAAACTTCAAAAATTCCTAATTTTTTAAAATTATAAAATAATGGCTGGTCAAACTATTTTTTTGCTTACAGAATCAGCTTAATAATATAGTCTAAATATAAAACATCAATTATTTTTACTGTAACTGTCTCCAAAATATTTTTTTGGAAAAGGGTACCATGTAGCCTTAACATGAAAAGATTTCCCTTCTGAGAATGAACAAAATGCGGAAACCACCAGTCGGATTGGATTGTTCAATCGCATTTTAAGAATTCATTGCAAGAGATGATAATGTGTACACAGTCCCAATTTTACGGCAGACAAAGACATTCTAGAATTTGTTCAAAGCTTAAAAAACATAATTGATGCAGATTCAGACGATGAAAACAAAATGAATAATACAGTTCCTGTTCCCACATCATTCGAAATGAGAACATAATGAAAAGTATGCGCAGTTGTTGAGACTCACATTTCAATGGTGAAATGAATAATAAAATGGGCAAAATTGAATAATTTGATTCTAAAAAGATGCAAAGAAAAATATTAATTACTTTCGAAAAACTCAATAAATACTTAATTTTTCAAAAAATTTGAAAACTTTGTATTTTACTTCTTTTAGTTTTTATGAATGCTTTTGTTTCAATGATTTTTTTTATTAAATCTATGCATACCTATATATACATACCTATGTAAATAAATTTTCTTGAATATATATATATTTTGTAATATCCCGTAAAACGAAATTCTTTTAACGCTAAAAAATATTCCAGTCCCTTCAGTTCCGTGTTAATCGATTTTCACTGTAAATAGTTCTGGTTCTTTGACAGTTAGATAGTCTTTTTTAGATAGTCTTTTTCTTTGATAGTTTAAATGTCTTGTTTCACTTACAAATTTGCTCTTCATTCTCAAAAGTCTGCCGGCCCCCAAGCTAACTTATAACCTAATAATTTCATATTAAAGATTATTCATAATTTAAAGTTCTTATCTAAGTTTACTGTAAAAATCAATGAATTAACTATTAGAACAATTTCAATATCGGACGTGAAGTTTGGTCGTGCATCCAACGATCTACATATCTCATTAATACACTTTCACAGTCACTCAAATTCCCAACTTTTTAAATATAATACCGTTATTACCAAATCTTAATTAATTAAGGGCAGATTTTCGATATTACGATCGCTTTTAGTCATCCAGTTAATAAGCGCTATGCCCACAGGTTCCATAAAGCGAGAATTACAAAAGATTTCACAGCTTAATTAATTTCACGTCAGATGGGGTACCTGTTAAGCCGTTCAACAGATTTTCGACTGTGGAGATAGTTAGTACTGGAAGTCAGGGCCATAAAACTGATTAAAGCCCTTTTCCGGACTCTCGTTCATAATTGATATTTTTGCGCCATTACTTTTGAAATTTGTTGTTTATAAAATTCGCGATTATTTATGAGCTGTCGGATTAATTTGTCTTTAGCGTGATGAGGAGGGAAGGGAAGAAAAATGTTTGGCTAAATGAAAATTCATCAAAACGTCAATTACCGTCGCTTCTTTTCAGTTTCCGGAGCGAGAGATGCTTCCTGAAATAATGATGTAATTCGCCCTTCCCGAGACTTTGTCATAAATAATGCCGAGGAACATCCGACTGGACATCTAAGATGAACAGTGGTATGGAGGCGTGGAATAATGGAAAATGTATAAATAGAAGAACTCTGATGCACCTTTCCGTTGAAGATGTTTTTAAGAATATTTGATGCCTACTTGCTGTAGATATTTCTCGAATTCATGTTTTTGGTTTCGCTTTCAGATCTTCTACTGTGCAATTCATTGTATTCAATAATAAAGGATGTTTTTTTAGAGGTATAGAGCTTTAAATTGCAATAAAACAACGATATATTATTCGATTGACATGAATTTTTTTTATTCGAAAGATAATCTTGTGGCATTACATTTTAAATGATTTCTGGCATAGGACTGCCACGGCTGGCTCGGATGTCCAGTTCAATTTTCGATGACTTTTTCCAACATTTGTGGCCGTATATCGGCAATAAAACGGCGAATGTTGTCTTCCAAATGGTCAAACGTTTGTGGTTTATCCGCATAGACCAATGACTTTACATAGCCCCACAGAAAATAGTCTAGCGGTGTTAAATCACAAGATCTTGGAGGCCAATTCACCGGTCCAAAACGTGAAATTAGGCGGTCACCAAACGTGTCTTTCAATAAATCGATTGTGTCACGAGCTGTGTCACATGTTGCGCCGTCTTGTTGGAACCACAGCTCCTGGACATCATGATTGTTCAATTCAGGAATGAAAAAGTTAGTAATCATGGCTCTATACCGATCACCATTGACTGTAACGTTATGGCCTTCATCGTTTTTGAAGAAGGATTTCCACCAGCCCATAAAGCGCACCAAATAGTCAGTTTTTCTGGATGTAACGGTGTTTCGACATACATTAGCTTCACTCCAAATGCAGCAGTTTTGTTTGTTGACGTAGCCATTCAACCAGAAGTGCGCTTCATCGCTAAACAAAATTCGCTTATGAAAATCGGGAACAACGGCAATCTCGTTTTGGGCCCATTCGACGAATCTACGCCTTGCTTGATGATCGTTTTGATGAATTGCCAAACCAAACTGAGAATAAATCACTTGACAGCTGTTAAATCGGTAGCCATCTTGGAAAGTAATGAAAACTTAAACTTCTATACCTGAAAAAAAAACACTCTTTAGAATGGTAAAATTCTACTTAAAATAATATTATTCCATTTAATTTCCAATTTTTTTTCTAATGGCCCCCTACCTGGGGAAGCAATCTCTTCATCTACGCCAGTGTTTCTCAAACTGTGGGGCACACCCCCTTGGGGAGCGTGAGAACTCTACAAGGGGGCGCGAGCCTATTGAAAAGTCGAGAACAAAAGATTACTTAAAAAATTATTAATTTACTGAAGGTAAACAAAGAAAATACATTCTGACATAATAAAAAATAAAATATACATTTACACTGTAATATTACACTTATAAATATATCAGAGCTACACAATGTATTTTATAATTAATTAAACAATTCTAAGTTAAAAACAAGTTTATTAATTACCAGTGACCCCATGGGTTTGTCATATATATAATTTATAACAAAAATTAACACTTATGTTGATAATTTTTGTGCGGTTTATAATTAAACCTTGACTGCCGATCATTAATTTCTTGATTCGCTTCTCAATGTCAACCGTTTTCCACGCAGGCATGCGTATGTGATGTATTGGGGGAGGGGAGAGGAATAAAGGAGCAAAAATAATTTGGAATAAGTAAATCCTTCGCAACCATTGTCAAGGTCCTTTTATTGCATTCTAAAGTCTTGGAATAATTTTACGGATAGCAGTGCAAGGAAAAAAATCGTACTTCGGAAAGACGTATATATACGTCTGGAGAAATAAAGACTTTGGATTAAAGAGACGTTTATATACACGGGGGGCTTAAGAGGTTCAAGTCGTATCGTAGTTTTAGCGTCAAAGTATAGTATTATTGAATTCAGTACATTGCTATTGTATGGGTGGGGGGCGATGAAAATAATGATTGAATATTGGGTCGCGAGTATTGCAACTTTGAGAAGCACTGATCTACTCGTTCTAAATCTGTAGGAGGTAAAGATTGATGACCCAAACTAGCCATGAGAAATCCAATTTATTATTACCAAATATAATAATCTAAGACAAGCCAACTATAGAGGGAAAATCTAGAGCGATGCTACGGTAGCTCAGAAACCTATGTGAATAAGCGCAGGAAATCCTAATCGCTTAACTTTACTCAAAGTTATCTTAAGAACCCTAACTTCCTTAATTTGTTTTAATAGCTAAAGCCCGTCCTATAATCACACGTCTAAACTCCTTTTCCTTCTTACGATTATTAAACTTGCACTATATATATACTAACTAATCTACATATCATGGTTTCTTCTTGAGAGGAATGGCTGTGAAATAACTCGATTGATGGCCCCAAAGATTCCTCAATAGGATTAATAGAAAATCACGTAAAGCACCTTTACACTTTAGAGGAAAAGTTAAAACATCATTATTATTTAAATTCTTGCTTAGAGAGTGAATGAGTGTTGGTTAATATTGCGCTATAAAGCAGCAAGAGGCTATTGGTGACGGATCTCATCATTTTGAGCCTCGGTCAAGTGACGAGAAAGACACCTGAGCTGGTATACCCCCTCTAAAAATACCGTAAAGCACCTATGGGCATGTTTGGAGAGAAGATTAAACTGAAGATAGGAGAATTTCATGTAATCGAGAACACATAAGAAATTTTTTGAAGCGGGATGTGGCATCATAAATTTTTTCTGGATTCACTGTAGAAATAGTGTGGTGGTCATGTTAGTGTAGTGGCCATGGTCACGATTTCATGGCTGACTTGTCATGAGTTTCAGTCCTATTGTCACTGAAGACCTGCCGTGCGGAGGGGCTGATATACGTTAAACCTGTCGAGGCTCAAAGTTTACTCCGTTGTCACGGTGTGGTGTGGTAGTTTGAAGAGGGGTACCAACTCAGGTATTATCCTTGTTACTTGATCGAGGTTCAAAATTACGAGTTTCGTTGTCAATAGTGCGGGGTTCATAAACATTCACTCACTAAAAAAAAGTGTAAAAAAATCTGTCTTAGTTCAGACTGAAATTTTTAAAGTTTTTCACTCTTAAAAATGATGGGGGGTAGCTGAGTTATGGTGATGAATTCATGACCATGTGCTTTGAGCGGTGGGTTCAAGTCCTTATTCCACTGAAGAACAGTCGTGTGGAGGGTTTGAGACAGACATCACCTGACTGAGGATCACAATTACTCTTATGGGACTTACAAGTGCAACGTAACTGCACAATACATCATTTATGATTGATGCATATTGAGTGTTATTGTGCAGAGGGGAGCTTGAATATTTTAAATGGTCCATGGCCAAGGATATTATGCAGCTTCCCTTTGGGTGAGGAACCTCTTGTGCGGAAGACTGACTAAGCTTCATGCCTGTTGGTCCGTGGAAGAGGTATTTTATTTCCCTTCTACAGCCTTTTGGAAAACCAATAGAGGCATTCCCTGATCCCCCACCTGGGGGACGCACCCTAAGGAGTTACAGGCTCCTTCTGGGGCATTTCCCTGGAACAGTTGTTTGAAGATCAAGATCTAGTTTGTGACATTCTCATGCCAAAAGGTCAAATGGACTTTGCGTAGGTTTGGCGTCTGCTCCAAGAGGATTTGAAACAACGCATGGGTCTTTTGAACATCTTCAGTTGCTTTGAATCAATATTCATTATCGTAATTGAACACATTTTATTATTCAAGTTAGACGTACTTTGATTCTGTTTTATTAAAACGTTTATTTTATAGAGATCTTTGAAAAAACAACAACTGCAAAGTTCTACTCATAACATTAATAGTTATTAAATTTTTAACAAGTTAATATGTCAAATATATTAAAATTTGGTACAGACTGTGTGTGAATATCCAGTTCAATACCAGGTGTATGCAAATGAAATGAGACGATTGTTTTAAAAACACACAAAATAAATTTGTGAAAACTGTTAATATTTCTTTATTCTAAATAATGTCCATCGCTAGCTGCAAATTTTCCCCATCTTGCGAGCAATTTGTGAATACCATGCCAAAAGAATTATCGGTATTTTGAAGCCAGCCAGTCATCAAGCCAAGATTTGACGTTTTCGTAAGAAGTGAAGCGCTGGTCAGCCATTGCGTGTCCGAATGATGCAAATAGGTGGTAATCGGAAGGATCCAAGTCTGGCGTATGAGCCGCATGCGCCAAGGACTCACAGCCGAGTCCTTAACGATGTCCCTCGTCGGCTTAGCACGGTGGTTAGGTGCGTCGTCATCAAGGAAAATCACTTTGTGCTGCCGTTTTTCTTATTGCTCGCGTTTTTCGAGTATAGCATCGTTCAAATTAAGTAATTGTTGCTTGTAGTGAGAAGTATTAACGGTTCCACCGGGTTTGAGAAGCTCGTAATAGATTGGTCCCTCCTGATCCCAGAAAATACACAGCATTGTTTTCCGGTCGAAGTGATTCGGCCTTGTGGTCGATTTGGACGTCTGTTCGAGGTCAACATATGATCGATTACGCTTGGAATTCTTAAAATAAATCCATTTTTCATCGCCAGTCACAATACGATGGAGATATGACTTGCGTTTGTAGCGGGCAAGCAACATTTCGCACACGAGTTTTCGGTTTTCCTGTTGACGATCCATTAGCTCGTGTGGTACCGATCTACCTACCTTTATTATTTTGCCAATTGCTTTGAGACGACGGGAAACAGTGCTCTGGTCAACATTCAATTGTTCTGCAAGATGTTCTTGCGTTTGGCCATCATCTTCATCGAGTAATGCTTGCAATTCAGCATCTTCAAATTTTTTTGCGGGTCTGCCACACTCCTCGTTTCTCAAATCAAAATCACCATTTTGAAACTTTTCAAACCACCTGTAACACTGCGCACAGCTCAGAGCATTGCCACCGTATGCTTCTACAAGCATTTGATGCGATTGGGCAGCATTTTTCTTCAGATGGTAACAAAAAATTAATACTGTCCTCAGATCATGGTCGGAAGGTTTAAAATTCGACATTTTTAACTCAGTAAAAAAAATACAATGCACGCTGAAACTCATCCAAATGTAAACTAAACATGAGTATCAAAGGTCAAACTATAAAAAAACGTTTCACGGTTTCGCATATATGCGTGGCGATTTCGCATATTTTTTGCATATATGCGTGGCGATATCTGTTAGCAATCGTCTCATTTGATATGCTTACACCTAGTACATGTTATACCATTGGCCAATTTACCAGATATAAAAGTTTCGCCAATGCTTCAATTGATTATATTGTGTTTGAACGTATAAGGGAATGTGTGTGTGTGTGGTTTTTCTTTTTTGGTGGCTGCTTATCACGATAGTTGGTGACGTATTTGGATTTGATTAAATCGGTCGACAGTATAATACGTAAATACTGTAAAATGTTTAAAAATGCCGACGAAGTAGAAAATTTTGGTTATGAACGCCGACCAAGAACAAGTCCAACTCTAATGAGATTCTATTTTTTTATTTTTTGGAAGATTTACAGGGTCTTTTGTGCATCGATTTCCTTCATTGTGCTGCTGTTAATTTTTATATAAGATTAAAATAGTATATTGGTCTCAGAGACTATGGTTTCGAATGTTTTCTTTCTCCAGGACAATGCAAGATCCCACATAGCTGTATAAAAAACAACGAAAGTTGAAATTTCACTAGAATACATGCGAAAGCTCAATAGTCCGCAGTAAGCACCTCGAAACCATTTGTTTTGACCCCTAAAAGAAGCATAAGGAGAAGATAGTTTTTTATTCATTGAAGCAGGAAAATTTGAGATCAATTTTTGCATATTCAACTTGATTTTACTATAAAGAAATAAAAAAGACTGGAAAAATTGTATCGATTACAAAGGAGGATGTACCGAATAACATTAGGTTCATTTAGGTATGTAATTGTTCCAGAAAGTCTTTATTCAAAAAGCTTTGCTTATATTTGATTTCCCTTCATTAAAAAATATGTAGTAAATAATGTATTGTTTCGATCATATTAACGCTGAGTACACGCAAAAATTAAATTGAATAAGCTAGTTTGCAGTAAAAATTGTGTATTTTCTTTCTTTTAAAAAATGAAAAAAAATTCTATTATATATAGATTATAAAGAATTAACTATTCTGAATATATATATATAGATTATAAAGAGTTAAATTTCGTAAATATATCAATATATAATTATATATCAGTAGATTAAATTTGTAATCGATCAATATATGTGAATAGTTTAAGCATTTACAAATATAGTTCATAAATGTTACAAATATTTTTAAAAATTTGAGTTGTTTGAGAGAATTTATAAAATACTCACATTAAAATACATTACTCATAGTACAGATGTCAAACAAGGCAGTTAAAATGAACGATAAGGAATGTTTCGTATAGATACAAGAATAATTTAATAGCCTTTAGGAAACAATAGTTATGAAACTTATTTTTTTAGTTCTGCTTCTTCAAAGCTGCATTGAAAAATGGTTATGTTTCAGTTTATTCTACACGCCATTTTAATAAGCTCTAGCAAACGAAGCATAGCCTTTTTAATGAAAGCAATTGCTGAAAATAAAATAAAAGAAGACGAAAATGTTCTGCATATATATAGCGAAAGATATATCGAATTACTCTAGACAGAAAATAATGATATAATTTCACATTTAAACTGTGAAGCATATATTTGCAATATTGCTTAGTTACTATTCGATGAATAGCTTTAATCCGATTAGAAACTCTATAAGCAAATATTACAATATTCGTTATTTCTAATATTTGACTTTGGATATAAGTATCATTTAGACGGGAAATATAATTGCTATGCATATAAAGATTTGCATATGTATGATGTTGACATAAAGAATGTCAGTTTGTCTGTATTCTGATTTTATTGAAAATGTAACTCAACAACATTATTTTATTTGATTAATATTTAAACGCTTCATTGAAATATAATGTATTCCGAAAACATGGTTAAATTCGTGTATTAATTTTATATTTTGGGTACCAGTGAAGATCTGAAAAGGCAATTATTGTAAGAAAGGTTTTCCGAATTTAAAATTTATCGGTAAGCAACTTAAAATAAATCATACCAAATATGTGCAACATAGCTCATATTTATTCAAAGCAAGTAATTGCAAAAGGAAATTTCGTATATTTTTTACTGTTAATAGCTGGCATTGTGTTGGGAAGAAAAGAGTGTATTTATTTTAAATGTTTACAAACCTCTATTTATTTCTAAATTTGATATATTATTATCATTTTAGTTTTCCTTTTTCTCTTTTATTTATAATTTATCAACTGTGTTCGTGTTTTAGCATTTATTTCATTTATACAGGGTGATAGCAAATAAAATTCTACTTTCAAAATGCTGTATAAAAGGACCATTGCTCAGGATGACTTCATATTTGAACTGAGTATACATAGCTGTTTCAAAAAGTAAGATTACAAGATCTTTAATGGATGTGCAAATTATCCGTTGGAATAAAAATCCCTCTGAAGACAACGACTATCACAGCCTTCAAAAGTTGCCGGTAGATGGATTTGGTTCTCCAATAATATGATTAAATCTCAGAAAATTGCTGAGTTTCGATTGAATCAAGTGAGAGAGGATTTCGCTTTAAAAAAATCCTTCAGATGAAATTCATTGATGACTGGTAAAAGTGTGTGATGCAAGTGTTATATCGCGAAGATAGGAGAGTTTTTGGTGCACGGAATTTGATAAAGGCAGAAGAGATGGGAGAGATGAAGAAAGAGTGGAAAATATTGTAGCACCCTCCTTACAGTCCTAACCTCTCTTCTAGAGATTTCCTTTGAAACAATCCGAAATGATT
This sequence comes from Trichonephila clavipes, assembly GCA_019973935.1. Lineage (NCBI taxonomy): Eukaryota > Metazoa > Arthropoda > Arachnida > Araneae > Nephilidae > Trichonephila > Trichonephila clavipes. The sequence goes on along the minus strand of BMAU01007109.1, from coordinate 277,828 downwards.
ACAAGTAGAAAATATCAACAAATTACTATTACATATTAAACACTAAAAATGACTACCCGATAAGAAGATATGACAAGCTAAAAGGTGTGAATCAGTTTTGCACTTATCTGAACGAGATTCAAACCATAGGCCTTGACAATCCAAAAACCTCTAAAATACAAAAATACTACGACAATATGGCTTTGTCACGAATCAATGTGGCAATATATCGTCCACAATCAGCTACAGTCCTCTCCATTCCTATATATGATCTATCTCTCTAACTATTTATATGCTATTTCGTAGTGATGATCATTTGCGGAGTTGAGTTATTCTAGCTCAAAATGCCAGTTTGGAGGAGGGAATAGAACCCGAGTTAGAGAGAACAGAGCTCGTAATAGCCCATTGCTGCAGTGCATTTGAAAATAATGAAAGCAAAGCAAGAAATATAAAAAATATTTAAGTCAATTCTTACTTAGGTCAGCAAAGAAAATTTTATTTTAGCTACTTTTTATAAATACCTTTCTATTTGGTCACTTAATATTGTGATTCTGTCATATGTATATACATATGACAGAGTCACAATATTGTGACAAAATAGAAAGCGATTTTCCTTGCAATTTTCCTTTCTATATGTGGTATAAGACTATTTTTTTTGTGTGTTACTATTTATACTTTAATTTAATTTAATTAATCTAATAAAATAATATAGTACAAAAGAAATCCCATTCTCAGAAATGATGCCATCCCAGGTGGGATACGAACCCACGATCTTCGGATTAGAAGTCCAACTCGCTATCCATTGCGCTACATGGACACAACGAACGATTTTCCTTTCTTTATACGCTTTTGGGCTATTATTTTTGTTTGCTATTATTCAATAATTTTTTTAATTTAATTAATGAATAATTATTTGAAAATCTGTATTAACATCAAGTAACATCCACTACAAGTTTAAAAAATTGTGTTTGAAATTGAGCGGATGAATAAAAAATAATTTAATTTGAGCAAGATCTATCTATCTATATCTATCTATCTATCTATCTATCTATCTATCTATCTATCTATCTATCTATCTATCTATCTATCTATCTATCTATCTATCTATCTATCTATCTATCTATCTATCTATCTATCTATCTAGGGAGTGTGTGAACTAATAGTAAAGAGTGTCTTTTTCCAGGTATAGAAGTTTAAGTTGGCATTACTTTCCAAGATGGCGACCGATTTAACAGCTGTCAAGTGATTTATTCTCAATTTGGTTTGGCAATTCATCAAAACGATCATCAAGCAAGGCGTAGATTCGTCAAATGGGCCCAAAACGAGATTGCCGTTGTTCCCGATTTTCATAAGCGAATTTTGTTTAGCGATGAAGTACACTTCTGGTTGAATGGATACGTCAACAAACAAAACTGCCGCATTTGGAGTGAAGCTAATCCACAAGTGTATGTCGAAACATCGATACATCCAGAAAAACTGATTGTTTGGTGCGCTTTATGGACTGGTGGAATCATTGGTCCGTACTTCTTCAAAAACGATGAAGGCCACAACGTTACAGTCAATGGTGATCGGTATAGAGCCATGATTACTAACTTTTTCATTCCTGAATTGAACAATCATGATGTCCAGGAGCTGTGGTTCCAACAAGACGGCGAAACATGTCACACAGCTCGTGCCACAATCGATTGATTGAAAGACACGTTTGGTGACCGCCTAATTTCACGTTTTGGACCTGTGAATTGGCCTCCAAGATCTTGTGATTTAACACCGCTAGACTATTTTCTGTGGGCCTATGTAAAGTCATTGGTCTATGCGGATAAGCCACAAACGCTTGACCATTTGGAAGACAACATTCGCCGTGTTATTGCCGATATACGGCCACAAATGTTGGAAAAAGTCATCGAAAATTGAACGTCCAGATTGGACAACATCCGAGCCAGCCGTGGCAGTCCTATGCCAGAAATCATATTTAAAATGTAATGCCACAAGAATATCTTTCGAATAAAAAAAAAATTCATGTGAATCGAATAATACATCGTTGTTTTATTGCAATCTAAAGTTTTATACCTCTAAAAAAACACCCTATAGAAATTTAAAAAAAAGACGCAGATAATTTTTTTTCTCAAGCATCAAATTTAAGTATTGTGCCAATGCACAATTCATATTTATCACAAACAAGTATAATTTTAACATAAATACAAAAAAAATGTGTTTCTAAAGAATTGCGTGTTATGGGAATGTTTACTCTTGCAAGCGGATATTTTGCTGTTTTGAATTTTTTATTCCATTCTTTTGCTTCAATATCATGAACAAACTTTTGTTTGTTTCTGATTAAGCAAAGGAAATTTGGAATAGAAAACGCAACGTATTATTTGAAATCATAATTCTCTTTCAACAAATACAAAAAAAAAGAGTATCTTCTTTTTTAAATAAAATGGAACAATTGTTTGATAATTTTGCTCTTTTGTTTCAAATTAACAAAGGTTGATACAGATCAAGTATTTTTACGGAAAAAATTTCTCTTACAAACACGAAATCAGTTATTTACTAAAAAGGTTTTGAGATAATTTAGAAATTCGGGAAAAATTCTGAAATAGTATAAACACAAAATACTTTTTTCCGGAAATTGTTGAAAAGCAAAATCTGTCTCTTAACATGACATTTGTACAACCATCTTTTAGAGTGGCCTTTATAGTTATTCCTAGGTATTAAATTAATTATTAAATCGGCGCGTAAACGTTTAGATAAGAAATACTATTAACACTTTTTAGAACATATCATTAAGGATTACACATTCCTAATTTACTTATATTCTCCTCATATGATTCAAAATTAAGAGACTGATTGTCAAAGATTTGTCTTCAAAGTTATTTTTTGGAAGGATTGGTCTTGGTTCTGAAGTTTTCCAAATTATTTAATCGTCCATCTTTATTAGAATATTTGTAGCGTTTCGTCGTAAGCAACACTTTACTACAACAATGAACTACAACTCAAGAAATTCCATCTTCTCATTCTTCAAGTCATTGAAAAGATTCAATCAAATTGACTATAAATTAATAATGAGAAATTAAAAAAAGTCATTTTGTTAACTGTAGTCTTATTTTTTAAGATATTTCAGTCAGAATTTAATTATAAAAAATTGCTTGATGTTAGTACTTATATGTCTATACTATTAATTATGCAATAAAACGGTTAATAGGGGAAATTCAGAATAAATATCAAAGATACTCGTATATAACCATAGCAATATTTATTTTTGATTAGAAGCCTTCTGTGTTCAAAGTAAATTAATTAATTTTGCGTGACTAGAATGTAACAATAGAAAAAAATCAGACAATTAAATAAAAAGTAATTGAAGTCAAATATTGTCAGTCTCATGCATGCAATAATTTTATGGTTATATTTATTATTATGCTAATATTTCATGTAAGACGACTTTTTATTTATTCCAGAATCTGTCACCGAATACTTAAAATGCGTTATTATTATAAATTCTACCTTATTTCCTGGTTAACTTTTAGCGCAACTTTTGAATTTACTTTAATTTTGCCAATAGAAAAATAATTCAATGCAATTCTCAAGTTATACGAGTGTCAATGATTCCCAATTTCTCGTATGAAACCCATTTTGGAAATGAGAATTAATATCATTAAACGAGTGTTCATCGTCTACTGACAAAGGGAGGACCATTTAGTTAGAATAAATTAAAAATATTTTAGAAATTACTAGGAGGTTTTTAAGGGCCCTGTGTTTGGATCTCGGGATTACTAAGCACAGTTAAATGACATGAATAGAATCAAAGTTTGTACCTCCCTCTATGAATTCCCCATCACTCATTAAGAGGACTTAGAAGTATACTTCTAATTAATATGCAGAAGTCATAAAATGTTGTTCACGATGATTTTTAAGAGAACCAAGGCTTGAATTGAGTGCTCGATGTTAACATTGCTATTAAGATCACGACTTCCTTTTTTTAATCAGCTCCCACGGTCTCTAGCACTTTTTTATTGTAACGTCCATAATTTCAGCCGGATACATACGCAAAAACTTTATAACATAAAAAACGACACGCCAGGAAGGAATCATATAAATAGTAAGAAAGTTTTTGCGTAAACGCATATCTTACTACAAAAAATGCAAATGATTAACATTTGGTGGACGTTGAATGACTAGCAGGAGTTTTGAACATTGACATGCAGTACCTATATGATGTATAAAACACAGGATATTCCAATACTAAGACGTAGCTTCCATGTGAATATCATTCCGTCGTTACGTGTAAACCGTTTCAATGCTTTGGACTTGCAATTGGATTAAATGAAACTGAAATAGTCAAAGGATCACTGTTCGTAAGTGTGTCACGAGTTTTTAAATAATTCGACGGACCAAGTCTTTCGACTAATTGTTTAATATAAACTTAACAAAAACAATTAAAAGGTCATTAGTTAAGAGATTGTTGGTTTCGTAGTGAGAGTACTAGTAACCTAAGTCAGTGATTGCCGAAAGTCCTTCAGCTTCTCCCGAATGTTACATACGAACGGTAGAAGGCGCACGCAGGCGTCAACAATTACCCTACATTAGGATCGGAGTGATACTACTATTGAATGATGTAGGCAGGGATGGATGACCAGTGCTAAACATTGCGTCAAAATGGTAAAGTTTAATAGCGAACAAAGACAGAGACCGTAACAGCCCTGATGCATCCTCATTAACGATCCAAGTGTAACCGATACTGCAGGATACACTAGTAACTGTAACAACTATCGATGAGCAACTCAGCAAACCAAGGCCATAACGCCGATTACCCATTTCCATTGTCTACCGGCAGACGCTTTTGCAGTAATACCACACATATTCGACATGGAATCTAATGGACCAAAGCAGAACAGTTTTTTCCGATGAGTCTAAAATCGAACTAACCCCGGTGACCAATAAAGACATGCCTGAAGACGTCCAGGACAGTGGTAGGCAAAGCTCCTGACTGTGTTTACCATCCTATATCCCAATAGAGTAACGACTTATTATGATTTGTGAGACCCTTCAGCATGGTGGTTCGTCGACGAGTTTCTACGTCCCGTAGTATTGCTCTTCTTTTTACGACACATGGCTTTACATTTCAACAAAATAATACTTTATCTCACTCGTAACGCCTTTCAATTGCTCCTCTTCGTTTTTCTTTAATACTTTGGCTGAAGCTATCACCAGACTGTTTCTCAATACAGCCGTTTCGGCTCTGATGAGCAATCATCTCTGAGCATGCCTTGATCACGTCGATCACAAATCGAAACGTGTATGACAAGTAATTCTGTATGATGCCATTTGTCAACTCTACGACTCAATGCCAACAGTGTCAAAAGTGACTTATGTATTTTTGTTTTTAATACTCTTGGAACTGCATTCCCTGAATAAAACACACACATTCGTATTATGTGATACTATACTATTCATATGTTTCAATTCCTTTGTCTTAGCCGCCCATCCGATATAGTGGTTAGCGACACTGAATGTGGTGCCGTAGGGCATGAGTTAGGATCCCGGAGAAGGTATGGATATTTATAAACGTGCAGTGCCTTCACGGCATGAGGTACTCTAAATAGGCGTGGAGCTGCAAGTCCTTTCGTGAGTCCCTGACCACCCCCAGAGTGTTCTCCCTCAAAATTGGGATCGAACCGAGCAAAATCGCGCTGTCACTAGCTAAAGCTAAAGACAGGCGTACTAATCCAACCCTTAGCCGAGATGAATTTCGTGGACCTTGATCAGATGTTAATGTTGATGAGGTGGCATAAGCAACAACAACAAATCCTTTGTTTTATTTTGTTAGAGCCCAAATGTAGAGGGCGCTATGAAAGTGTGGGTATGTAAGGGTGTAGTGGTGTTTACGCCCGCACACTCGAGAGTGAGACACAGTGAACGAATGTATGCGGCCTGTTGCGAGTTTCACATATTACTGAGTATATTATCTAGCGTATAATAATATATTTTAAAGTGTATAATAAAGTCCTGTTATATTTGCAAAGAAGAGTGTAGAAGTGAATGATTTTGAGTAGTGACTGAGTTATTCCATCTTGACCAAAAAGTTGAAATCACTAAGGTGTGAGTGCCGGATTCGAGTGAGGCTACAACAATTTCCAACACATATTGTTACGTAGATCGGGTCTCATGGATTTTATGCTATCAGTCTCATAGAGCGAAACAGATCCTTAGGAGTGATGAAAAAGTATTGTGGAAAAAACAAACCTTAACATGTAGGATACAGCACTAAAATTCCCATAATAAAACCCGGAAGGTTTTCACACTTTCTGCGGGACTCAGACACAACTATTAGAGTCTAAAAATATTAGTAATGTTACAGATTATCCACAAGCAACCTCTCTTCCTCTTCAACAACCGAAGTAATACTGACATAATTTTAGCGAGATACTGCTATTTATAGTCTGTGTGGGTGCCTTATAGCTTTTCTCGAAAAATTATCTTACTTCAAAGATAGTGATGTTAAGGCTGTTTTGTCGTACGTACGACAGTGTGGACTTAACGCGAAGCACATTTTCGGATAGTAAAAATGCCTAAATTTTTATAAAAAATTGTGACAATGTAACTCATGCATTTGTTTATAATATAGAGTTTTAAAAATTTCAAAGTATTTCATAAATAATCAGTTTTCCTTTTAACATGTAAATGGATAGATCATTTAGTATTACGATATCGGAAAGAAAGTGCGAAACACATTTTATAAAAGAGAAAATGTGTCAACTCGGATAGAAATGATTAGTATGATAAAAGTTGTGATTCTCTACAATATATAGTGAAGCCAAAATATAATATTAAGGTTTGAGTATTTTTATATCTGAAAAAATATCCCGAATTTGAGTACTGTTCTTTAACATTAGCCGAAGATAGCCTCAATAGATATCTTCAGTAATTTTCTGAAGCTTCCATATGATAGCCAAGTCGCCAAGTTTGATCTTCAAAAAATATGCCAAATTGGTGGTATCGCCAATATTTTGCAAAAATTGCATTGAAACGCTGTTATAATTTAAGGGATGGCGTTTCTCGAAAAAATAACAATTTTATCTTAAAATAAATACAACAGAAAATAATATTAATATATTAAACATCCAGATATAAGTAATTTACGTTATTTTAAGATAAAAGTAAGCATTAATTAAGCAAAATTTCGCAACAAGATGCATCCCATTTACTGATTTTACCATTTGTATAACTTCTTGATGCCTCATTTTTTTATTATATAGTGTTATGTTTATTCTTAATAATGCTGATATCTTCATAAGAATGTCATACAATTGTTAATGTCGTAGCCTGACCGTTAGAAGAGAACCAGAAAAAAGTGGTAGGATGGGGGCACTTAATATTCAAACCACATAAGACCATTTTGAAATGCTAATTTACATGTGAAGATAGGTGTGACGTGAGAAAGGCACTAAGAGACTATCATGTTCTACAAATAACCCTTACACTGACTGCTGTGTTATGGCAAGAATTTTAATGTCATGTAGAACAATGCTTGAGGACACTTTAGAAAATATTTTCCATGCAATAATTTATTGAGATAAAAGCAATGTTTCGATTTCAGTAGTGTGACTATTTTAAATTTAGATTCCATAATAATCTTACTGCCACTTTCAGATGCTTGCATAAATCTGGTTAAAAAGTTTTAATGGGCATACTTTTCATGCTGAAGCAAATTTTGTTCTCTGAACTTTAAAAAATTCAAACTAAATGTTTCTGCAGCATTTTGTGTGCTGCCCTATAAATCCAGCAATAAAACATCTATGGAACATGGTTTTTTTTATACATAATCTTACTATTACCTACTTCAGCGCTTATCAAACTGTGGGTCGCGTCCACTGGGGAAGTAATAACCCTAGGAAAGGGACGCGAGCATATTGAAAAGTCAAAAACAAAAGATTATTCAAAAATAATATTAATTTATAGAAAGTAAACAAACATAATACATTCTGATATATAATAATAATAATAGTAAACGTTTACAATTATAAATGCATCAGTAATGCACGATATGTTTTATAATTAGTTTAACAATAATAAGTTAAACGAAAAAGTTTAATCATTACCAGCGGCCACACGGGCTTGTCATATATAAAATAATATGCAAAAATTAACACTTATAAAGGGTGTTTTTTTAGAGGTATAGAACTTTAAATTGCAATAAAACAACGATGTATTATTCGATTGACATGAACTTTTTTTATTCGAAAGATAATCTTGTGGCATTACATTTTAAATATGATCAAGCAAGGCGTAGATTCGTCAAATGGGCCCAAAACGAGATTGCCGTTGTTCCCGATTTTCATAAGCGAATTTTGTTTAGCGATGAAGCGCACTTCTGGTTGAATGGCTACGTCAACAAACAAAACTGCCGCATTTGGAGTGAAGCTAATCCACAAATGTATGTCGAAACACCGTTACATCCAGAAAAACTGACTGTTTGGTGCGCTTTATGGCCTGGTGGAATCATTGGTCCGTACTTCTTCAAAAACGATGAAGGCCACAACGTTACAGTCAATGATGATCGGTATAGAGCCATGATTACTAACTTTTTCATTCCTGAATTGAACAATCATGATGTACAGGAGCTGTGGTTCCAACAAGACGGCGAAACATGTCACACAGCTCGTGCCACAATCGATTTATTGAAAGACACGTTTGGTGGCCGTCTAATTTCACGTTTTGGACCTGTGAATGGGCCTCCAAGATCTTGTGATTTAACACCGCTAGACCATTTTCTGTGGGGCTATGTAAAGTCAGTGGTCTATGCGGATAAGCCACAAACGCTCGACCATTTGGAAGACAACATTCGCCGTGTTATTGCCGATATACGGCCACAAATGTTGGAAAAAGTCATCGAAAATTGGACGTCCAGATTGGACTACATCCGAGCCAGCCGTGGCAGTCCTATGCCAGAAGTCCTATTTAAAACGTAATGCCACAAGATTATCTTTGGAATAAAAAAAATCCATGTCCATGGAATAATACATCGTTGTTTTATTGCAATTTAAAGTTCTATACCTCTCAAAAAACACCCTTTATTGATAATTTGTACGGTTTGTAATTGATCCTTGAATTGCCGATTAAAATTTATGCGATTGGCTGCCCAATGCTACCGTTTTGCACGTATGAACGTGTATGTGCTGTATTAAATGGCGGGTGAAGGGAATGAATAAGAAAATCTTTCGCAAAAACTGTCAAGGTAATTTTATTGCATTCCAAAGCCTTAGGAATAATTTTATGGATGATAGTGAACAGAAAAGATCGTATGTCGATAAGGTGTATATATACGTCCGGGGCAATTTTTGCACTGGTTTAACGAGACGTTTATATACGCCGGTGGTACTGAAGAGGTAAAAGCCGTGTTTTAGCTTTAGCTTCCACATTTCGTGTTATATAGAATACATTGTTATTGTATGGCTGCTAAATGGCGAGGTTGGTTTGTCGCTGACATTCTGTACCCAAGGTTGTGGAGCCAAGGTGTTCGACTCCGGCCCAAGTTGATGTATTTTCTTGATACAGAAAATTGAAAGTGGCCATGTAGTATGATTATACGGCATGTAGAAGGTACCTAGGAGGGGTGCTCTAGGCAAAATTAAATCCTTGTACAGGTTCGCATCGTCAGAGCTCAGATGTTTCCCTTTAGGGAGGAAACTGGACATCAAAATTACCTGCGGCGATGGTATCCGCCAAGATGACGCCTCACTAAGAAGAGATACCAGCTTTCGGTGAATGTACTAGATAGATTGATGAACTCTGTTAATAACTGTTCATAATCTGCCCTTAGAAAAAAAACATTGTTATTGTAATGAGGGGTGGGCCATAGGAATTATGATTGAATATTTGGTCGCAAGAATTGAAAGTTTGACAGACACTGACCTACTCTCTTTCGATATAAATCTGGTAAAAAAAAACAACTTATACTAGAAATTGTTAGCTGACATTAGTTTGACGAGTAAATTTTGTTGACTAGATGTGTTGAGAATATATCGGTTGAGAAAATTATAGCTGTTTCTTCTATATAATCATAGAATATTAATAAATGTAACCTAAATTCGGAATTAGAGATTTACAGGGTGTCCCCGAATGCAGTGTACAAACTTGGAGGGGAGGTAGAGGAGGAGCCATAATTACATAGGAAAGCATAGGCTGAAACGTAACCGTAACGAAATAAAGAGACACAAAGATAGTAAGGGCGCAATGCAGAATATAGCGTAAAACGCTTTATTACAAAAACATCCCAGCAGGGGCTTGAAATTGCTACCTTTGGCATGTATGCACGCACGACACCGACGCGACATGAATTGGTGGACATGTTCGAAAATACTGGGTATTTTACGGATCATAGCAGCCACGATAGATATTCATGCCACCAGGTCCATTTCAGAATTGACGGGAGTGTCATTTATCGTGGCTCTGAAAGATGCATATTCCATCTGGTTCTGATGCACAAGAGTGAACGTTTGATGATTCGGTTGCCACCTCGTTGGACATCTTTCCCCATACAACGGAACAGCAACAAGTCCATTTCCGTTGCCTAGGTCGTAGATGAAGTGGATATCCGCCAACTCAGCAATCGTAAGACGATTTCTATTCATCGCACGTTGTCCATATCTGAAACGAGAAAACCACATGTTCAGACTTTGTGAGCTAATAATGGCTCCTCCCAATGTTCTCTGCCACCCCTCCAAGTTTGTACATTCAGGGACACCCTGTATAGAGTAGCACATTTACTTTTCTTATGGCGTTTCACTTTGTATCTCTTAAACAGACAAAAAAGAATAAGTTATCTGGAAAGGGGTTAATCCCTGTCCACCTAACTGTGGACCAATCCCCATTATACAATTTTTACAACTGCTAATACTCATTGTTCAAATTGTAAAACTTTAATGAAGATATATTATGTAGTTCTAAAGTATTCGTAGCCTAAAATAAATTTTTTTAAAAAACTATGCTGGCGCCATCTGTTGTAGCTCATTTTAACTATTATTACAGCGTCAAGAAAAACTATATATATATATACAGTCGACTCTCGATAATTCGAAGTTGGAGGGACCAATGGAAAACTTCGAATTATCAAGAGGGCAGGAAAAACTCTCAAAATACACGAAGAGAAGTTTTTTTTCTAACAAATTTAAATTTAAAACTATGTAATAAAGCAACAATTGTACATAATTTTTTAAAGTACATTTTATACAGTATAAAAATAAAACAGAAGTTAAAAGTCCTATATTAAAAGAGTACACTTATGTCTTGATTGATTGAATATTAACATCGCACTGTTCAGCTACACGAGGGCTTTTGGCGACGGACCACGTAATTTTGAGCCATGGTCAAGGGACGTGGATGACAACTGAGCTGGCACCCCCTCTCCTAACTACCACACCACACCAACGGGAGGAAGTTTCAGCTCTCGACAGATTTAACGCGCATCGCTGCTCTACATGGCGGGTCTTTAGTGGTACTGGGCTCGAACTCGTGACAAGGTAAGTCACGATCCGATACCTATACCACTTGGCTATCGCGGCCACACTTATGTCTTGAAAACAACTATTAAAAGAATATACATACTATATATAATTAATCCTTTTGTCGAAAAAATCTGTTATTTTTTTTTTTGTTTTAAGGCATTCAATCTAACTTTGTCAATAGATTTTTCTAGAACAAATGAAGCCTGTAAAATGTCTGCATCAACATGATTTTAAAGGAAAAAGTTGCGTAGTTTTGTTTAGTGACACTTTAGCTTTTGACAGAGTTACCGGAGTCAACTCCTCCCATTCGTCTTCATCACTTTCTGTATTATTGTGGTCCAAAGCCACAATTTCAGCGTCAGATAGCAATATCCGTGTCAACCAACACGTAGTCGTCAAACGTCAAATCTTGTTCTGGAAGAGCTTTCCAAAGGGATGGTTCAGCATTAAATTCAGTGAGTGTATCGTCCACATCAAAAAGATTCGGCGAGGGGAAGCCTGACTTTTTAAAACAGCTATGAATTGTCAAAGGAACCTTGTCAATCATGATCAAAGCTGTTAAAATATAAGTAGTAGTTACACTCTGCTGATTTTCGAGGTTATCCAAAATGCTTTTAACGACTTCACGCCGATAAAAAGTTTTAAAATTATGTATGATGCCCTGGTCGAGTGGCTGAAGTTTTGAGGTTGAGTTTGGAGGGAAAAATTTAAGTTTCACATTTGATAAAGGTGGTGCGTTATTGTACACAGTACAGTTGTCTAAAAATAAGAGAATATGTCGTTTCTCTCTTTTCATATCCGAGTTCAGTGAGACCAACCATTCATTAAAGAGTTCGGTGGTCATCCATGCCTTCTTGTTTGAGCGGTATTTGGTAGGGAACGAGTTTATGCCCTTGAAGCACCGAAGTTTTGCAGATTTTCCTATGACGAGAGGAGTAATCTTTTCTGAGCCGTCCATGTTTACAGCCAGTAAAATAGTTAACCTCTCTTTGCTATGTTTTCCTCCATGGCATATTTCTTTTTGAATGTAAATGTTTTTTTCTGGCAAACACTTGAAAAAGAGTCCGGTTTCATCCATGCTGAAAATGTTACGTGGTTCGTACTCCTTTATTAGATCCGAAAGCGAGATTGATAATTAGATACTCAGCATGCCTAGGCGTTGTAAGACCTGTATTGCATCGTCCGGGAGACATACTCCGTATTAACTATCATACTAACCATGTTATACTGTTTTTTGTAAATAGGTTCCTTTTTGAAATTTGCTCCAGGGAGTAAAAATCGCAATTTTTATTAATTATGTCAAACATATAGCATCTCTTTTGCTCTTTACCTTTTGTTTAATAAATAGACTTTACAAATAAGTCAAATTTGTTTTGCTTCTGTCTCTTTCTTTGCCTGTGAACTTCATTATCCTTAATTTATGGACATGAGTGCATAATACATTAGTATGTTACACCTGTAGCATAAAGTAGTGCTATTAATGAGCAAAACATATTAAAATTACATTAAAATATTTTAATTACAAATTTTTATGGTTTTTATATAAAGTATTTATAATATGTTGATCTACTATACTCCTGAATGCCCTCTATATCTTAAAGGAGAAGCTATGACTTTTATTCATCTGACAGTTTGTGCTTCCCTGGCCAAAGCAATTTTTATTTTTCTTGTAACAACCTTTCTGCAAAGGCTAGTTTGCATTGGGCTGCTAGTAGGATAATGGCCTATACGGCCTATTTCTCGACGTAGTATAAAATTTTTTTTGATCTGATTCAAATATTACTAGCTGGTAAACCCGTGCACGGGTGAATTAAAAAATTAAACAATATACTCGTAGATTGAAGAATAAAGAAGTTTTTAATAAGTTAATTTTTTACGTAAATTGAAAATTAAACAAAACAAATTTTTTTGCGTGCCTCAGTTGAACAAAAAATCATATTTTAAGTCTGTAGGTCTAATAGATGATAAAAAAGGAATTTTTTCTAATTTATATAACGCACAGGTAACTATCCCTTGTGGGTCGAATTTTGAAAACACCTTCCTAAGCTGATCGCTGCTCAGCAAAAGTAACATACTGTTACAAATTTTGGGTAATGAATGCTTAAAATAGTGTAAATATTTTACATCTGGATGTGTACGTATTGTAAACATGCTTCGCGTCTAATAAATGTGTTTCTTCTTGTCTCGATATCACACCCTTCAAAATTGTTTTTGCGAATTACTTCGACTAAATATGGTTTAAAACCCAAAGCTCTATGGCAAGTTGTCGTCCTCATGCTGCATAATATCCCCCTCTGAATTAGTCGGTCGAATTCGGCAACACCCTGTATATTATCAAATAATAAGTTCAATTTACAAATGTATTTCACTGGGAAAAATTGTGACAAAATTTCGTTTTGAACGCAGTATCTCTAGAAATAAGAGTCGAATAATTATTTTGTGTAATGCCTATTAAAATGTGTTTGATAAATTTATTTTAAATCATAAAATTTCTTCCTCATACTTACTTAACAATGCTTTTGAATGAATGTAGCAACAGGATAATAAGAAACGTATTTCATAGATCTGCATTTAACGCATATTTCCTCATAAATTCGATTATTATTATTACATAAGCTCCCCAAATAATTGGAAAGCTGCTTTTTTCCCGTATTTGTCTATTTATAAAAACCGAAACAATACACCATTCTATTCTTTTGTTTTTTCAAAAAATTAAAAAAATTTTTTGTCGTATGAATGAATTTCTATGCAATGGTATATTGATTCAGGCTCAAATAGTACATAATAAATAACCTTCACATCAGTATGGAAAATGTTACATATATATAATCGCTACAAGAATTTAATACAGTTAGTATCAAAGTAGGAAACGACCTTCCAAAAAATGTTTAACATAATCTTCTTAGTAACTTTATGGGTGACTGCACAAGCTGGACTTCCAATGGGGGACATCCCAGAACCACCTGACAGTGAAGTATTGGGATTCGAAGAATCTGCCTATCCATGTTTTACCGCAATGATATGCATCCATAAAAGTAAGTAAGTCTTACTTTGTTTGCTAGAAATATTTAATTTTTATGCTCAGTAATGATACGTTATATGTAATAATAGATCTGTATATTCTAGAGCAAGGGTGACGAACTCCTTTATGGATAAACGTGCCCTTTCTTGTAAAGAAATATTTAATGAAATATAGACGTGCCGTCAAATACTCTGGACTCGTGATTATAAGGAAAATAATAAAAAAAAAACTAAATATTAACAACTTAAAATTCTTAATTAACTACAAAAATACATTTTGCACTGTATGTAAATGTAATAAATGTGTGTTTTAGTTATACGTCTGTAAGATACACTGGCGTTGCTAGTCTTTCGTGAGCCCAGTATAAAAATTCCTTCGGGGCTTCTTTTTCGGGGCTCCTTAACACTTCACGATTTTTTGCTGACACTTGTTGCGCCTCAGTAGCGTGGGGCCCGTATCATTGATACGAAGGTAGCTACGCCCCTGGTAAGATGTTAGTTACTTTTAACTGAATGCATGCTGAATAGGAGTCATGTGCCAAACGGCTTCTAAGAAATTAATTCTTTTTGTTTTGGTTCACATTTTTGACGAGAAGATTTGAAATTTATTTCAAAATGCCGTTTTAGAGACAATATCCTACTTATCACTGTTCCAGAGCATAACACACTCACCGTTTTCTCAGAATTACTAATCATGCCGTATTTCTTGATCCACCAAGTTTGAAATTATCTGTTACACATAATATATTGCATTTTTTGTGTTTCTGCTAAACTAGCCATGTTGAGAAACAGCTAAAAATCGTAAATATAACACAAATAAACTTTAAAATACAGTTGCGTCAAGGAAACTGACTATGCTATGTGTAGACAAACGTTGCGTCGTTAGTTATTGAAGTCCACGACTTAACTAAGGCAAGACAATAATAGACAAGTGTGCGCCACGCGAGACCGATCACTCACTTTTGTTCGTAATACTTTATATAGTGAACTTAGTTATTTTGAACAAAAATTCAAACAGTTTTTATCGATGGCGTGTCCCAAATTATTGTGTGGCGTGACATCAATGGCACGCGTGCCACTGGTTCCTCATCCCTGTTCTAGAGTCACTGAGATATTTAACTTGAATTCTTTGGATATAGCAATTTTATTTATGGTTTAATTGATTATATATATGAAAATTATTTAGAATTGTCTTGAATTCACAGATCTTGTCGGTAGGCTAAATGGACTGGTTATTAATTCTTGCTCTATGAAGCAACACAAGGTCTACTAGAGACGAACCTCACAGTTTTAGAAGACGATCATATGAAGAGTGAATGTAACGTTGCATTACAATCAACACGTGGTCTATTGGAGATTGGATCAACTAAATTTTGAACCACTGTCAAATGACGAGTACGACACCTGAGCTGAAACCACCCTCTCTAAATTACCGCACTATGTCTACTGGAAGAATTTGAGTCTCGACAGATTTATAGTGAATTAGTCCTGCATACAGGTCTTCAGTAGCACTAAGGCTTAAGCACTTGACCATGAGTTCATGACCGTAACCACCAGGATATCGCAGCCTGATGAAATGAGATAGAGGATATCTAAGTAGGAACCTCAGTCTCTGAACTACCACACCAAGTCATCGTCAGGATTTTGTGTCTCAACCGATACATCATGTTCTCTCCTCCTCCTGTATCATATCCCTCAGCATGCATCATATCTGTTGTTGTTGTGGCCAATGCCACCTGTCTGACGTAGTCAGAATGAGGTCCACGAAATTAATTGTGGCAAGGGGCTAGAAGTACGCCTGTCGTTGGCCTAGGACTTGAGCACCATACAGGTGACAGTACGAATTTGCTCGGCGAAATTCCCCGAAGGGACGATAGATGGCGACACCGCCTATCTCCACCTCCACAATTTTGCCATGGGACTGGAGGGGAGAGAAGTATTCTCCAGTCCCCTGCCTCCGTGATTCAGCCCACAAGACTTTAGGACCCACTGGTTTAACGAGCACGTACTCCGTGTGTACTCGGAGGCATCGGGCATCGAACCCAGGCCTTCCGGTCTGGAGTCTGATGCTCTAACCACCAGGCTACCCACGGCCCTTCCATCATATCTTCTACACGAGATCGCGATCATGGTCACTCAGCTGGAGGGGATAAAATCTCATGAAATCTGCTGTGATAGGGGAAAAATTAACTCCATTATTTTATTTTATATTATAATTCTCTTTAAAAACATACTGGGCTACTTTTATTAATGATAAGCAACAATTTTTGACATTGCCTTTTGAAATATATCCTTTTTATGATATCGGTTAATTAGTTATTCAGTTCCAGAAAATGGAAAGGTCATGCTACAAATCTGTCACGTCTTACGTAAAACCAGGTATATTCCATGGAAATGAATGCCAGATCTACATCGAGAGATATTTTAAATTCGCAGCAAGACACCTCTGAATTATGTTGAATTATACTCCGCATTATGCCTCGGAATTATCATACTCACTACTGTTAGTAGAGATAACTTGCTGTATAATCTTGAGTGGCATTGGGAATGGATTCGTAACCCTTGTCTTTGTGGTAAATATCGTTTATATATATCTTCTACGTCATTTTGAGAATAGTATTGATTTGAGAGAGTAGTATTTAATAATTAAGTGAACAGTTCTGGTTCTTTAATTAAATAGCATTAATTTTTTTTTCTAAAGCTCGGTATGTGTGTGTGTGATATTCATTTTTTTTAAATATTCTACCGAGATATTTTATTTTTTCATTCATTTCGAACTAATTCTTTCTAATGCTTCGTTCATTCTGAACGAGAGTCCATTACAACAACATCTGTTCTTTTTTAAAAAACTTTTCCCACATTGAACTAATAACGTTATCCTGGTTTAGAAAACGTTGAGATGAGTTGAATACGAAGCTGGCTTTGTGTGACATTGTGTAAGCGAAGTTTTTGTCTTTAATTAATAAAATTGATCGAGTTTTTCATTTTCCAATATTTAATATTCGTTAAAAAGAATAAGTATTTAAATCTAATAGAATTTAATGCTGATTTGTATTTGACTACGGCTATCTGAATGGCATTGTGCTATTTGAAATTAACCTGCTCCCACTATGGTTGAGAAGATCTTATCTCTTAAAATGTTACAAGCTTTCCGGGTTTGTTGATCAGCATAGAACCTCTGCGTATCTTCATGACTGGACAGACAACCAACGTCTGAAGTAACATAGCCCATTTTCTCTTGCAAAGACGCTGGGTTTGTTTTCGGTTAATGTGGAACCTCATTCTTTATATCCAGAGGGCTTTGATCTGAAACTTGAAGGACTTAATTTCCATGAAGAACTCCTGACAAGAGATGTGTATGTAAAGCACTTTAAAATTCCCGAAATCATCAGACTTTGGAAACAATAAACTGTATTTCACAGACATTATTAAAGATCTATACTGATGGCAGCAGAGATGATGGGGGAATTTTTCTGGTTGTTGGAGAGTACACATCCTTACTTCTACCAGAGTCATGGACATTAAGATCAAAAATCCAAATTTTTGTTCAGTTCTTAGCTCGGAGCTTATTGTTATTAGAAGATGTTTGCAGTTCGCATGTGATACCAAGGTTTAGTTTCAAGGCGTTTGGATTCTGACGGACAACAGTGCTTCAAAACATCTATCCAATTGAACATCTGTAGGGGACTAGACTTGTCTTGATATCCTGAATCTTCTTGGACGTACTTCTTTTAATCATCGTATATATTTTAAGTGGGTCCCATCCTACGTGGTGATTGATGGCAATAAGAAAGCCGACTTCTTAGCTAGGACTGCGGCTGAGGAGGGCGTGAGCCTTACTGGGTCTTTTGCGTTCAGTGAGTTATCCTCCCTTAAGAAAATTGAACTCAATCAACTTGGAAGAACTCCTCCTAGTCATTCTTGGTTCTTCGGAAGAAATCCGGGAGGTTCATTCAGGCTTGTACCTACAAAATACCAAACTGCCTTCTCGCTTTTTTGAGGCTCTCACTTTTCGTCAAGGTCTGAAGATATTTCCGGAGTGCCACTGGCGTTATGCCGAGCTGGTCTTTCCTGCCCACATCTTGACTTTTTTTGGATTTTAAAAACGACGAGTTCCTTCTGACCTTCTTCTATTTTTGGAATTTCTAGAAATTTTTGGATTCAAGGAGATTGTCTAGCATTGCTAGATAATCTGGGATTAAAAACAACTTAACTGTGACCGGGGTAACCGTGGGATCACGGTCACAAACTCGTGACCGGCTTTATCAAATCATGGGTTGAAGTCACCTCAGGATATCCTCCGAGTAAAGGAGTTGATACACGTTAAATCCGAAAAGGTTCAAAGTCTTCACTTTGTCTTGGTGTGGTTGTTTGGAGGGTGGGCTGTCAATTTAGGTGTGGTTTTAATCATTTAAGCGAGGTTCAAAATTAGGAGGTTCATCGACAATCGCCCTCTTGTAGTTTCAAAGAAAGACGTTACAAAACAATCAAACAATCCTGCTCTCAACTGACTTATTACTACACATCAACGAAGTAAAGAAAACTTTAATATTTTCGATAACATCTGATTTCGTTATTCTCTCCTTATTGATTAGCATAAGTTATCAAATGAGTAGGTTGTCTCACATTGTACTGTGAGCGAATTTAATTTCATTTTTACAGACAAAAATTGCATTTACAGTGGGTGATCGGTTAACGAACATAATCCGTTCCAAGATTATGTTCGCTATCCGAATTGTTCGTTAACCGATCATTGATTCACCATAGATTTCTATGTGAAATCGATTAATTCGTTCTGGAGACCCTAAAAGTTAAATTTTAAAAAATGTATAATTTCTTAGTAAGTTTTTAAAAAATAATACACATACATATAGTCTTGCATATTAATCAGTCCTTTTCATTTTTTGCTTATGGGGCGTTGAAGAACATGTCCAATGTCGATTGCTTTTCTCTCTTTTCAGGATTTTCCGGAAGTAATTAATAGCATTGTCGTTGTAAAGATCCCCAACCCTACTGACATCAGATTGATTTGGGTGCCATTCTAAGACCATTGCTCTGACAGTCTCCCACTTTTTCAAAAGATCTTTAATGGCAGATGTCGGCATTGGTCCTCTTTCGTCTCCCTCTTGTTCAGAAGGAGACACATTTCGCTGTGTTTCTTGGTGTTCTTCATTCAAATTTTCTTGGAGTTCTATCGTCAATTCATCTTCTAGCTCTTCTATGCCATCCTCGTTCACCTCCAATTCCAGATCTCTAGCAGTTGTCAAAATTTCATCCATAATTTCAGGGGTGTCTCCCTGATCACCTCCGAATATGTGTTCGTTATCCGAACACAAAAATCTTTCGTGAAAGTGTTCGTTAACCGATCTGTTTGTTAAGCGATCACCCACTGTAAATGAAAATTTCGCTTAAAATATTAAATAAATTAAATTTTCTCTAATTATTTACATTAATAAATAGTTTTACATTAACTGACTTTACCCATTTTGACATACCATGAAGTGAATATGTTTTTAAGAAACAAGGTCATAGTTCCGCTTACCGAGGTTGATCTTAACATTTTTTGCGAGTTGATTTGGGTTAAATTTGTAACAACTTATTTTCGTATGTTTTAAGAATTTCATTGTTTTCTACGTATATTTATCACACAGAAGAAAACTCGTGATTTCTTTTTCAGATGAAACGCATAATAAATTTTCCGAATGTATGTTGCCCGACATGCCTGAAAAAGTAAGTCTTTATTTCCCCCTATTGAAATAAGAAAAATATTTTTAAAAATTTAATCACTTAAAAAATCTTCGAAATGCTTGGGAAGAAATTTATTACATGTGCTTGTGAAAAAATTCATATAATAATATTTATAAATATTTATGTATAAGATAAAAGAAACAGAAAGTGTGTTTTTGTTATGTTCTGAAATAATAGAGTATTTTGAAAATATTCAACGTAAGTTATATTGTTGTTACTAATACCACTTGTATGACGATATCAGATCGAGGTCCACGAAATTCACCGTGACAAAAGGCTAAATCAGGGGTGCCCAACCCAAATTGGTTGGTGCGCCAAGTAAAAATTTACTAAACGGAGGTGGGCCGCACATATCAAAATAAAACAAATTATTCAAAATATTTTACTATCGTACAACATTCAAAATATTTTACCTTACAATTAATGTGACACTTGTCTTTGTATTTTAGTTGAGATAAATATATAATACAAATTTATTTAATAGTTATTGATGTGATCAAATACGGCAAGTTTACCTTTTACTGGATCACAATCACAACAAAGTTGAAAGTCGACCGATTACACTTGTTGGTGGAATAATATCTCTTAACATACAAGGTTCTTATCTACAGTAGATTTATGCCGCCATCTGAGGTTACGTAATACAACAACTATGTGCGTAACATCTTTACATTTTATACTTGTGTTACAGTATGTTTGCATAAAATTGATTTAGATTTTCAAAATTTTTATTTTAAATGCAAAAAGGCAATTAAGCAAAGAGCAGCATTGTAATTATTACACTGTTTGACAAAAAAAGTTTTTTCTTCTGCCCGATAGCCAAATGTTTAGTTTCTTATTGTGTGATACTAATTATTGCACCGTGATTAAAATATATCATAAAATGAAAAAAAAGTTACAGAATTTCAGAAGGTTAAAATATTAAACATTTTTATTCTGCTGCCGTAATTATCTTACATTTCTACTAGCTGGTCTGACAGTCCTGAGGCAACTCATTAAATCCATCATCGGATTCTTTCATTGCCAAATAAAACAAGAAAAAGACTACTAATCTGAACTTAAAAATATAGACATAAATTATTTCTCTGACAAATAGAACTAAATACACTACTCACTCTCAACGAAGTTCTCGTTGAAAGAGGAATAACATATCCAAGCTCATCTGCTTTCCTTCATCCATCAACACCTGTTATTACAACTGCTTGGAAGTCAAATGAAGGAAAAAATTATTTCGGTAAAAACTGCACGGGAGAGGTGGGGGTGGGTCAAAACACGATATTTTCGATTCAACCGTCTGTAGTCCAAATGTCTAAAATAATGTAGACAGAAACTTCAATTGGGCCGCAAAAAGTCTCCAAATGGGCCGCGGGTTGGGCATGCCTGGGCTAAATGTACGGCTGTCTTTATCCGTAGCTTTAAGTAACATACAGGTTAGAGTACGTTTTGGCTCGGTTCCACCATAATTTTTAAAAAGAACACTCTAAGGATGGTCAGGGGCATCTCTTCCCTTGCCACTAACCTCACGAGCCGTATTGCTACATGAGGACTTGTAGCAATACGGCTATTTAGAGTAACTCTATACCGCAAATACACTATGCATGAACAAACATTCCCGCCTTCTCTGGGAATCGAGCCCAGGCTTTACGGTACAGTATACAGAAGTCAACGTCACTAACCACTATACCGGATGGGCAACAACCCAAATTTCTTTCTTTTTTGTTTTGTAATAAAAGCTTACGGATGTAATTAAAAAAAAATAGAATCAGTACAGACTTTTTGTGAAATTGAGTCTTTACACTATTTTTTGCAAACTGGAAAATCTTTAAATTAAATGGGTCATTTTAACTATGAATTGTTTTGATTTTTTGCAAGATGTATGAATATGTGTTTGGTTACTGAAATTAATTGGATCAGTTTATTAATACTCATATAATATATTGTACGTATGTGTAACATACTTCTTCTCAACAGCACGTGAGGAAAGCTGTTTATTTCGTAAACCCTGGAGGACTCGATACTTCGCCGTACAAAACTCTGTATGATTTCCACGCGCGCACGTTCTGTAGCGTCAACGTGAAAGAAAGGGTGAGAAATATTTATTTTATTTTCCTTTCGAAGTCACTTTCATTTCTGTTTTCATTCTTTGAATCAAACCTTGAAATTATATATATATATATAAAAGAAATGTCTTAAGTATATCTTTTATACATAAAACTTCCGTAGATCTTACTTGCCTTATAAGGACATTACTGAACCGAACATGAAAGAAGTAATGGAAAAGAATACGAGTATTTCCTATAGAAAGGGGTCTCCGAGTGTTAATTTAGTTTAGAGAGCTGAATATATAAACTATTTTCGATTAGATGCAATTCTTTGAGGTTAAAATAAAAAATTCGATTCTTTTGCTCACATTATTTATAAAAGAATAAGGCTTAAAAATGTGTAAAATATTTAAAATATAATCCTAATTTAAAAAATTATATGCATACAAAAATAAGAAATATTAATTAAATTTTGCGTTGTGCATGATATTTTTTAAAATAGTAGCTCTAATTACAGGCAATAAGTCAATTTATAAATTTAAATATATCTTTATTACACAGTATCTATTTTTATATAAATAGAATAATAAATTTTATATTTAAAAAAATAAAAAAAAATTACATTAAAAATTTTTTTTTGAATTTTCTAAATTTTTCAAATATTTCAAAATACAAATGATATATAATACTAAAATTAGGTAGGTTTTAAGGAGTGTGAGACATTTTATAATTCTATAAAGTTATATACATCAAAGGGGCAACTAGTTTAGAAAATAGCATTGCAACTTAAAAAATTTACTTAATATTTATTACAGAAATATTTCTTATTTTCCTATGCTTATAGTTTTTAAATTATGATTTTGTTTTTAACATTTTGCACTTTATTGAAACCTTATCCCGTTGTAAATAATGTGTAAAAGAATCAAACTAGTTAATTTTAATTTCAAAGAATTATGTCTATTTGAAAATTGTTTATATTTTCAGTTCTAGAGGTAAAATTAACACCCCTGAGAGACCCTTTTTTTATAATGAATTGCACATCAAACATCGTTCCCTTTAGAATTTTGAAAGTGTAATTATTGAAAAAAATTATTGCCAGAAACACACATATCTGCTGCAAAATGAGTTAAATTGGAATAACATGATAATAATTTTATTTAGTTGTTCTGTGTTCACACTTACTTTCTGACAGGCTTTTATGTGATCGATGAATAAGAAATGTTATCTGAGAAAAAGTAAACAAAATGCCTTAAGATAGTTCACCCATGTGTGTGTGTGTGATGGTTTCAAAAAATCAAATTTTTTTTTCATAAATTGCTTCCTTAACATGTCTAGAATACGGTAGTAAAGTGATTTTTTAAAATTCGAAGTCATTATAAAGAAGCAGGTGTTAGAAGAACATCTGTTCGTGGTGCGAAGTTCAGATTTTCATTGTTTTAATCGGACTTGAAACTTTTTTAAACGCGCTTTTCTCAAAACTGTGTTTTTCAAACTTTCCTGTATCATATCTCAAGAACGGTTTGATCGAATGATTTCAAATTTGTAAGGTAGACTCAGCACATATATATGCACGAAATAAACTACGAACATTACAAAATTCAAAATATTTCTACTTTTTATAACAAAAACATAACAAAAAAACCTATGAAATTCAAAACTTTTTCTTCAGACGTCTACCAAAACTCCAATGTTTGATATTTTCAATTGAGTGTAGTTTATTTGGTGCATTTAAGCTTTTATAGACTAAAATGTTTTTTATTTCAGATAAACCAATCACCCGGAATCGTGGACGAAGTGAACGTTGAGGCTGGTGTGTTCAGAACGCTATAACTCACGTTCTACTAGTTATTTCTGACTAAACATTTATATATATACACTTAAAACACGTATAAACAAATGATACAAAACTTAAAACTCTATCTTTTTACTAGTCATTAAAAAATCTCTAAGAATGCTTAAAAAACAGGCCATCACATAGGTGAGCCCCCTTAAAACAAAATGGTTTCTGAATCAAACTCTTTTATTTGATCACAGGGCTCACATTTTTAATCGATTTTTAGCCTAGAATAATGTTTTCCACTTTCAAATTCAATGCTACTTATTTTCCTGATGACGCAATTGGCAATTATCTTCATAACGAAATTTTCCCTTTTAATGTATAGAAATATTGCCTTAGTCTTGCTATAATGTTTTTAATAGAAAATTGCATCTTTTCAAGTTACAACACATGGCTTGAAATTTCTCTTAAATTTCACGTAATATATGGTAGATATATACAGGATGTCCGGACTTAAAGTATCCCAAAGTAATGGCTTATTATTACTGAACTACTTAAGAATGTAATAAACTGTTCTTTCGTGGAATAGATTCCCCTCCGAGAATTTTTGCGTGTATTTCGATCAGCCGCACATGTGCGCTTTATTTGGCAATTGCAGACGATAAACTTGTAACAATGACTTCATTAGTAAAGATGTAAACGCCACAGCAAAAAGTGTACAATGCGTTCTTTGGTTAACGGAATTTAAACCAGTGTACGGCGACGTGTTCGAACAGAATGGAATGTCGATCTCCCGACATCCAAATCTATCCACCAACGGGAAAGAACTTTAAAGGAGACGCGAACTTTGGTATTTTAAACTGGCTAGCACCTTTAAGTTTTTGTGAAAAAAGACTCTGTTGATTGTGTGCAGGATTCATTTGGAAGAAGTCCTCAAAAGTCTAATAGACAAGCCAGTAACGAATTTTCATTCTGCTCGAGCACGTCAAGTTTATCGTCTGTGATGGTCGAATAACGCGTGGACGTGTGGCCGATTGGACTAGACACAAAAGATCTTAGAGGGATTTCCAGTTCATGGATAATCATTTTATTACATTCTGATACGTAGTTCCGTAATAATTAGCCATGACTTTTGAATACTTTAAGCCCGGACACCCGGTATATAATTTTTCTACCACTAGTTTATGAGATCGAAATTGATATATATCTGACAAGAGCACTTATCGTAAACTCCGGCAAATAACACTCACTTTTAACACAAAAATTAAGATTGAAAATTACGGGCACGCGTTATACGCCGGGTATAAAAATAATAGCTTTAAAAATAAAAATAGAGAGGACCATAAAAAATTAGACTATGATATATATCGAAATATTGTTCATTTAAAAGAAATGACATCCCTTATGAACTTAAAGAGTTGAATTTCTAGTAGTATACTATTTTTCAAAAGTCTAGG
The DNA here is from genome assembly GCA_019973935.1 of Trichonephila clavipes. NCBI lineage: Eukaryota > Metazoa > Arthropoda > Arachnida > Araneae > Nephilidae > Trichonephila > Trichonephila clavipes. The sequence goes on along the minus strand of BMAU01007109.1, from coordinate 252,306 downwards.
ATAATACCTCGAATAAATGACTTCAAAACATTGCATGCGTATATTTCAGGTTTTCTTCGTAAAAAAGGGAGTGCATGCTATTTGGCGATATACCTTAAAACTAAAGAAAGCAATTTCAATGTATAGGTGCCTGTTATATATACGCCAGAATTTACGGTATTTTTATATAGCACATTAACTTTCGATTGCATTGTAAAACATTCTTATAAACCCCGCCTATTGCGGAACAGAATTTGAATTTCTGAATTGGAAGAATTTCAAACGTCAAGGTTGTTGGTGGGGATAACCTCCCATTTATAGTCAATTTCTGCAAAATCCATTCTTAGCAGATCTCTAATTAATAAAAGAAAAGTGCTTAGAACCAAGTCTGCGTGTTTAATAGTTCAAAAATGGAAATTTAATTATACTTAGCGACCCATTAATCCCTTTGAGAGTCGATTTCCGCAAAATCCAACTAAATCTCTATCCATTCTGAAATCTCTACTTAACAAAAGAGAAATATGTCTGTCCAATTTCAAATCTCTCAGTCTAATAGTTCCAAAAATCTTGTGATGAGTGAGTAAGTCGCTTTTCTCCTATATTTGTATTTTATCTTGAGTACTATAATATGTAGTTTTTTGGGTGAACTGGCGCAATATATAGAAGAAAAAAATTATGGAAGTAGCAAAATTTTTTGTGTGATAAAGTTCTTTAAAAAGGTGTCGCATTCAAGAATAGAATTGGTCAACTGTATTCTTTAAGACATTAATATTTTACTGTCCAATGGCTCGAATGGCAAATAATATTACTGCTAAAAGAATATAATTTATAAGAAATGTATTCAACGAATTTATCATTATTTTAACCAAATAATAGTTTTTAATTAAGATATTTCACATATTTCCCCCTTCATATTAGCTCATTTCTTTTACAGAAAGAGATATTTGACTTCATGAAAAAGGAAGTTATGGACTTCATGTCGGTAAGAAAATTATATTAACTCTTCCATTTTTGTTCTACATTTCTTTGGCGTTGTTGTTGTTGCCAATGCCACCTATCAGACGGTGTCATATCGAGGTCCACGAAATTCATCGCAGCGAAGGGCTAAATATACGCCTGTCGGTCTCCGTAGCTTTGAGCACCATACAGGTGACAGTACGTATTGGCTCGGTTACAACCCAATTTTAAAGGAAAAAACCCAGGAGGTGGCCAGGGACCTCTCGCCTCTTTTTTTCTTATACCAACCTCATAAGAAGACATGCGGCGTAACGGCTTTTAGAGTACCCCCATGACGCAAAGGCAAAGCTGCGGTAGCCCAATGGTCATGATATCGAATCATGACAGGCATGTCATGAGCTCGAGCCCAGTACCACTAAAGACCCGCCGTGTAGAGCAGCGATGCACGTTAAATCTGTCGAGAGCTGAAACGTCCTACCGTTGGTGTGGTAGTTAGGAGTGAGGGGTTCCAGCTCAGGTGTCATCCACGTCACTTGACCATGGTTCAAAATTACGTGGTCCGTCGCCAAAAGCCCTCATGTAGCTGAAAGGTGTGATGTTCATATTCACTCACTCATGCCGCAAAGGCACTGTACGTTTGCTAACACCCATGCCTTCGCTGGGATTCGAACCCACTTCCTACGGCGCAGCAGTCAGCGTCACTAACCGCTTTACTAGTTGGGTGGAGTAAAAGTAGTTTGTTTTTTACTTAAGGTAGTAAATTTTGTTTAAAACGATTACTTATTAGAATAAAAAAAGTCTACTTTTGAACCCGAGTTTTCACAGGAGCAATATTTATCAGTTAAAAATCAAAATCTCCCCCCTTTTATAAATTTCTGATATATTTATTTACACGTAGCTATAATACAAATCCTAAACCAAATTAAAATACTTTTCCAGCATTATTCCATTTACAAAAACTAAACCAATCATAACACATTTGAGAGATAAAATAAATTTGAGTCGCCTTCGTTATGAATTTTATTTTTGAAATTTGTTTTTAAATAGTTAGAAGTGAATACATAAATACCCTGAAATATAATACCTTAGTAAATCTCTTTATATACACTGGTGTCCAAAAGTTAAGCATAAATCTCGTAAAATGCGAAAATCATGCAGTAAAAATTAGTAAAATTATTCCAAAATCCTTGCGGATATTAATTGGGTGAAGAAGTAACATCGGGTTTAGTTTCTTTTTTCAGTTGACTACCTCCTGCACGAAACACCGGCGCATGTCGGAACGCGGAGAAACCGATTCACGCAGCATAGGCAGTTCATACAAGTTTCATGCAACTGTTGTGCGAAGGAACGTTGTTAACCATCAAACAAGGGGAATGATAACGCAAAGACGCTAAATGGACATGTTTACGAAAAAAAGAATCGTTGAAATGCTGGAATCCTCACGATCACAAACCGAAGTGTCTCGAATTCTGAATGTGGACCAGTCTGTGATCTCAAGACTGTGACAGAGGTTTCAAAGAATAGGAGATGTTATCCGACAAGCAGTATCAGGTCGACCAAGAGTCGCAACCCCTCGCCAAGACCGATATCTGGTAATAAGTGCTTGACGTCAGAGGGGGCAGTACTGCCAGAGCACTGGGTTCGGCGTTAACAGTCGCCGCAGGAATACGTATTTCGAGACAAACTGTTTACAGGAGACTCAATCATGCTGGCCTGTATGCCAGAAGACCAACAGTCTGCATTCCCCTCACGTCTGCGCATGAACGTGCTCGTTTGAACTGGAGTTTGAAACATCAACATTGGAGTGTGGGAGAGTGGGCCAATGTGATGTTCAGTGACGAGTCCCGGTTTAGTCTGGGTAGTGTTTCTCGGCGGGTAACGATATGGAGAGAACGTGGAGCACGTTTTGAATCAAGAAACATAACGGAAAGACATCATTTTCCAACAAGGAGAGTAATGGTATTGGCAGGCATCATGATGGACGGCCCCACAGACCTCCATTTCTTTATCACGGGGTCTGTGACTGCTCAAAGGTACAGAGACGAAGTTCTTGAGTCGTATGTTCGCTTGTTTCAAGGTGCTGTCGGTCTTGACTTCATATTCATGGATAATGCGTCATGTCACCGAGCGGTGCTGATTGATGACTTCCTTGAAACGAAAAACATCCAGCGCATGTCGTGCCTGCGAACTCCCCTGATTTAAATCCTATCGAGCATGTATGGGGTATGCTCGGGAGACAAATTACAGCCCTTTCGCACCCACCAAGCTCCATTACAGAACTGAAGAGAGCTCTCCAAGAAACTTGGGACCGTTTGCACCCACAACTCATTCATCATCTCATAGCAAGTATGGTAAATTGCTGTGCAGCCTTGCTGGCTGTCAGAGGTGACCACAAGCCTTATTAAACTGCATCATCAGTATTTTATTTAATGTTTTCTTTCATTTTTTCTTTAAAGTGTGAATCCTTGCTATGCTCAGTTTTCTTTCAAACTGCTACTTTAGATAAAAAAATTAATTATTATCATTGTTTTCATTTGCATATCCTTATTTTATAACCATTTTACACTCGCATATCACGTTTCCTGTCATTCTGATTTACAGTTCCTTCTTTATTCACATAATTATCAATTATACTTAACATTTGGACACCAGTGTACATATACATATAGAATACGCTGAGAGTGTTTAAATTATTATAAGCACTTGATACTTTTACAAGTGGCGTAATGGAGAATATTGGGACCCCTGAAAACTCAAGTTTAGGTCCCCAAGCCCTAATAAGTACTTGGCGTCAGTCAAGCTTTGGGCTCCTTAGAGTCCCTGCCCCCCTCTCAATGCGTGAATTGTGGGGGTGTACGTAACGCCACTGACTTTTACGGTGATAATGCAGATTTCATGTAATTATACTACATAGCGAGATAGCTATTAATAAATAATGCAGGAATAGTGCAGCATCCAATGCGCCATATTGCTTGTGAAAAAATAGAGGAAAAAACGTGATTTACCTGTGTTTCAATGCGCGATAATTGTAGGTTCTGGAAGCGTCGGGAACAGTATAAGCAAAACGATAGAACTTGTGAAGTGTTCTAGGGCAGTAGTGGTTAATGTTTACAAAGAGTGGATTCTCAAGCAAAAACCCGGGTCTCAATGTCAAGATTGTGGTCATCACAAGCTAGAAAGTTCACTCGGAAAGGAGAATTGCGAGAGTTGTCGAGTCCAACCGAAGAACAACTGTACTTCATATTGCGGGATCTTACTCAATGAGAACAACTTCTATACTGGTAACTTTCTAAGGTGCAATGTGTGACGAACAGTTCAATCACACAATACACCAAAAGGCCTATGATAGCCGAATACCTGTTCGAAAGTCTCTATTGTTTGTCTTGAATAAGAAAAGACATGTCCAGTTCAGAAAGGAGTACAAGGATTATAGATGACTGAAGAAGGATCACGTGTTGATCACATTCATGTTTTCCATATAAGACTTTCATTCAATGAGAAGCTTTACTTACCGCCACAACATTTTGTACTAATTTAAAATATTGCCACGCAGTTGCAAATAGTTCTTTTACGTAGCAAAATTTTCCAAACATTCAATTTTTAAGCACTTAGCCACATTTCCAAATCAGTGCGCTGCCATCTCGTGGCAGAATGATAAATATTTTCGGTGTTACAAGCTTTCTCCCTGTTTTACTTGAACCACCCTTATACAAAACAACACGAGGGAAATTTATTTTATACTGATAAATTTTACTGCATCACTATTTTCATTTACAACATATTTTTTTATGCAGGGTGGCTGCATACGGAATGATGATCCTGAATTTTGTACTTCTTGGGAAGACATTATAGTAAGTATTAAAACTTAGTATTTGAAAAAAAAAATTGCTCGGGTAATTCAGGTGAAGTAGGAAATATCAACATATAGTAACTGTATTTATTATTATTTATAAAACTGATATAGGAATTCATTATATTATTTTCTTTCCAAATGGTGAAATGAATGAAAATGCAAATTATGAAATATTCGCTATTCATAATGAGTCATGAATATACAAGATGATTCATGACTCATTACGTTCAGTTTCAGTAAATTATAAATAAAAAACAATGTAAGATATTATGTGCTAATTGTAACAGAATTGTATAAGATTATTTTAAGTTCAGTGAAAGATAGTCACAGATGTTCCAAATATGAACCCTTGGGTAAACATCGATCCGGTAATCCATTTTTCACCCGAACGCGTGTTAAGATATTTGAATCAAGTCAATCAATCGATAGTGGTTTGATACGCTGCTTCAAATCCACCAAATCAACAGAAAGGGGAGAGAGGAAAACCTTGTCCCCCTTTCGTATCCTCACAGAAATAAATCATAAGTTGCAAAATGAAATATATTTCCTTAAATGCTATTGTTTATTTGTTAAGAAAACACAAAAAACCCGCGGGAAATTCAAAAGAAAAATGAATGGCCCACAAAAGGGTTAACTTCCGGCCACTTTAAGGTCTATCAGATTCTCAATTGTAAAAAGCTCGCGGTTTGAACTAAGTGCTATACGTGTAAAGTCACGGCTCACATCATCTGCTCAGTTGTGTTGCCTTGACGCAGGACGAATTGGTCAAAAGGCTCAATGTACTTACTGCTGGGGGTGCTGACGGTGAGCAAACTCATGGATCTAATCTGATTCAGATCTGAAGGATAAGAAAGAAGAAATAGTTTAGGATAAGAAAGAAAAAAGTTTATTTAAAACTTTTTTTGTGTTTCAAAGGTGAAAATATAGAGCTAACCTTGAATAATCGACATAAAATTAAAAAGGCTAAATAATTATTTAAATTAAATAATAAGCAATTTATTCACTGTTAAAATTTGATTTTCACCCAGAAGTTAAAGATGAAATTATAACAGGATACACATCATATCTTTAAGTATTTGATGAGTCCCCCCTATTTCAGTGATTGTCTTCTATTAATATGGTAAGTCGTAATTAGTGCAGTAGAATTCTTGCGGAAAATTTCTTAGGGTATCAATACATACCCCGCTCCCACCCAAAATAAATCATCTCTATAACAGTGACAGATGTATCTATAGTGACAAATATTTAATTCAAACATTTTAAGTCCTTAATTAAATTAATAATGGTAATGTATGCTATTAATTAAATTAATGTATCTAACCTATAAGGCTTCATTACAATTATCACATCCTGAGGGTTAGGTGTTCTCTTATTGAGGGTAAAGAAAAACAACGTTCAATAGGACATGGCGTAAGAAATAAAAAGTGCAAATTGCCTCTAACACAGTGAGCTTTCATGTTTCAATTCAGAACGATGTCTTATTTCTCTTAAAAGTTATTTTTAAAAAAGTGATATGGAATTTATAACTCGACAAATATTAAAATTTTGTAAGATTACCAACAAATGCTTTCAGGATAAACTAATATTTCGATAGAAGATATTGAATGAGATTTATTAATCCTTAACTGAAATGAAATAATTGTTCATTGCATAGAATTATGTCGCATTTTTCTTAAACATTCATGAAGGAATATTCACTGTAGCAATGTGACTTAATGAATCATTGTCATTTTCATTTATATAGGCAGACTGATCACAATTGCCCCTCTGATAATAAAAACTCATTTAACAACTATGAATGCATTAAAATTTTTAATTTTCCTTGGTTTATATATTAACATATTGTACTTTTTTTTAATAAAGACTTGCACTGTAGATTTATGCCAAGAAATGGAAAGGAAAGGTATGTGTGATGTTGAAGCTTTTGATTCTGCTTGAGAGAGGAAAGCAATTGGCCCTGGAAGAAAATCATATGAGATTTCATGTGTACTTTTTAAATAAAATTAACATAAGTAACGATTGTAAAAGTTTCAATAAAGGTACTGGATAAATATAAAATGACAAGAGTTAAATATATAAGTTTTAATTTAATTTTTGTAATTACAGAAAGTTTTTTTTTCTGTTTGTACTTCCACGTGCACATACACATATGTAATGTATATATATATCAATAAACATTTATTTATTTTCTTGTTTGAAAGAATTATCAATAGCACAAATGGAAATTAGCATAAAAGTAAGAAAAGTTTTTCTATATAAATATTATTAATCCTTTACTGCCACTGGCGTATATATCCGTCTTGCTCAACCATTATGTTAAATGCTCCAGACGTATATATACGTCTTTCCTAAATACGATTCTTTTCTTTGAACTGCTAACAGTAAAACTATTCCGAAGGCTTTGAGATGGAATAAAATAACTTCGGCAGAGTTTGCCAAGAATTTACTTAATTCAGAAAAAAAATTTTCTTATTTGTGCCATCCCCCCTACTCAGCATTACCCATGCCTATTTGAAAAATGGTGGCGCTGGAATATGAATTGTGTAGCTTTTAATCGGCAGTTAAGGGGTTAACACACACATATTTAGCTAACATTTTTCCAAAATTTTTTCATTTTATTTTAATTTTCCTATTTGTATAAATTTGTATTATTCAGAAATGTATTCCCTGTAAGAAATTTTTGTACGGCAAGAAAGTTGATTAAACTCATGTAACAACTTAAGTCCTTATTTGACGCGTCCTTTGTTTGAATCAATAACTGAGTAATAAATGTTACGTAATAACTTTTAAATGTTAATTACTTCTAATAGTATTTTAAAAAAAATTGAAATTAGACATTCAATTTACTCTTAACTGCCCAAACAATTATAGATTTCAAAGAGGAGTAATGTTAAAAATGTTTAACTTTTCAAAAAATTTAATTTTGAGAAATTATTTTGATTAGTGATAAATACACCAGGAAGGAAAATAGAAGGTCGTTCTCACTATATTCAAACGATTTTAATACTCAATTTTTATCTAAAAGTGCCTTTTTATGTTTCAATTTGCTTCTGTCTGATGACCGTGATTCTTGACAATAGCTCTAGCTCGAATTATCCATGAAAGCAAGGGTGTAGCAATCGCCGTATCAGCCGTATAATTGATACGGGACCCCTAGTCACAGAGGCCCCAACATGTGTACTACAGTCCCACTAACAGGGTTTCCATACTTAAACAGGGCCCGAAGGAATTTTGATACAAGGCCCCCTCAGATCTAGCTACTCCAGTGCATGAAAGTAAACATTTTTTTTAGTACTGTAATACCAATTTTACTCCATTCCTTTTGAACTAGAGTTTCTCAAACTGTGGGGTGTGCCCCCCTGAGGGGTCGTGATAACTCTACTAGGGGAGAGCGAGCCTATTGAAAAGTCGAAAACAAAAGATAATTTTTAATGCGATGCCCAAGTTTGTTCATTTAATTTATCTGTCTTACACCCAGATTCTTAATTTAACATCGCATCATGACTTAAGTTAAAATTAGTTAAGTTTCTATTGACAAATGAACATTACACTAAATTAACAGTCCGATCGTATAGTGGTAACAATTATATTTATTGATTAACATATTGGTAAAAAAAACGTTAAATTTTACAAGGGTGGTACTTATTTGAGAGGATTGGAGTAACGGAGGGGTGACCTCGGGTAGCGAGTTCGCTTCCCGACTGGAGGTTTTTTCTGGCAGACGTAAGAGGGAAAAAAGCCCCGAGAATTCTTGCGGACCAGCTTTTAAAGCCGACCGCACCACTTGGAAAAGAATCCGCCACGGATTCATTACTATCAATCTACCACCCTGATTGGATTCCACTGTCCGCGTAAGGACACAACCTTGCCGGCAATCAGGTCCGTTGAACCCGACGCACCCACATTCCTGTGTAATCCCTATTTCCTGTAAACAGGGCAAATGCAAAAATTACAACTGTATCTCAGGGACCGGCGGCCTCCCATCATTTTTAAAAAAAGTATATTAATTTACTGAAAATAAAAAACAAAATACATTCTGACATAATAAAAAATAAAATACACATTTACACTAATATAATGCATTTATAAGTGTTTCAGTACTGCAGTAAAATATAGTAAGTTAAGAACAAGTTTAAAAAATAATTATCATTGACTCCATGGGCTTGTCGTATATAGAAATTAACATTCATCTTGATAATTCATACGCTCTTTATTATTAACCCCTTAACTGCCGATTAAAAGTTACTCGATTCGCTCTCCAATGCCATCCTTTTCCACGTAGCCCCCACGTGGTGGTGGGGGGTGTTGGAGAAAAGGAATAAATAATCGAAAAAATCTTCTGAAATAAATTAACCCTTCGCACAAATACTGTCAAGGTCCGTTTAAAGCATTCTAAAGCCTTCGGAATAATTTTATGGATGACAGTGCACTGAAAAGATCGTACATCGGAAAGACGTATGTATACGTCAGCACCAATGCTTCGGCTGAGTGAGACGTTTATATACGGTGGTACTTAAGAGGTTAACGTAGAATCGTAGTCTTAGCGTCAATGTACTCTATTACTGAACTAAATACGTTGTTAATGTATTGAGGGGACTCGATGAAAATTATGATTGAATATTGGGTCGCAAGAATTGAAAGTTTGAGAAGCGCTGTCTTGAACCATTTTTCAAAGTCCCTTCAGAGTTCTTGGATGCCGTTTTCCTAAGGCTCGTTTCACTAAACCGAAAGCACAAAAGTCCATTGGAGAAGCGTCAGGTGACTCTACAGGTATTTCATCAAATGGGATACACTTTATTTCTGATTCTTTCTTTGCCAAATAAGCGGCAGTTGACTTAGATGGGTAACTGGAGGCTTTGTCCGTATGAGAAGCTCAACTTTATCAAAGACACCTTTCGATATAAGGCTAGAATTTATAACTTCAAAATTTGTCCTAAAATTTTCTGCTGATAGTAGAGGGAATAAAATTTGGCTTCACTTGAGATTTTTTTATTTTTAATTAGCGGTTGTAACAAAATCCTGCAGTTATCATGAATCTCTTAGTGATATTTTCTGTACACCAGCGTTTCACAAGCTGAGTGGTGCGTTCCCTAGGGGGAGTGATAACTCTACGAGGGAGGAGTGAGCATATTGAAAAGTCAAAAATGAAAGATTATTTAAAAAAAATTATTAATTTCAAATAAACAATCTGACGTAGTAAAAAATAAGTACATATTTACACTGATAAAAGCACTTATAGATGCATCAGTACTGCACAATGTATTTTATAGTTAAATTAGCAATATTAAGTTAAGAACAAGTTTAATAATTGCGATTGACTCCATGGGCGTGTCATATGTAAAATTATATACAAAATTAACACTTATCTTGAAAGTTTGTATTGTTTATAATTAATCCCTTAACAGCTGATTAAAATATACTTGATTCGCTCCTGAATGTCAAGTAGGCGTGCTTATATGATATATTGGGGGGCAGAGAAAAGAAATAAATAAGCAAATCCTCTGAAATAAGTAAATCCTTCGCAAACACTGACTAGGTCTTTTTATTGCATTCTAAAGCTTTCGGGATAATTTTATAAATAGCAGTTCACAGAAAAGATTGTACTTCGGAAAGACGTATATATACGTCCAGGGCAATTATCGTTTTCGCTGAGTGAGACGTTTATATACGTCGTTGGAACTCAAGAAGTTAAAGTCGTATTGTAGCTTTTGCGTCAGAGTATATCAATATTGAATTTAATACATTGTTTTTGTATGAGGGGGGGGCGATGAAAAGTACGATTGAATAGTGGGTCGCGAATATTGAAAGTTTGAGAGTCACTGCTGTACACTGAAGATGCCATTTCATATGGTCATTCCTATAGAGAGTGACAACGGCCAGATTGAGTTAAATATACATTTATATTAAGGGTAATTATTTACAAGGGAGGGCTAAAAGTTAGTAAAAAGTAATCGAAACATCATTAGATCGTTGGATTCCACGAGGCGTTTCGTTCCTGCGCCCTCGTCATCGTCTCCTCGCCGTCGTCTCTCTCAGTCGTCTCCCGCGCAATCGTTCGATTCGAGTCTAGTTTACTCGTTATCCTCGAACCGCCTTGTCAGATAGGTGGCGCTCTCTTAGCATTACGTCATTAAGGAATATAGGAGAGATACAATATGTGCACATCCATTCCTACATCGGCCATCATGACCAAGCATGCGTCCTCGCATGTAAAATACAGTGTATTTCAAAATTTCATGAAATAAAACTGAAAAGCTAGAGGAAATAAACTTACAAATAAAACAATTATTAAAACAGACAAATATGTATCAGAAAATCAAAACTAATAATAAAGAATTAAAAAAAATAGGTATACAGATGGAAAGAAGACAAACAATACAAAGCAATCTTGAGTATGGTGATAATGTCAAAAAAAATGTTAAAGTAAAAGTTTTCGTTCGTAATGTAACATTCATTTGTTAGGCCATGGTTTCAAGTATCCGGCAGAAGTACTTGTTTTGGTTGAGCCATCAAAATTTCCACATTTTTCGACGTTGTAGGTATCGTTAGGTTTTACTTGTGTTATTTTATATGGACCCATAAATTTATTGCAGAGTTTTTGTCCAGGTCCTTGTTGCGTTTTTTTAATAGCAACTAAGTCCTTAACACTGTATAAAAATAAGAAGATTTTCGTCGAAGATTATAAGACTTTTTGTTTTCATTTTGCACTTTAATTATTTGCGTTTTTGCCGTTTTACGTAGGAGTTCTCTGTTTTCATTAAATTCGAGTTGTAGTTGTTCGTCGATTAATTGTTGAATGCGCAAATCATTCTTGTTATTGATTTGTGTTCCAAAGAGTAATTCAAAATGAGTGGTGTTAATGCTTCGTTGGAATGTTGAGTTTAAGACTTCTTGTAGTGAAGGAACATGTTTGAACCATTTCGTGGGATCGTCTTCTGACATCTTAGATAAGACAGGAATAATTGTTCGATTAATGCGTTCTACTTGACCATTAGCACGTGGCAAACTTGTAGTAATATGATGAAGTGTAATTTTTTGTTCCGAACAATAAGTGTGGAATTCGTCAGAAGTGAAAGTAGTTCCACGATCAGTGATAAGAAAACGAGGATTTCCAAATGTAGTTTTTTGAATGTCTAATTTTTTTATTACTTCAGAAGTAGATGTAGTTTTTGTGAGGTATAACCGAACAAATTTAGTGAAAGAGTCAATGACAGCTAAAATGAATTTGTAGTTTTTGCTTGAAGTTGCTAAAGGACCAAGATGACCGATATGGTATGTATTTAGAGGTATATCATCTTTGACAAGAGGATGGAGAAATCCTTCTTGTTTACCAGACTTTTTATTTTTCAATATTCATGTTACACAATTAGAAATATATTTTTCAATTTTGGATTGAAGTTGTGGTATAAAATATTTATTTTTATATGTTCTAGAGTTCTTTTAACTGAAAAATGTCCTTTGTCGTGAGCATTTTTGATAAAGTGATGATGCATCTCGTCGGAAATAACAAGGACTTCGGCACCGTCAATAAATTTATATGGTATATTATTTTTAAAATAGTCGTTATCATATGGACCATTTTGAAGAAGAGCTTTTATTGAAAGAATGTGTGGGTCCAGCTCTTGAGATTCTTTTATCCTATGCACAATAGAATCAGTACACTGATTTGTTAAAACCTGTATTCTACTTAAAGCGTCGACATGGGCCATTTGTGAGCCAGAGCGATGTAAAATGGTGTAATCATAATCTTGTAAATTCAGGGCCCAACGCGCGATTCGTGTGTTTAGATCTTTCTTAATCATAGTTTTTGTAAATGCATTACAATCAGTAATTATTTTGAAAGGCATTCCTAAAATGTACACTTTAAATTTTTTGAGAGCTTCTATGATTGCTAAAACTTCGAGTTCGTAGCTGGTATATTTTCTCTCCGTTTCGGACGTTTTTCTAGACATGTAATATATAGGATGTAAGGAATTATCATCGGGGGATCTTTGTAATAAAACAGCAGCAAGTCCATCCATTGATGCATCAGTATGTATTTCAGTTTCACAATTTTGTCGATATATACCTAAGACAGGTTTCTGACAGAGCAAACGTTTTAATTCGTCAAAGGAAGCTTTTTGTTTTACATCAAAATTGAAAGGAGTATCTTTACGTAAAAGATCCCTAAGTGGCTTAGCAATTACAGAATAAGCAGGGATAAATTTACGAAAATATCCAGTGAGACCTAAAAAACGTTGAACTTCTTTAGTTGTTTTTGGTTCGGGGTAATGGACAACTGATTTAGTTTTAGAAGGGGAAGGAAAAAGTTTATTATTTTCAATAATATAGCCTAAAAATTCAATTTTCCTATGCAGAAATTGACATTTATCAAAATTTATTTCCAATCCGTAATCCCTGGACACTTTAAGAACTTTTTTGAGTCTATCAATAGCCTCAGATTCATTTTTAGCAAGGATAACTATATCATCCATGTAAGGGAGAACAATTCCTTGAACAACTAAATCACGAAAAACTGTATTGAAAAACGTTGAAACGTTGAAGGGCATGTAGAGAGTCCGAAAGGCATTTTAAGGAACTGAAATTGACCATTTTGTGTTACAAAGGAGGTATATGGGCGACTCTGTTTGTTAACAGGCACATTGCAAAAACCATTACGTAAATCAATGGTACTGAAAACTCTAGTATCCTGAAGTTTATCTAAAATATCCTCAATGAGGGGCAGAGGATAGTGATCCTTAACTAACACACGATTTAATTTTCGAAAATCAATGCAGACTCGTGGACTGCCGTCTTTTTTGTGGACTACTAGGACTTGGCAAGCATAAGCAGATGAACATGATTCAATAACATCATTTTGTGTCCATTCATCTATTTGTTTTTCTACTATATCACGTTCAGTAAAAGGTAACCGTCTTGGAGAATGATAAATTGATTTATCGTCCGTCACGGTAATGCTTAACTCAATATCCGTCGTTTTAATTTTATTCGGCCTATAACATACGAGTAATGCCTCAACATCATTACGAGTTTGTTTTGGAATTTCAGGGCCAATATCAAATTTAGGAATGTCGTCAGTAATTGCGAAAACAAATGGTTGTGGAGAAGCGTCAGATACTTCGATTTGTGGCTTAGAAAACATAACACTATCAGGGGTGATAGTCAAATTAGCTTGTTTAATTAGATTACAACCAATAATAATATCAAAGTTCATTGAGTGGTTGGGGACAACATTAATTTTAACAGGAAAGTCTTGGTTGTCAATTGAAACAGTTGAGTTGAATGAACCAATTACATGAGTTTTTGAAAGGCCAAAACCAGTTAGTATATTACCACTATTTATTAAAGAAGGGGAGCCTAATTGATTCCATACACTTTCTTTCATTAAGGTTACTTGACTTCCGGTATCAACTAAAGATAATATTTTTTTAGATAAAATTTTAACTTCTTTACACATAGTAGTTAATGGGGTAATTTCATCAACATTATTAGAAGAAGGGATATTTTTTTGAGGACAAGCATCAGATTTATGGCCAAAATTTTCGCATAATATACACTTTGGACCACGATGTTTATCTGGGCAAAATTTAGAAATATGACCGGATCCCGAACAATTAAAACAAGTTACGTGATTCCTATCTCTAAAATTTTTATTCTCAAATTTTGAATTAGGCTTTGGTGCATTGAATTTTGGATATCTATCATATCGATGTTTATGAAGTGTACTTTCAACATCACAGCCTTGGCTACTAAAGTTTGGATTACGCGACGTATCATAAGAGTGATTTTTGCTTTTATTTTGAAATATTTTGTCATAAATTCCTGAATTGTTGTACATCCATATAATTCTAGCTTATTTGAAGGAGAATTGAGGATTCCATTAATACAATATTCCATAATTGAAGTTTCGTCGAGAAACCCTTGACCTCGATTCGCTACTTCCCGAATAGCGACTAAATATTGGAATACCGTTTCATTAGGCCGCATTTTTCTATTTTGTAATTCTCTATGCAATTGAGCTTGATTTAATTTTTTTCCAAATTCCTGAATAAGTAGTGTTTTTATAAAACTGTAAGAGTTTATACCACGCTGAGATTGAATAAATAATTTTGCAGTTCCTGTCAAAAGCCGTTTTACAAAAATAATTTTTTGTTGTTCGGTTATTGGGCAAAACGTTAAATTTTCCTCCACATCAGAAAAAAAAATGTTCAATTGAGTATGAGTCATCTGCACTGAAAGAACGAAGAGTTAGAAGTAAGTCTTTAACAAAAAGCCATGATAAATCGTTTTTCGAAATAGAGGGAACAGCTGACTCATTAATTTGGCTAAAGGCGTCAGCCGATTTCCTGTCTGTAGAAAGTGGGGGGAAAGCAAAGGAATTTTCTGCATCCCGCGGGGGGCATTCTTCTACACCTCCTGTATTTAATTTATTATGAAAAGCGGATAAATCAGCTAGTGAAAGCAAAATATTATTACAAAGTTCTTCGGCAGTTCCATTTGTTTCTAGTTGTAAAAAATTAGCTAAACAGATTAAATCGGGTAGGTTTAATTTTTTTAAAATAACGGCGGAGTAGTTGTCAATATCAAAATCTGGTGCGAAACCCGTAAATTTTCGCAATTGTTCTCTAGAGGTCCTACTGAATGGGTGATCGTTAAAAATAACAGAATACAATAATTTTAAATTTTGAGTATTGCCAAATTTCAAAGCTTGCGCAATAACTGGGATATCATTCAGTGTTAAATAAGACATAATAAATCACTTAAATTGAACCAAAATACGTAAAATATACAAATATTTGCAGATCACTTAAAATGATATATGAGTAAAATATTTCAACATAGAAAAAAAAATTAATACGCTATGAAAGGATTAAAGTCTAGAATAAAATGTCACGAGTAGCAGTTGTACAAGTTTAAAAAATATCGTATCACAGTCACATTAGCAGTTTCAAAATATATTTTCACAATCACTGAGAGTTTTTAAAAAACAATGGAAATAAAAACTCACGGTAAACTTTTGCACACAACGTCTTGCTTGTTGAATATTACTTTCATAAATGTATAATAGTGTTGAAGAAAATCTTGATGTCGGCAAAATTATCGAATAAATATCTTCACACAATCGTGAATTTTCACACAACACTTGAAATTGAATGAAAGCGTCAAATCATAAAAACGCTTTTAAAAATAAATGCACTTGAAATGGAAGAAAATCGTCAAACACACGTTGAAAAACACTTTGAAGAATAAATGCACTCAAAATTGAAGAAAATCGTCAAACACACGTTGAAAAACACTTTGAAGAATAAATGCACTTGAAATTGAAGAAAATCGTCAAACACACATTGAAGAACACATTGAATAGATTCACTTCTCTTGCATCGTCATCGTCCTTTTGCTTCGGTTTTCTAGGGGATTTTAAGTTAAGGGAAAGGCCGAGCCCCCATATAGAGAGTGACAACGGCCAGATTGAATTAAATATACATTTATTAAGGGTAATTATTTACAAGGGAGGGCTAAAAGTTAGTAAAAAGTAATCGAAACATCATTAGATCGTTGGATTCCACGAGGCGTTTCGTTCCTGCGCCCTCGTCATCGTCTCCTCGCCGTCATCTCTCTCAGTCGTCTCCCGCGCAATCGTTCTATTCGAGTCTAGTTTACTCGTTATCCTCAAACCGCCTTGTCAGATAGGTGGCGCTCTCTTGGCATTACGTCATTAAGGAATATAGGAGAGATACAATATGTGCACATCCATTCCTACATTCCCGTCAGTTGAACAATAGAAAATTGATCTTCTTTTATTACAATCACTTAAATATCTCCATGTCTCATCGAGTTTTACCACAAATTTCTATTTTTCAGTAGCTAGGTGTGTTGTAGATAATTTTTTGCAATTTATCTTACTATCAGGAATGCGTTTTGGCAAATCAGATGAACTTAAGGTTTAACCATCTTTATCAACTTTAAATCTTTATGAGTGATTTTATTTACAGTGTCGGAAGACACTGTAAATAAAACGAACTAAAAACTGTTCGAACTGTAAACTGTTTCGATGCAACGAATCTTTGAGCCGGCGGGTTTTCCTTTAGGATCAGAGACTTCATTTTCTTGATAGTCGCCTATGTTCGAACAGTTTTAGGATGATGTTTCATTGTCATGTTTTCACCTTCACTTACAGCTAAAACAGGTCCCCTCCCCAATTCTCAACATACTATAAATAACTTTTTTGAAATGTAATAACCTTTATTTTTATACAGTTTTATGATTTGTGAATACGAATATTTCTTGAAAAACGCAGTTACGTAACCTTTGAGCTATTTTCAGAATAAATTTTTGATTTTACATTCCGTTCAAAAGGAAAAATTAGCAGATGGTTGTTCTGAAGTTGTCCAAGTATTATCTCATATTGTAAACGAGAAAAAAATTGCAAATTTGTTTCCATAAAGTGCAAACGATCTTCTGTATAGGTTAAGCCCAATTCATGTTAATTTTAAATATATTTGGCATGTTCCCAGAAATGCTGAAATGAGCTTTAAAAACTAAACAAAGAATTAAATTCATTTTGAAAACATTAAACAATTTTATACTACTTTGATTCATTTTAAAATTCCAATTAAAGCATAGATTTAGTTAGTTTATCAGTTGATAGATGAAAAATAACTTATGATTTTATTCGAATTTCATTTTAGTCCACCTAAATCTTTGAAAGAAATTTCAAATACGAAATTCCTTTTTGTACTTATCATCGCAACAAATCATTTAAAACTGGATAACGCAAGACATGTTAAAAAAATGAAGAACATATTTATTCAAAAATAAATTTCTGAAAAGGTAATTTACCTAATCTTATTTATTTTAATGTTCGGAAAGAATATTTTTGTTAAAAATATCTAGTCTTTTTACAAATTAAATAAAAAAGAAAAATATTTAATTTAATTTACGTGCTTCCTTTCCAATTGGAATAAAAGAAACCGTTCTACATTTGTAGAGAAATTAATTAATCATACTAAGAAACTAATTGCTAAATTATTTTAAAAGAAGCATATTTTTTTATCAGAGTGAATTAACATTTTAAAATAACATCTCGTTCAAATTAAAACTGAATTAAAATTAATCGCTTCAGACGATTAATTTCAATTACAGAAAGTTTTGTTAATAAAAGACATAAATCACGAATAATAAGTAAAATTTAACTTTATAAAAAATTCTTTCCTGTTAAAAGAATCCTTAATTGTCACATTCTAATTTTAATGTTACAGTTTTTGTATAAAAAATTTCCTTTTCCTTGATGCAAGAGTTAAATTAAATTATATACTAATGTACACCATTTTGATTAATATTTTCTTTTTATTTCAAAGACTTATTTCATTATGCTAAGAGTTTCTGTTATAAAATAAGCGATCGGGATCCTCCATGGCTATTATTATCTTTAGGTAAATATTACACTGCTGGACAATTGCTAAGGACGGATCACAAATAGCTATGTAGCAAAGCATTAAGCGAGACATGAGGCCTAGTAGGATAGAATATAGTTGCCACACTGTTCAGACATTAGAATAAAGAATATTTATTGTTCTGGAAAGTACAAAAGCTGTGAAACATCTGAAAGAAAAAAAAAATGTTCATTTGATCTGCGTACGGAGAAATGGAACAATGTATCTAAAAGTCAGCAGGCACCTTAAAGAAAGGTATCAGTACGGGATATGTCCACCGTGGAGTGTGATGCAACATTCCACACGTCGTACCATACTTTGCACAACATTATCCAGCAGCTGTTGAGGCAATTTATCCCATTCCTCTATGAGTGCACGGATGAGGGTGTTCTTGTTTGTCGGAGGATAGTTTCGACCAGCAACTTGCCTCCCCAAAGCATCCCACACATTTTCAATGGGGTTTAGATCTGGAGAACGCGCTGGCCATACGAGACGTTGAATACCCTCGCTGTCTAGACAATCCTGAACAGCGAGTGTTCAATGACATGTTGCGTTGTCGTCCATAAAAACAAATTTATCACCGACAGCACCCCGGAAAAGACAAACATGAGGAAGTAAAACTTCATCAATGTATCGTTGGCCCGTCATAGTCCCATTCGTAACCACATGTAGGCGCGTGAGGCCATTGATCATGATGCCGGCCCACACCATGATACTGCATGTCGGATATCGGTCCTTTTCCTGGATATTTTCTGGACGATAAGCAGTACCACTCTCGCGCCAGATCAGTTGGCGTCTACAATCCGATGGCAGACTGAACCTACTCTCATCTGAGAATAGTACGCATGCCCAGTCCTGTTCAGTCCAATTGTGATGCTCACGACACCATTGCAAACGGGCAGTACGGTGCTGTCTGGTCAATGGGACACACACAACAGGTCTGCGGGCGTATAGTCCTCCTCCCCTCAAACGTCTGGCAACAGTTTTTCGGGAGATCTGCTTTCCTGAGGCAGCAAGAAACTGATTTGCCACCTGCTGAGCTGTGGTGCGCCTGTTCCTTTTTGCTGATAAGACGATATATCTGTCTTCTGCAGGCGTCGTACTTCTAACACGACCTCCCCCGTGCCGTCTACTACACATTCCAGTAGTTTTAAATGACTTCCACAGTCGTGAAACAACGCTGTGAGCGATGTCGAACTCCCTGGCAACATCTGTTATTTTTCGCCCTTTTTCGATCTTTCCAATAATTCGGCCACGCATAAAATCATCTATGTGATGTCGGGAAGACATGCCAAAAATTTTAAGTTCGTCTATTAAATCTTTCCTGTAAAACTTTGATTTGAAACAACAACTGTCCACACGCGTCAAAACCTTTAAAGCTCTTATGAACGCTATCACGTGATGAACAGACGTGGCAAAAAAATTTGCATACTCATACTTCTTCTTATTAATATCCCGCACTTATTCTAATTTTCCACATTTTGCTTCCTTTCATTTTGTGGTTGCTATGGATGATAGTGTTATCCGTCCTTAGCAATTGTCCAGCAGTGTATGATCTGCGACACGTATAGGAACAAACATTATTTAATTATTTCTACATTCCACAATATACTAAGATTGCACAAAACATATTAAACACTCATTTTAAAACACATCATAAAATCTTACAAAGGAGAAAGACAGTTCCTACCAAGTGTGCGATTAATCTTACTCGAATTCCTATTTGGGGGAAAAAGGAACTTCACTCCAAAAGAACAAGTAACGCCATCTGGCTATCGTTTAATAATAAAGGAAAGATAGATTTAAATATACAGTGTTACAAGAGGATGTTTCTTGAAGAATTTTGGTAAACAATTTTGCAATTTTTCTCTACAAGTTCCTTATTAATGCAAATCTTACTAACTTTTCAAAAGAATTTAGAAATTGTCAGTAAAAAGTGAATGAATATAAGTGTAGAAGGTGTATACAAAGTTTGTTAAAAAACTATCCAACCTTGAATATTCCCACGAACTGCAGAGATTTTAAAGCTACGACACTGGACACGGAAAAAGGTGACAGCTTAATGAACATGCTTGAATTTCTCCCCTTCGTTCCAGTGTACCAGTTATTTCCTGCAGGCAGTTAAGTGAGTGCTGTTAAACATGTTCGTTAGATTTTTAATCCTCTAAAGACGACCGAACGATTTGAGTAGAGGTGCTACATCAAATTTTGTGAAAATCAGCAACTTGTATCGTTCAGCAAGTGTTTGGAGTCGATGCTATAAGGGTCACACAGAATAAAGAGTAATTTAACAGATTCAAAAATGGTCACATGTTGGTAGAGAGTGACCAGCGTTCTGGAAGTCCACAAACCACTCAAAATGCAGATGTTGTTAAATAAATGGAAAATCCGATAATGAAAGACCGCGCGTTGTTTAACCATACGAGATACTGCTGAGCAAGTTGAGATCAATACAGGTTTTGCACATGCAATTTTAAGTGATCATGCACAGAGCGGCTACGAAATTTGTTCCAAAGCTTCTGTCGGTGGAACAGAAGGAACTCCGTCTTGTAATTGTACGAGACCTATTGGACACTATCAGCGCTGAACCTAGCTCCTTGGATCTTCTGACTGTTCTTGAAAACGAAAATGCCATTGAAAGGAGCCCGTTTTTAGAGAAGAGATGGGATAGTGTAGAACGCGACGACGGACATTCCAAAAGAAGTCTTCTAGCAATATTTTCAGTAGTGGAAGGAATGCTAGGCTAAGAAAGAGTGCTTGAAAGTGCAAAGGGTCTACTTCTAATATGACTAGGTTTCCAATCCCACCAAAGTAACTAAGCTATTTTTTCTTGCCAAAGGTTGGATACCTTTTCAACAGACTTTGTATAATATTTTTAAGAAAAAAATATAAAGATGTTTTTATAAAAAATTATACATATTAAGACTTATTTTTTTAAAAAATTAACTATTGTCATTTATTTTTAGATCAGATATATTTGTTCAGTGAGAGAGATATTTTAAACATAGAATCTAAAGGGATAAACTTCGACTTTTTTTGAAGTAAAAAGGTGCTTCTGACTTTTCCATCGAAATTAAAAGCTGAAAATAATTGATTCCTTTTTGCTTTAACATCCCACAATCCTTTAAAAACTTCCGGAACCTCATGGCAAGCCTTTATTAAACCACGGCTACTAAAGTTTAAAATTACTTTAAAAAAAGAAATTTTAAAAAACTAAAGAAAAAAGACGTGTGTATATGAATGAGAGAGGGAGAGAGAGAGAAGATAAAGGGTGTTTTTTTCAGAGGTATACAACTTTAAATTGCAATAGAACAACGATGTATTATTCGATTGACATGAATTTTTCTTATTCGAAAGATAATTTTATGGCATTATATTTTAAATATGATTTCTGGCATAGGACTGCCACGGCTGGCTCGGATGTAGTCCAATCTGGACGTCTAATTTTCGATGACTTTTTCCAACATTTGTGGCCGTATATCGGCAATAACACGGCGAATGTTGTCTTCTAAATGGTCAAGCGTTTGTGGCATATCCGCATAGACCAATGACTTTACATAGCCCCACAGAAAATAGTCTAGCGGTGTTAAATCACAAGTTCTTGGAGGCCAATTCACAGGTCCAAAACGTGAAATTAGGCGGTCAACAAACGTGTCTTTCAATAAATCGATTGTGGCACGAGCTGTGTGACAAGTTGCGCCATCTTGTTGGAACTACAGCTCCTGGACATCATGATTGTTCAATTCAGGAATGAAAAAGTTAGTAATCATGGCTGTATACCGATCACCATTGACTCTAACGTTGTGGCCTTCATCGTTTTTGAAGAAGGATTCCACCAGCCCATAAAGCGCACCAAACAGTCAGTTTTTCTGGATGTAACGGTGTTTCGACATACACTTGTGGATTAGCTTCACTCTAAATGCGGCAGTTTTGTTTGTTGACGTAGCCATTCAACCAGAAGTGCGCTTCATCGCTAAACTAAATTCGCTTATGAAAATCGTTAACAACGGCAATCTCGTTTTTGGTCCATTCGACGAATCTACGCTTTGCTTGATGATCGTTTTGATGAATTGCCAAACCAAACTGAGGATAAATCACTTGACAGCTGTTAAATCGGTCACCATCTTGGAAAGTAATGCCAACTTAAACTGCTATACCTGGAAAAAAAACACTCTTTATAAGAAAACCTAGCTTTTTTTAGAGTCCTTTCGCGGATTCATTGACAGGAGCCGAAAATGTTTTACTTTTTAATTGCTTGTGAAGAAATTAAAAATATATTCCAGTGAGTATAAAAAAACGAAAAAAAAAGAATCTCATTAGGTTCTTATTTTTATGTAAAGGAGGGAGAGAAGATTAAAAGTTATCAAAAATATTTTTATTTCAGTCTGTTAATTGACAAGTTACACATAAAGAGCATTGGAATGCATGTGAGGAAAATATGATACGTACAGATGATCAAATTTGACTTCTAATCAGCTTTAATTTTAATTTGGGACTTCATTAAATTCTTAGAAACAAAAAAAAGTGCTTTTGAAAAATATTAAATCATTTAATGAGGGAATACGTATTGAAAGTTTTTTAAATTACCTAAAAACCAAATTAATAATTTAAACTAGCTCACGTTATCTTTCCTATTCACTAGCTATCTTTGGTTTTTGGACTAAAGCTTTTCAAAACATCACGTCGAAAAATTTCAGAAACACAAGATCTTTAACTATGATTTAAGCAGTCACGTGTCTGATATTTTCCTGGAGTGATGTCATTGAATGAGATCATACTAATTTTCGATTGATGAGCTGGAATGTTGTAGAACAGGGTTCGGCAATCTTTTACATGTGGCGTGCCAAGCCAATCTATTATATGATTCAGCATGGCACACAGGAGGATATTTTTGAAATAATTCGATTCTCTCGATAACACATGCTGAGTTAGAAAACAAAGATCAACAATATAGATATTATTTATTAATTTTTGCATCATTTAAAGATATTTCTTAACATAAAAATAAACAACATAAAATACAACTATTTCTTCAATAAATATAAAAAAAAATTAAATTTGTACACATATTATGTATTTTTAAGGGGAGCTGAAAACATCTTTCTCTTAATATACGGATAATGTTAAATTGGCTGTTTTTGATGTACCTTTTCTCAAATTCTCTTATATGTACATGCTTAAAGTTTTTCATACATTTAAAGTATACCTTTCTAATTATACTGAAATGAGCTTTTAGCTAATTTTGAATTTTTAATGATTTATGAAATAATTTATCAAACATTGTGAAATTTGACCTATTTTTCACATAAAAATTTGTAAGAAATACATTTTTGAGTTTCTTTTACAAAAAATTCATTTCAGTGTATGTTAGCCATCATTATAAATATATCATCAAAAATTTACTTACCTGTGAACTGTAGTTTCTCAGAAAAGGTACACCGAACATCAAAATTTATACTTTGAGATAAATTGATTTTAATGTATATAGTGAGATTTCTAATCGGTTAGGAAATAAAAAAAATAAAAGGCTCGATTTACAATAAAAGATACATGTTTTGGTTTATATCAGGCGTTCAACTTTTAAGCAAAAACGAAGTATACTTTGTTTACATTTTTCGCCATTCAAACGGGCGTGGCCCAATTTCAACGATTATTTAAAAATAGGTTTTGATGGCTTCTAATAACCCTAGAGGTTAAAGTAAGGTATTTTTAGAAAAGTTTAAACTAAACAATTTGCAAATGAAAAAATCTCAAATTGTCAAAAAAATATGATTTTAGCTTTTCAACACCCTTTAAACATAATTAGTAAAAAACGAAATAAACAACATAAAATATAAGCATTTCCTTTCAATATAATTAAATAAAAAAATAAATAAAATTTTTAATGCCATCCTAGTGCTTGCACCACTCTCCTCTTATATCGCAAAACCAGGGTTAAAATTGGTGACTTTCAATTTGACACGATTTTTAACATTCAGTTGTTAAACCATTTCTTTGGGGACTCGAAATATTTTTCCCATCAGGAAAGATTTGTTCTCATAGATATGTAGAACCAAAAACGGAAAGCAGAGTACATGCAATTTTCTCTCCCCTAAGAATTAAATCTCTCCAGCAATGGCATTCAATAATTTACAAAATATCTGTAAATTTATCCTTAAATTATGTTTCAGATTTTTTCGCAATTCTCGGTAAATGTCTATAATTCTAAAGATGTTTTTTGTCGAATAAGCTCCATTTCAAATTTATCAGCTTCCTTTCATTCAAAAATTGACAAATTTGTAGAGTAGTGTAGGGTGCCACTGAGAATTGTATCACGTGCTACATGAATGCCATAGGTTTCCGATCCCTGTTGTAGAATGTTCTTTTTCCATAATGGGTTGGTTGTTTCGTTAGCAATAGCTTGAACTGAAAAAACTACGGGTCTGTCGCCAATAGCTTTCGTGTTACTTTATAGTACGGCTTTAATGAACACTCACACTTTCCGCTTGATATAAAACCAAAAGAGAATGACCCTGGTAAAAATATTTCCCCAATTTAAAGCAGGTTTCTTTTGTTAAACCATTCAACATTACAAATATAGAAAAAAATTTGAACAAAATGCATTTTGCTCATTTGCATTTTAAATTTCTAAAAAAATTTTAAAGCAGAGGGAAATGCCGAAAAGGTTTAATACTGAATTTTATATTTGTTTGTATTGTACCGAGATAAATATTTTTTGTGGCTGTTTTAGGGTAAATGAATTACATACACATGGCCAGAAAAAGATATTTAATACTTCTTAATTCTACAAAACAACAGGACACAAAAGGTATAAAACATTCATTACAGAACATAGAAATAGAAAATTGGAAAAAAGTGACTTCACTCGAATGCGCGAGGAGCGCCATCTGACTGTTTTTTTTTTTTATTTAGGGAAGGTAGCTTGCAAATGCGGTGGTCTCCTTTTTAAGGTTCAGACCCGTGATTTTGCAAAAGCGTATAAATGGATAATATTTATGATATTTAATGTCACTTAGATTAGAAAATGTATATAAAACTGTTTTAAGAATAGTATCACAACAAAAATTATTTAAGTACAATATTTTGACAAAAAATGAACATAGAATGACCTATTTTCAAAATATTCTCCTCTTGTGAAAAATGCTTCTATTATAATAATATTTAGCCTGTATATAGCTCAGAGCTCTGGACAGAGGCTCAACTAGAATTTTTAAAATATATGACATAGAAGTGGGTTTAACCATGTTTCACGACAACAAAGGGGATAAATTTTAAGAAAAAAAATGCCGATAATTATTTCAATTGGTTGTAACTCTGAAAATAATGACTCTCTGGAGAAGTCTTTTCTTTATATAAGCAAAATATTATTATTTTAGAAACATTTTTTTTATAAAAGGAGAACATTTTGAAAAAAGATTACTCTAAATTAATTTTTTACCAAAATATTGTATTTAAATAATTTTTTTGTCACAATGTCCTTAAAACAAATTTTGTACATGTATTCTAATCTAAGCGATACTAAATATCATGAATATTAACCATTTATGCGGTTTTTTAAAATCACGGTTCCGAACGTAGTCGGATACCTTAAGTATAATGGACTCAATCAAATATTTCATTAAAAAAAGGAACCTTTCTAGATTTAACTCAAAAATTCTCTTTTACGTTAAACGTTTGGCGATAAACAGCTGTCAGCACACTGCGCTTGTTTGAGACAAATAATTTTTCCAGGTTTCACTATTTCCACAAACAAAAAGCAAATTACTACCCTCTTTCTTTCTTGGTGCAAATCGACAATGGAGCTACCATGTTGAAAGGTCTCTTATGCTCCATCACCTACGAAGGAAGACGAGTGACAGGTTGTATAGAAGTTTTGCCAACTACTTCTCTTTCAGCGCCGAATACTGGTGCTGTTGCCAAACCTCGGAAAAAGAAATGTCAAAAGTCCTTTTAGTTTTTGACTTTCCCTCGTGTATAATAATTCAAATTAATTTACAGTACATTATACAAATTGATAAATTTAAAAAGAAAGTCTTTTGAAGAACCAAATCAAATTTTTAGAGCAAAAGAAAAATAAAAGCAGCGCAAATAAATACATCAAACGTTTCGTTTATATTACAAATGAATAAAAACTGAGCACACACACTGTTGACAATTAACGTCAGTTCAGGAGTATTTTGATATATATGAAGATTATAGTCACATATAATACGTAAAAGAATACACATGGCATCAGCACATGGTTCTAACATCAAAAACTAGGATATCTAGGTAACTTCGGGGCAGCAGCTATCAATGGGCTCAGTGCCTGGTTGGCTTTACGCATTTCCCCAAATCTTACCATACCTGAAGAAATCCAACTAAAATCAGCTTTCAGACTCTTGTCCCTTTTAGGCTAACATCTAAATATATTATTATCGCTCATAGATAAATTCATTACACGAACTTATACGTGGTTTCAGCCGGATTCGCATGGGTTTATCCTAAATTTTTCCTATTTTTTACTTCTTTGTTTTAATCCGGCCTGGTCTAAAAAATTCTAAACATCTTAAAACTTGAGAATATGTTTTGTTTTTCTCAAAAGTTAAATTTTAAATATCCAATTGTAACTACTTCTTATAAATAATGATTGTACTCGTCAATACACAAAATCATGCAACTTCTCCATAATGAATACACTCGTCGATTCCAGTTAACTGGTTTAAAAAAATCAACTTTTTATTGAAAAAAATCGTTCGTGACTTTTCTATCCAAGTAAGAAGGCTGGAAAAAATCGATTCCTTTTTCCTTCGAAAATCCCTCAATCCTTTGCAAATTCACCGAGTCTTATAATTTGGTTCCATCAACCAAAGCCATCAAAGTTTAAAATTATTATTGAAAAGAAAGGAACATTAAGGCGAAAGAAAAGGAACTGAAATGAAACAAATTAGAAATTATTATTTTTTCTCAGTGTTCTTTCTGCTTCATTGATAAGAGCAGAAAACCGTCCACTTTCTAATTGCTTAAAGAAAAAGTTAAAAAAAACATTATGGGAATATGGAAGAGTAAAAAAAAGGCATTCATTACTTTTCAATACATAGAAAAATAAGAGGATGAAAAATGAATTAGTGTGTGGAATTAGTTGTTTTAATTGAGTAGTTATGTATATCTTCAGTATGTAATTGGTGAAAATATAATAAGCACTGTAAAAAAATATGGTTCAATCAGTGCTGATTTTTATTTGAAGTTTTAATTAATCTAAAGAAGGGGTCTTCAACCTTTCACGCTCGAGGGCCACATTAATACATTTACAATAATCCGCGGGCTACATCAATAAATTCACTGTGATCCACGGGACACACGACTGACTGCAGTCAGGAAATTTATATAAAAAAAGGGAGGCATGTGTTACAAAATTACAACTCTCATTCTGAGGAAAAAGAGAGTTACTTACAAATTTGTATACACACACAAACACACACATATATATATATATATATAGTATAATATAAAATAAAATATAATATAATACCAAGTGAGAAAGTTGAAAAAACCTACAATACCAAAGAAGAAAGAAATTCGACTTTAAAAGACACATTAAATGAAGAGTCAAAAAGAGTCTTCGGACTAAAATGGAAATCTATTATGATTTTATAGCTGTCACTGAATTAGGCCAGCGATTTAGGGTTAAGCGATGTTTTATGCATCCACCTTCCCCGTACAGCAGAACTTTTTGACATAATAGAAAAAACTGAGCCCTGTTGAAAAGTTAAGCCATTCCTAATTCACGTGGATGATAAAGTAGGCAGTAAAGTAAAATGATAATATATATATATATATATATATATATATATATATATATATATATAACGGTTTTAAGAAAGTTATGGAAATCAAATTAAAATACTTTGCAAACCTGTTAAAGATAAGAGTCCACCTTTTTTCCAAGATTTTAGAGATTTTATGCATAGTCATTTTTTTTTATATTTAAAATTACTTAGGACACAAAGAAGTTTTTGAAAAATTTTCATTTTCAGAAAATTTTATCTCAAATGGACATCACACACATCTGTGAAATGTTTTAAGTATCAAGAATAAAAGCAAAAAAAAACCGCTTTTCTTACGATAAAAAGCAGAGAACGCAATTTTTTTTCAAATTGCGTCAAATTCAAATGAGGGTCCTCTCAAATGCCATCAGCGGGCCATTTTTGGTCCGCGAGCCACGGGTTGAAGACCTCTATTGTAAAGTGTTACACTAAAGAAAATTTTTGTAGAAAAACTGAAAATGTGCAGCAAAGGATGATTAATGCATATGAAAATGATGGAAAGTAACGTTAGGTATCAAATTATTATTCTGTGCCAACTGAGTTAGTATAAGTATGAATCTTAAGGATGTCATGCAAATCCACGATGTTTCTTGTTTTAGCGTTTTGTTAAATCAAATAATAGTACTGTTAAGCATAAGACCTAGGGATTGCAATACCGGTGTTTTGAGCCATTTGTACAATTTTGTAATACCGGTATTCGCAAGTTTAAATACCGCTTTTTCGGAATTAGTTAGAAATTTTTAAATTGTCTGCACTATACATTCAGGGATCACCAACATAGTAAAGTAGTATACGTTTTTGTTTTTATGTCTCCCTAACGGGCGAAATTAATTGGACTGTGAATATAAAGTTCCATCGTACGGTCAAGGTAATTGATTAAATATGTGTATCATCCAAGGAGGCGGACCAAAACTATTCTATTACATCTCAGAGAGATACTGCACATGTTCAGGATTCGTAGTTTGATATTCTTATCTGTGAAAACAAGGTTGTAGTTGTGAAGAAAGTGCGTAATATTTCGATATTCTTTAAATTGGTGAGTTCGTTATTCTCATTGTGTTTGCATATCACACATACAATTGATGCATTATGTTTTTCCAGATCCCTTTTCAAGAACTTGTAATAGTACCACAGACTAAATTGTGATATTTATGCACTTTTTGTGATTTAAATAAATAATATGTTCCCTTACTTTTTTGTGATTCTTTGTACAAGGTTATTATTCATAAGTTACAAATTATTTTTTGTGATATTTACACTTTCTAATAAAACTGGCAAATAGAACAAAAAAACAACAACACCTGTGTTTTATTTCTTTTTTAAAAACTTTTACTACCGGTATTAAAACCGGTATCCCGGTATTAAGATCGAAAAAATATCGAATACCGGTATTGGACTTTTGGTCCGATATTGCAATCCCAAATATGACCGAAATGCTCCACGTAGTTCTCTTTCACTGAAAATAGATTTCAATTTTTTTTATATTTTTCTCAGCAAAATATATATAAGAGAAGAATAATATTATAAATTATAAAGAGTATTATTTTCGTTCATGCGTATTTAAGATAACAGTAATACCTCGGCTTACGCGAATTCATAGTTACGCGATTTTCAAAAAGCTCGTCAATTCTTTTTTTTTTATTTGTTTTTTAATCATCACTGAAACTCAGACGGAATTAGTAACAGCCCCTGATGAAGTTGGTAATCTGATTGAAGAAATTTTCGATTTTTCCAGTCAAATAAATTTAGAAGCTGGTAATGATTTCGTTCAAGAACGGATCGATTATCACAATTAGTAGCAGAGATTTGAAGAGCATAGATAATGCTTTTGAAATAGAGCTAGATATTCAACAGCTTGATTTTTAAGACCCAGTACAATCAGAAGATCGAATGACGGTTGGTAATTGGACAGAAGGTCACAAATTAGTTGATAAAGGCTATAAATTTTAGAAAATCCATACTCTAACGAAGAGTGTATTTTTTTTAACAAAACAAGGAATAAAAAAATATTAACATGCTGCAACGAAATTTTAAGGGCGAAAAAAATTCTTTTAGCAGGCAGGCAGAGAGAGAAAGAGAGCAAGCGAGAGAGAGAGAGAGCGAGAGAGACTATTTGTTAGATTTTATGAAACCTTCTACATCAAAATAACTTTGGTTTGCCATTTTGTATTTGGGTTATCTATGATTTTATTGAACATTTTTTTAAAATTATTATTTTCTTTCGTTTCTAGCCTGATATAAGTATAATTTATATGTACTTATGTGCGAAATTACACCCCGACTCACGGGAATTTGACTTATGCGGTTATCACTCAGACCCACCTATCACTTAAGTCCGGGCTATTACTGTAAGATGTTAACATCCAAAGGGGAACGATACAGCATGTAAAAGATGTTACTTTCGAGCATGCACGAACACGATTGTCCAGTTTTAATATGCAAGGGAACGCACTGCCGGTATATGCATTGGGCGCCCAGGGGCTCGGTACCCGGAAAGGCCCGGATAAGCTGTACCAGATTCTCTAGTTATAAATTTCGATCCGTCAGTGACAAAAGGGCCTATAGATCTCCTGCACCCAGGGCCCGAAATGAGCTTAAATCGGCACTGAGGGAACGGATTTTCCCTATTAGTTGTGTATCGTGGCATTTGGCGACGTTTTTTGATTCGACGAAATTACTCGATGTTACAATAGGTTAAATACTTTCATTTTTTTTTTTTTTAATGAACTTTATGACTAAAATAAACGCGTGTAATTTGAAATATAATTTTTTTATTAAAATAATGTGTGGCCACATAGATTATAGACTTACTTCATATGTGTCAACTAGACTCTTAAAATGCTGAAATAATAGTGTCGTTAAAAAGTTCGAAAGCAATGTTGTGTTATTACTTATGCCACCTGATCGACAAAAAACATCGGATCAAAGTCCACGAAATTCATCGCGACTGAGGGCTAGATTTTTACTTCTGTCATTAGTCTTAGCTTTGAGCACCAAGCAGGTGACAGTACAATTTGGCTCGGTTGCAGCCCAATTTTGAGAGAGAACACCCTGGGGTATGGTCGGGAGCCTCCCACTTCTCTTCCCCTTCCACCAACCTAACGAGAGGACTTGCGGCTCGACGGTTATTTAAAGGTCCACGGTCGCAAGTCCACCATTCTTGTGTCATGATCCTTTTGATTTTGTCGAATATCGGAAACAACAACAGTAAAAAAACTAATAATTGAATAAATAATTAGCATTAATTAATAAAATTAATCATAAAAACAAATACTTAATTAAATTTTACGTACTATATACTCAGAATTATAATCAATCGGAAAAAAAAAATCAAGGGCTTTTGGGGGGGAGGTCTGGACCCCTAGGACACTCTCCTTGTGTGCGCCACTGCATTCAGATGTTATAATGATGCTGACTGTTGTGCCATGAAGGACCTGGGCTTAAATCTTGGAGAAGGACAGACGTTTACATATATAGAGAGTCTGTGGGGTGTTTCAGCATTTTAAATATCCTTCAAGCCGAAAATCCTCTCCAGTGAGTGAGTGAGTGAATATTAACATTGAACTGTTCAGCTACACGAAAGCTTTTGGTGACGAACCTCGTAATTTTGAACCATGGTCAAGTGACGAGGACACACCTGGCCCCCACTCTCCTAACTACTACACTACACAAACGGGAGGACGTTTGAACTTTCGACAAAAAAACTTGCATCGCTCTGCTACACGGCGGGTTTTTAGTGGTGCTGGGCTCGAACTCGTGACATGGCCAGCCACGATATGATACCTTGACCACTAGGCTACCATGGCCACGAAAATACTATCGAGAGGTTAATGGTAGGGGTGGAATGGCTCGAAATCGTACTGTTATCTATATGGTGCTCAGAGCTGCTTGTAAGAACAAACGTTATCTTACCTACCTTGCCCCGAAGAATTTCGTGAGCCTCAATCTGTTGTTAATATAGATCAAGTGGGAGAGGAAACAATAACACACTAAGCCCAAACATTTATTACGTTTGAAAAAGTAATATTATTTTTCGTAGCAAGTCATTTCAATAAAAGGATATTCACTAAATTTAAAGCACTGTACACATTTAACTGGATTTAATCATGTATAAGCTCTCTTTTATATTTAAACCAACATTCATAATAACTCCAACATCCCATGATATTTCTCTCTAAAGTTATTAAGGAGGTTCATATATATTTTAAACTATTTCAGTTGAGATATTAATCCGGGAGCAGTCGCACTGGGCACAAAGTCACCGCAGGCTCACGAAATCTTTAATTCTGGAAAAACTGTTTGTTACCAATGACCTTGTCAATATCCTCCTATATGACAGTACTCATGGGAGATAAAATGTATTTGTCGCATCTCTCTTTTTTGGGAGTGACAAACATTTTTTTGCAAATTTAAGGTACTTAGGATGACAGAGTTCCCCGCGAGATCACTTTTGTTCCAAAATATTTTCAATGAATAGGCTACATTTCCCCCTCCCCTGTGAACGACTTAATGATTTTGATTTCTGTGTTGTACGTCTCATTGTGGCTTATAAATGTAAGAGCAAAAACGAGCATCTGTGCAATTCCCATGGATTATATTGAAACTGATCAAGAAAGGGAAAAACCTGATGAAATAATGGATGTTAATCATGACATGCGAAAGTAAATTTGAGAAAAGTGATGAACATGAAACGTTTGAGTTGAAAGGAAAGTTTTCAAATGTTACCTAAAAAAACTCCATCAAGACAGATATGAAACCACAAGTGTACCACAAGACACACAGCCCCCTGTAAAAAGACACAAGCAAGAAAAAGTTCAACATGCTATTTGTTGATCGTCAAAGAACAATAAGACTACAATAACTTGAACAAAATATAAAAACTTTGCCCGCAAATATCATTCCTGTAATGTTAGCGAAAACTGTCTGTGATTTGTGTCCTTTGCTTAAGTCACGCACATTTGAAACGTTTTAGATCTGTTTGATTTAATTATTTTCTCAAATTTTCAAAATTGAAAAGCCTTTAAGGTATCCGACTACGTTCGGAACCGCGATTTTGCAAAAGCGTATAAATGGATAATATTTATGATATTGAGTGTCACTTGGATTATAAAATGTATATAAAATTGTTTTAAGAATAGTACTACAATAAAAAAAATATTTGAGTACAATATGTTGACAAAAATTGAACATAGAATGACCAATTTTCAAATTATTCTCCTTTAGTGTAAAATGATTTTTATCATAATAATATTTTACCTGTGTATAGCTCAGACCTCTCTACAGAGGCTCAACTAGAATTTTTTAAATATATAACTTAGAAGTGGTTGTATCCATGTTTTATGACAACAGAGGGGAGAAATTTTAAGAAAAAAACGCCGATAATTATTTCAATTGGTTGTAACTCTGAAAATAATGTGAATTTTTCAAAATTCACAGTTGCGCCTCTGTAGAGAGGTCTGAGCTATATACAGGCAAAATATTATTATAATAGAAGCATTTTTCATAAAAGGAAAACGTTTTGAAAAAAGGTTATTCTAAGTTAATTTTTTACCGAAATATTGTATTTGAATAATTTTTTTGTCAAAACGTCCTTAAAACAATTTTATGCATGTATTCTATTCTAAGTGACACTAAATATCATGAAAACTATCCATTTATGCGCTTTTGAAAATCATGGTTCCGAACGTAGTTGGATACCTTAAAAGTAGGCATTCTGTTAGTTAAACAATTAACTGGAATTACGATTTTTATCATGTACAATAAAAATATTTATAATACAGGTATTACGGTAACTCAGTCACCCGCTTTATCCATAACGTTAGTATGGAGTCATGCCTTCTTCTGGGTTAATCAATAATTTTGTGTATATTGTAGTAGATTTTTTACTTTTTTACTTTACTCTGAGTATTTCATCTTTAAATGAAATAACAGATCAACATATTTAATTATATTTTTTTAAATATTTAACGAAGTTTTAAAATTATTTCAATGTATTTTTTTGCAAAGCCATTTCTACATTTGCGGTAAATGTTTTGACTTTTTCAGTGAATTATATAGAAGTAATGTGAATTTTTTAAAGCTAGATTATTGCGACTGAATGCAAATACAAAAAAATTAATAAATAAAAAAATAAAAATAAAGGATTAAAAGAATTAAAATACTATTATGCTTTTTTCCACTTTCGAATTTCTTTATCAAAATGAACAATTATCCTCTCCTTAAAGTTGAACTCGCTCAGTGACTTTTTTCAAATATAGCTTTTAAAAAATAAATCTCTTTAATGAAAAAAAAGTCGTTCGTGACTTTTCCATCCAAATCAGAAGGCGGAAAATAATCGATTTCTTTTTGCTTCGAACATCCCTCAATCCTTTGCAAACTCACCGAACCTTGTGATTTGGTTCTATTAACCAAGACCATCAAAGTTTAAAATTACTGTTGAAGAAAAAGAACCTTAAAACCCA
The DNA here is from genome assembly GCA_019973935.1 of Trichonephila clavipes. Taxonomy (NCBI): domain Eukaryota; kingdom Metazoa; phylum Arthropoda; class Arachnida; order Araneae; family Nephilidae; genus Trichonephila; species Trichonephila clavipes. The sequence goes on along the minus strand of BMAU01007109.1, from coordinate 217,817 downwards.
AAATAAAAAAAGACATGGAATTGAAAAAAAAGCAAGAAATTATTATTTTTCTTAGTGTTTTTTTCTACTTTATCGACAAGAGTTGAAAACCGTCCACTTTCTAATTGCTTAAAAAGAACACATTTAAAAAAAATAAAGTTCTGTGAGTATGAAGAGAAAGAAAAAAATAAAACATCGTTAAGTTCCACTTTTTATATAGATAAGGAACAGAAAATTAAAAAAAAATTATTTGGATTGCTTGGTGTGTTAATTACCTAGTAGCTGGTAAACGTCTTCATTTCATAGTCGATGAAAGTATTAGACTTGTTGTAGAATAAGCTTCATTTCTAATCAGCGCCAATTTTAATGTTTTTTTAAGAGTAACCGAGCAAATGTTTTTGGAGAAATCCGAAATCTGCAATGGAAAGAAAAAAATATTGCCTACCTGCAAAGTGAAAATTAAAGTGATTGTTTACGTAAAAGTTCTAAAAAATTGCTTAAGGCTTGCTTAAGCACTAAGGAAGGCTCTTTGGTACTTGCATATTTGTACCGATGACTAATTTCGTCAAATAGAAAATGTCGCCAAATGCCGTGATACGTAACCAATAGTGAGAAACCTTTTCCCCAGATGTTCAAACTGAATCATCTGGTTTGTGCAAGTTCGGATATAGTAATATAACATTATTTATAATTTGTAATATTCTTTTCAATTCAATTTCACATTTTCATATGGAATTATTTGCTTATACTTTTAAGTCCACTTAACAGCCAGAATACTTGAGACAGGCTGCTCTGGAGGTGATTGACAGTATTTCTGAAGGAGCTATTCTTATTTATACAGATGGTAGCAAGAATTAGGAATGCACTGAAAGAGGAGTATTTATTAAATCTGAAAATGAGGAAATATTGCTTAAACGCAGGAATACCGATCACTCTTTCGTTTTAAGCTCTGAATTGATTGCCATTGACATAGTTCCAGACTGTGTTTCTGAGCGTCATTCGACTGGCGAAATCTGGATTCTTTCAGACACTCGAAGTGCTATTCAATATTTAAAAAAATTGGAGACTAATTGGAGACCCCAAGGGAATAAATATTATTGATAAATTCAGAACCCTGTAAGGTTCAGCCGTGATTCATCTGCAGTGGATTCCGTCCCATGTATTTTTGATATGTAATGGCATTGTTAATGAACTTGCGAAGGGTGATACTGCAACGACTCAGATCCATAAGGAACTTCTGACTAACCTTGAACTATACTCGAAATGTAACACCTCCATAAAGATCTCATGGAAACCATCTTCACCTCATCTGTGGTATCTCAGCCAGTGTTCTGGAGCATTAGTCAATTTTAAAAGTGAGAAGAGAGATCAAATTACTTTTGCTCGACTGTCTACGGGGCTTTTAAAGTCCCTCAGATTCTCCCATGGTGCCAAGACTTTTCCAATTTGCACCAAGTGTAATGATGCAGAGGCTACACCGCAACATTTACTTGATTATGAAAGGTACGAGAGGACCTTTTGAAGAGGTCTACTCTGATTTTAGAATTTTTAAGGGTAAACAAACTCATGGATATGGTTTGGATGGATAAGAAAGAGAGAGAAGAATAATATTCTTCTCTTATTTTGATGTGAAAAATGATTAAAGTTCAGCACGTTTTTTCTTAAAAAACGAACACCGTGGAGTATTTCCAAAAATTGTTCAATTCATCAGTACTGGAAAGTCTATGGGGCATGGCAAAAGTCCGAGATAAGAAATATCGTGGAGCTACTGACGGCATTTAGATTCGTACTTATCGAATGTATATAGAGTCACAAAAAACTGAAGAAAATTCCTTTTTTGCAATATCGCAATTATTTCGACTTGACCATCTAAATGATGTAGTTATTATTCGAGTTTTCGTTTATTTAATGTTTTTAAATACAGTATTTAGTTCTATTAAATCTTCTTAAATTTATTTGTCGACAAGCTAATATGAAAGGATTATGCGTGGGAATTTGTTTTTGTTTATGTGCGGAAACGATGACTGTATTTGGCGACGTATTTTTATTTTTCAGTCTTTTTGATTTAGTGAAACGCTGGTTGAAGTTATACGTATTACACAAGTATACTGAAATGTTTTAAAAAGAAAAATTATCTTCTTTTTCTGTAAAAATTAGAAACTGAACTGGACGATGAAAGGAAATGTGAGTAATTTTATACATAAACGTTTTTTTTTCTTAAAAATAAAGTGCAAATGTGAAATTCACGATTTTCTAAATATGTATATACATACGTCAACTTAGTATTTCAAATGTTAAAATAATATTCTGACAGAAATATTCGAAGAAATGTTTACTTTTAAGTGCTACACTTATATAAACCTTTGGAATTAATAAAATCATATATAGTTTCTTGAAATGATTGATTTATTTATCATTATTAATGTAAACTGCTATCATTTATCATTATTAATGTAAAACTGCTTAAGATCTTTTTTGTGTTGCTGCAATATGTTTATTTTGATATATTATTTACTTGAAAAAGGAAACTAATTGTGGAACTATTACTCTTTTATTTAAATATAGAAATAGTACAATGTAACATACATTTAATATTAATTGATTTAAAATAGTTTGGTGCTATTTTACTGTCAATATCTTTTTTATAATATTAAATTATTCTAAATTGAATCAGAATCTAAATGAACATAATTTAATGCTTCTTATTTACCCTTATTTCTCTACCTATTTTCCTTTTTGCATTTGGATTCTCAGATGCAGTTTGCTGATTTGAATTAGCTGTGGCATTATTGCTGAGTAATTCTCAAACCTTCGAAAGAGCACTTTCAAATAAAAATTCTTGCTTAGAAATAAAATAAAAAAAAGGAATATATATATATATATATATATATATATATATATATATATATATATACCTGCATGAACATACTGCAAACAAAGTAGATAAATAAAATATATTCATTTATAAACCTAGTTTTTAGAGAGACCAAAATACAGTAACAATTCTACCAAAAGCTTCAGGATAATTATTAGAAAGCAAATATTTAGAAAAGCAGTTATTTTTACTATAATGATACCATTGCTGAGCCATATTAATTTTCTCCCTACATCAATGATTTTCAACATGTAATAGAAATAACAATTGAAAACAATTTAATGATTTCGGAATCCCCCTTTAAATAAGTAATATAAACAGCTGCACCATTAAGACAAATATTTGTGTTTGTGTTCCCACTGATACGGTAGAAAAAATATCAGAAAAAGGGATAATCAATTCTTTTTGAGTTCAGTTCAAGGACTAAAAGATGTAAACCAAACAACTGCCACTTAATTTTTGTTAATAATCTATAATCACGCAAACGTTTCTAACTAGAAATATAAATAATTCAATACAGACAAAATGAAAGGGGAAACATTTGCAATTCGCAGTTTAGAGATTCAGTCATTTTAGATAACTTTAGTAACGATTGAAAATACGCCATGATAAAGGTTGAAATGGATTGTAGAGAAAGATTATGACCAAAGGTCATATGAGGAAATTAAAAAACAACTGCTGTATAACCTACTTTAAAAATAATTAATTTAGCATTTGGGGGACATTATTTTTAGCATTTTGAGCTAGTATGTTCTTTTAGGTATACTAAAACGTTATAAACTTGAACTGTGGAGAATATATGAATTATATATATATATATCCAATAAAATGTATGAAATCTTAACTTTCTAAAAGTGCTCTTCTTTTGAAACCACAAAGATTAGAAATGGAACTATAAACATTTTAATGTGTGTGTGACGATTTAAAAATAAATAAATAACCGGAAATTGCTATTTCGAATGCAGAAGTTAGTTTTTCATAAACATTAATTTTTTTTTTTAAAAAAAAAATTTACCTTATTTAAAAAAAACTTAATATTACGATGTACTTCTTAAAACTGGGCTTATTAAATATATTTATTTTTGTTTCTTACGTAGTTTTTACTTTTCAGATTATTTTCTGAAAAACTGTTACCTTAGAGAAATTCCGGTATTTAAAATGTGATAACTCAACTTCCACATATTTATATTAAATTTGGTAAAGATGTTTTTCATACTGTTCTTGAGGGATTCAACAAGGACGTTTAAATGGTATTCGAAGGTAATTTATTCTTATTTTGATACATGAGAGTAGAGAAATTTTAACAAAAAACCTCGGTTTTCAATTCGATTGATTGTATTTCTGACAATAATGCGAGCTCTTCAAGAATCCTACCATACACATGTGATGCCTCGCGCACTGGAGGTACCATCTCTTCACCATCCATGCGACCTATGTTCGAGCGAATGAAAGATGGACCACGAAACTCTGCAATAATAAAATTAGTTTATTATGAACTTAATTTATATTCAATAAAACAACACTAGTCTAGGAGGCTCATGATCAGGAGTGATGCGACATAAGCCGTAATTATGACAAACAGCGCAATATATATAAACCGCTGAATCTACATTTATAGATTATTTCCTAACTTACTAAAGTGTGGTTTTTTAGGGGTATAGAACTTTAAATTGCAATAAAACAACGATGTATTATTCGATTGACATGAATTTTTTTTATTCGAAAGATAATCTTGTGGCATTACATTTTAAATATGATTTCTCGCATAGGACTGCCACGGCTGGCTCGGATGTAGTCCAATCTGGACGTCCAATTTTCGATGACTTTTTCCAACATTTGTGGCCGTATATCGGCAATAACACGGCGAATGTTGTCTTAAAAATGGTCAAGCGTTTGTGGCTTATCCGCATAGACCAATCACTTTACATAGCCCCACAGAAAATAGTCTAGCGGTGTTAAATTACAAGATCTTGGAGGCCAATTCACAGGTCCAAAACGTAAAATTAGGCGGTCACCAAACGTGTCTTTCAATAAATCGATTGTGGCACGAGCTGTGTGACATGTTGCGCCATCTTGTTGGAACCACAGCTCCTGGACATCATGATTGTTCAATTCAGCAATGAAAAAGTTAGTAATCATGGCTCTATACCGATCACCATTGACTGTAACGTTGTGGCCTTCATCGTTTTTGAAGAAGGATTCCACCAGCCCATAAAGCGCACCAAACAATCAGTTTTTCTGGATGTAACGGTGTTTCGACATACACTTGTGGATTAGCTTCACTCCAAATGCGGCAGTTTTGTTTGTTGACGTAGCCATTCAACCAGAAGTGCGCTTCATCGCTAAACAAAATTCGCTTATGAAAATCGGGAACAACGGCAATCTCGTTTTGGGCCCATTCGACGAATCTACGCCTTGCTTGATCATATTTAAAATGTAATGCCACAAGATTATCTTTCGAATAAAAAAAATCATGTCAATCGAATAATACATCGTTGTTTCATTGCAATTTAAAGTTCTATACCTCTAAAATAACACCCTTTAGAATTCGCTCTAGTCTTAAAGCTTAATCAAACTGTCTTACCGCTATTTCCTCTGCGAACAGCTATGGTCCTTATATCGTCACTATATTCTTCAATCCGATTTGATCCGGCTAAGGGAAACGTCTTCTCTAACCCTCTTCTGGTCTCGGACGCACTTATTAATCAACTTCACGGGCACTATTAGACCGACTCACAGAACTCTTAGAATACACTTGGACTCTTCTCCCAGAACGTCACCTAGAGCTTTACCTCTCGCATCACCTCACTTCACTTAGCGCTCCTCGCGAATACTAACGTTTCAATGTATACAATTTTTAATTTGCATAACCACGCTCTCTTCTTGGGTTGGTTGGAAAGAATTACCATTCTGCCCCAAAGAAATCCCAAGAGGATTGATAGAAGTACCGATAAAGCCCCGTCACAGCCTATGTAAAGAAGTCTTAACTATATGTAGGCAAAATATTTTTTCTGATCAAAGCATTTTCCATAAAAAGATAATATTTTGAAAACATGTTATTTTTTCTTCATTTTTTGTCTAAAAATTACATTTTAAAGAATGTAGTGTAATAACATTATTAACCCTCTGACTGGATGACCCGCTAATTGAATTTCACTTCGAAAGCGGTCTACTTTTTCAAAGCTAGCGAAGCCGAAAATGTTTCGATAAATTTCGCGAACTGCTTCAAAAATGCACGTCAGTTTAATGCCTTCCCCTGTTAAAATCGCAGGAGGTCCTTAATTGGTTTTGCAGGGGATGATTTTATTGCTTTTCGGTCTCTGTGTTCTTCGAAACGGGAGGTTTCTCATTCACAGCTGTGGCCTAGGGCGAGGATTGTGAAATGGACATTTTCTACACTTCACGGCCAACAGAAAGTTCACCCAATTTATTGCAAATATATATTTCATATATTTGGAAAACTTGCTCAATTTCTGATCTAAAAAACCAATTAGGTTTTAAGAAATTTTAATTTTCTGAGTTTTGATTTTAAATTCGGTTTCATTTTAAAGCATTTTTGCATTCCTAGATTGAATTAATTAAAAATATTTTTTAACACAATCCAATATTTCGTGTGAAACGGCAATTAACTACAATTTTAGTTTCTAAAATCATTTCTGTTTGCTCATGTTTTTAAGTTTTTGAGTTTTCTCACATTTACTTAATTAAGATTGATTTAAAGACCAATATATTTTTTGACACATAGTTTATATAATTTAAAAGCTCTATACTTTGTCTTCATTAATTTTTCCTTTTGAAAAATGCCATGACCAAAATGTACGCAGGGTATTGTGAGAAATAATACTTGAAAGGGATGGAATTTGACTGAAAATGGTAAATCTAAAATGCAGCTTTTTCAGGTAATATTACAATAAGACTACAGAATACAAATGTTGCAGAAAGAACTAAATATTTCCCTGATGTACCACAAACTACATTATAATGAATCTATTGTAGTACTACACTACAGTATTTTAAAGTCATGCAACAAAAACTTAAACTTGCTTAACTGCCACGATGGGGAACTGAGAAAAAAATAGATATTGTTTACAAACTTGGTGATTTCTGGATTAAGTTTGTATAACTACTAATTTCTATATAAATATTTTGCATTTAAAACTCTTGTGAATATATAAGGTTCTTATAAAAGTGAATAATTGATCAAATTAACAGTTGTTATCAATGTTATGTCTTAGAATATTTTGAATTAAAAAAGATATTTCAGTCATATTTATTTCAAGTAGAATTTTCATGTAGAGCATAAGTTGGATAGTAACAGATTGAAAAATTAAAGCTTTACAGGCAATGGAATTTTTTTATGCCTTTACAAATTTTAAATATGTTTTTCTCAGATTTTTAATTTTGAAGATGAGAGAGTGTTTTCTAATCCCTAAGGCGTTTTTCCTGTTCAAGATAGAGTCTTGAAATATCTTGTAAATGTTCCCTTACATATGTTCTATAAAAGTTCATATGGATTTAGGTCTGAGAGCTCTAGTTATTTTTTTAAAAATATCTTAATGTTAATATTTAAAAAAGTTGGGTTTTTTCCAGGTTTAGCCATAAAAATAATTATTAAAATTCAACAAAGAGATATATTTTAAATTTTATACTTTTTTTTTGTTTCCAATAATCTAAGAAATATTAATCACTTACAATAATTAAATATTTTTAATAATTTAACATTTTAGAAAAGTTTTAAAAATTTCAAAACTGTTCAATGCTTTAAAATTGTGAAATAATGGCTTGTCAAACTAACCTATTATTTTCAGAATCAATATAATAGTATAATTTGAATATAAAACAAAAATTAATTTTACTGTGACAAACTGTTTACGACTTCTACTCATACTGTAAAAAGAATGAAAGATAAATATATAACATAGTGGCAGTCAAAAACACATTCATAATATGTTAAAATCCTGTCCCGATACAAATTTCAATGCATTTTCCAAACTGTAGCTAAAAACAATTATATGTTTATTAGGTCAGAAATTATTTATATTTAGATATATTTTTCCTTATTAAGTACATAATGAATAATGGCAAGATAATTTGTAAAATCCTGAAAGATTTTAATGAAGAAAAAAGCCAGACATAATTTTAGATAGTTAGAAATTTAATTATATAACACACAAATATGCATGTTTTAAAAGAAATAAGTTGGCTAAGAAAATGAAATTTACTAAAAATTTCCTGAATAAAGTAAATCAGATTTCATCCTCAAATACATATAATTGTAAGAAAAGGTTTTATTCAATTTACAATTAATTACAAAAAACCTTTTATAAAAAATAATTTTAACAGGTATAAATAGCAAAAAATATCAAAGAAGTATGAGAAAGACACATACATGTCGTTTACAGAAATGTCACAGTGTGATATTTTTCGAAACACGGCACTGCACGCAGTCCAACATTACAGTCTTTACATTGAAAACGAGTTTTTGATGTTTAACGACTAAATCGTAAATATAAGAAACAACAGTCAAATATCACGAGTGCAGACGGCGCTCGCTGATATTTGAGTGAGAAAATTACAGCAGCATAAAATGCGACCTCGTTTGAATTATATCTAATGTGCATATTTGGAACTGTTTAGCGTACTCGAATTAACTCAAGTGCACACGTCAAGGGTTTATATTGCATTCTAAGTCAACACGGTGGCTACTGACGAGCGACTACGTAATTTTTGAACCGCGGTTAAGTGACGAGGACGATACCTGAGCTGATAACTCCCCTTCCAAACTTCCACATCACACCAACGTGAGGACTTTTGACCTCGACGTGTTTAACATGCATCAGCTCCTCTTCAACGCTAAACTTTTGTGGTACCAGGGCTCGAACACTGGACACGAGTTCATAACCATGACCATCAGGCTACCGTGGCCGCAAAAGGAAATAGCAAGTTTGAAAGAAATGTAATGGAGAAGTATATTTGAAGAAATAACTTCAAAACTTAACGAAAAACCAAAATATCAAAATTTATTTTAGCAATAATAGTGAATATAACTTCGTACACCTAAAACCACTTTACGCAGTGTATTTTGAAAGTGAACGTTTCCCCTTTTAGAGAAACTTACTATAATTATGTCAAATTCCTTTCATTTTGCTATAAGGGGATCCCCGAAACAACGTAATTTATTTGAAACACAAAATTACTTATGGTTGAATCTAATACAACTCCCTACAAAATGAATGAAAACCCTTTTTTATCATGTAAATTGTGTTTGAATAGGAGATGGTTAGTTAATAAGAACATTTAAAACGTGTCGGCAATCTATGGACCTGTGGGCACGTGGTACAATTCTTAGTGGCACTCAGCACTACTCTAAAAATTTGTCAATTCTTGAGTGGATGGAAGTTGATAATAGACCTTATTTGACAAACATCTTCTGAGTTATGGACATTTATGGAACTACAAAATAATCTGAAAGATAATTCTAAGGATAAATTTACAGCTATTTTGTAAATAATTGAGTGTTATTGCTAGGGATTTAATTGTTGAAAAAAGAAAATTGCATGTACTCTGCTTTCCACTTATGATTCGGCATATCAAAGTAAAAAAATCTTTCCTAATATGAAAAATATTTCGACTCCGCAAAGAAATTGTTTAACAACTGAATGCTCAGAATCGTGTCATGCATTATACCCCTGGTTTTGCGATATGAAAGAAGAGTCGTGAAAGAGTTAATTCGCATTACAATTTTTATTTAACTGTAATGAAGGGAATCATTTATATTTCACTTTGTCTGTTTCTTATTTAAGTAAATATGTTGGAAACACATTAGTAATTTTTTTTTATCTTTGTTGAAGAAATAGTAACATTTTATATTGTTTATTTTTATGTTAATAAATGTATTTCATTGATCCATAATTAATATAAAATAAAACTGTAAATCTAAATTATTTACCCCTCTATTCTTTAAATCTGCAAATATTACCGTAAGAATCGAAGGATTTCAAAAATTTCCTACTATGTGGCACGCTGAATGATACTGACAGATTGGTTTGGCACGTCTTAGCTACACAGTTGCCGCCCCTGATTTAAAATGTTGGGTAAGATAACCATTATATTTTTAAAATTTTATAAATATACAAAAGGAGAGTATTTTGTCAATACATGTTTTAAAAGGAGTAAAGTTTACGAGAACGAAATATAAAATTGCGTTAAAATTATTGGTACTCTATCAACCGTACTTCTTTTATATATAATATATATATATATATATATATATATATATATATATATATATATATATATATATATATATATATATATATATATATATATATATTTTATATATATATATATATTTATATATATATATATATATATATATATATATATATATATATATATTTATATATATATATATATTTATATATGTATATATATATATATATATATATATATATATTATATATATATATTTATATTTATATATATATATTTATATTTATATATATATATTTATATTTATATATGTATATATATATATATATATATATATATATATATATATATATGTCAGGTTTGAAAGTTTAGGTTCAAAATTAAGGAAGTAATAAATGAAAATAGAGCGAACTCTTTACCATCGCGTAAGAATTTGTGAGTAAACAAGCCTGTTAAAAGGAGCAACGAGCGCTGACGAAGGCGAACGCATACTAGGAAGGACTTGGCTGGTGTCTCCTCGCTGCGATGTTGTATTTGGTAACGCCCGGTTGCGCGGCAAAAGGTCCGCCATGTTAGATTATATATGATGAAAGCGTAATAAAGGAATATTGTGAAGATGATGCCCTCCTCTTTTTACCAGCAGGCCTGGGGCCTGTCAAGAGTCGACAGGATGATTTAAAGTACTGCAAAATACGCGAGGAAACCAATGGAATGAACTTCAACAATTTTTTTTTTTTTTTCGAACGAGCGACTGCATTGAAAACGATACTACCATGGAAGACGACTCTTTCCGGCAGGAGTCACCAGTCAACACATCCAGGAAACTTTCTTTTTCCTGAATTTGATCTTAATAAGTTTAGTAGTTGTAAAAGTTTTATGGACTGTTTTGATCAACAATGTTTGGAATATCAAAAAGAAGAACAATGGAAAAAAAGCAAAATTTGAGTGGGATGATGATGAGGAATTTTTTCATCACCAGAGAAATTTACCCCTTTTTCATCTCCTAACCAGATAAAACGTTGGGGGCTTAAGAGAAAGTTTAAAGGTGAATAGAAAAAGACACGTCCTGTGACAAAAGTAGATAAGTTTATCGAAGAAATGAATAAACATTTTTCTGATTTAGAAGATACTGAACTTATCATTGATTAGTCTCTAAGTCAAGACTTGGAATCATCTAAATATTCCAAAATATGAAAGAAATAATTTTGATGAGAAATGATGTATAATTCTTGCAGGTGTGTATCAATTTTTTTCCGATGTTTGAATTCTTATGCACATATATTTTTATAAATCTGTATATTTACAATTTTTTTTTGATATATTAAGTGATAATTAATGTTGTAGATATGTTTTGAATAACACATTTGAAAACATAAGGTAGTTATAGAATATAACTTTCATTAAAATTTTTTATTTGATATTTGTCACATTTTTTTTTTATCTTTCAAATTGAAAAATATTTGATCAAAATAAATGATTTTTTTTTTATGTTATCTTAATTATAAAATGTTTTTGTTGTACACACACATTCATTTTTTTGTGTAGGTAGACATGCAATTTTGTAGATAGATGTAATATGTATGAATATTCGATAGTTTATATAAAAGGTAAATTAAATGTTGAAGCAGACATGTTGTCGAGGAACCCTGTATGCCATTATATATCACCCATTTGTCATTTTTTAAATACTGATGAAATTATTAAATACCAAAATTCAGAGAACATTAATGATCCAAAATATATAAAAATTAATGATGTATTAACAGTTAAGAAAAAGAATTTAATTAAAATTGTAGTACCGTTATCTTTGAGAGAAAAATTAATTACAACTGCACATGAACAATTTGGTCACCCAGGTGTAAAATGTTAAAATTAATTTCTCCAATTTACTACTGGAAAGACATTATATTAGACATTTCAAATTTTGTTAAATGTTGTGAAACATGTCAATTGAATAAAAGTCTACACAAAAAAAAAGTATGGATTATTGCAAGAAGTTCCTGTAGCAGAAGAACCATTTGAAATGATTTCACTAGACACTGTAGGAGGATTTAATTATCATAATTCACAAAAGAAATACCTGCATATTGTTCTGGATCATGCTACCAGATATGCTTGGACATTTCCATCCAAAAGTGTCACTTCTGAAACTTATACAAATTGCTTAAAACAAATTTTTCAATTCAATGCCCAAAACAACTTTTTAAGTGATAGAAATGCTGCATTCACTTCATCTAAATTTAAGAAATTCTTAAAACATCATAATATTAGACAATTACTAACTTCAGCAAATAGACCACAATGCAATGGAAAGAATGAAAGAGTTAATCAGACATTAGTAGCAAAATTAAGATGTAAAAAGTTAATTCAACTACAAAAACTCCTTGGACAAAATTATTAGAACAAGTTACATATGAATACAATAACTCGCCACATGATGTTACTGGCTTTCCACCTGCATATTTAATGTTTGGAACTTTGCCATATGATTCGCCATTACCTAATCAAGTAAAATTAAACTATCCACCTATACAACAAGCTAGACAAATTGCAGTAAACAGAACAATTAAGCATCATAAGATAAATAAACAAAGGTATGATAAACATTATGTTGATGCAAAATTTAAAGTTGGAGATTTAGTATTATATCAAAATTTCTCATACCCTAATTCAAGTAAACTTCAATCTCCTTATAATGGTCCTTTTAAAGTTGTCAGGAAACTCTCAAATGTTACTTATGAAATAGATAAACCAAATCAATACACAGGAAAATTAACAGATATTGTTCATTCTACAAGATTAAAACCGTTTCATTCAAAATGCAATTTCCAATTATGCTAAATTCTTATTTATATTTGTTATAGAGTTTATTTTCTCAAACACATTGGGGGAAAGAAGTGCATTGTAATTTTAAAGAAGAAGTGCATTGTTATTAAAATAATAATAATAAAAGTTGTGTTTAAAATTTGAATTTAAGACTTGTTTACATTATGAAAATCAAAATTTAATGTAATTGAATTTGTATTGTATCTTTATTCATAATGAACACATTATTGAAGACTATTTAAAAAAAAAAAAAAAAATAACTGAATTATGGACTGTATGAAAACATTGTGATGAGGTCATTTTACGATACATTGTGTTATAGTAATTTCATTGTGATTATTTGTGATCAGAGTATATTCTGAAAGTTAAAATATAGTATGTGATGTTATGAAGATTTTATTATGGTTGTATGTTTTTGAAATGAGTTGATTGAGTAGAGATTCTAATAATAAACAAAAGAACTGTGTGATAAACAATAATTGGATGATGAACATTGAACTATGATTTTCCAAGACAGGACTGTGAAACATTACATTACATTGATTGAACTTTTACCTGTACTTGATATATCTGAAATACCCTTATTTTTCTTTGCATTTTATATTTCTAGTGATATTTTGATATAATGTTGATGTTGTGTTTATTTTGGTAAATTTCTGTGTTATAGTGATGTAATCTTTTCTTTTTTGGGAGCTCCTAAAATTATGTTGCTGTTAGTTACTCCATGTATGTCTTTTTTTTATGTATTTACTTTACCATTATTCCTAAACTCATTTTGCTATTACTTATTTTATATCTATTCTTTGTATGTATTTACTTTACCATTATTCCTAAAATCTTGTTATTCACTCTATACCTATTCTTCTATGTATTTATGTACTCATTATTCCAACATTCAATACAATTTTGAAGTACTTGTAACTTTTCAACATTTATCACTTTATTAACATTGTTTACTATTGATGCACATTTAGTGAGAATTTCACTTGATCTTATGTTATGTTGTTTAGCACTACTATATTTTTGAATGTCTAATGTGAATTATCTTTATCTTATGTTGTTTTTTCTTAACCTCATTATTATTATAGTCATAGTGGAAGTATTAGATGTGTGATATTTTTCAGAAAACAATTCTATGTAACACAAAGTTTTATACCAAATTTTTGATACTTTGTTATTCATTATTGCTATTTTTTGTACATGTTAGGATTCACCAGCCCACTCTTTTACACAATTATTATATCTTCTAGATTTTTATTTCATTTGGGGAATTTGATATAATTGAAATATAATTTTTTTTCCCTGACTTGCCAGTCAGAATTGGCCAATCTGGCTGTGCCAGACTTCAGCGGAGGGGGAAATTTGTCAGGTTTGAAAAGTTTAGGTTCAAAATTAAGGAAGTAATAAATGAAAATAGAGCGAACTCTTTACCATCGCGTAAGAATTTGTGAGTAAACAAGCCTGTTAAAAGGAGCAACGAGCGCTGACGAAGGCGAACGCATACTAGGAAGGACTTGGCTGGTGTCTCCTCGCTGCGATGTTGTATTTGGTAACGCCCGGTTGCGCGGCAAAAGGTCCGCCATGTTAGATTATATGATGAAAGCGTAATAAAGGAATATTGTGAAGATGATGCCCTCCTCTTTTTTACCAGCAGGCCTGGGGCCTGTCATATATATATATATATATATATATATTTATATATATACTGCCAACTCGTGACAATGAATTGGAAATTAAGTTCACAATTCATTGTTATTAAAATATATAAAATTTTACATTACTTATTTTTGTATTTATTTTTATATTCCTTACTGAGAGAAAGCAACAAATGGGAGTTCATTACCTGCCAAAACTGCAGAGGCCTGGTTGTTTACTCCACAAGCTCCTACCTTATGCTTACTCTGCCCTACTAAGTAAAAATGCCGTCTTCTGCTCGTCAAGATCATGGAATTGCAGATATTGTTTTCCATATATTTTAAATATTAGTTTTCTAACTTCTACATCAGCCTTTTAATAGTCTACACTCCTGCAAAGAAGTCTGAATTCAAAACTATAAAAACATATTATTCCCAACAATGTCATTTATACCTTTATTTTTTATAATCTATGAATGCGTTAAACTATTAATTTGTTATCGCGACTATTTAATATTAAATGCGAAAAAAACGAATAAGTTTCAGACTGAAACTTAAATTGAATTTTTCAAAAATTGTCATCGATATTCTCATAACTTTTACATATTGTCATTTTAGCATATCACACATCTATCTTCTATGCAAAAATCTATTATAAGTTCATCAAATGTTTCAGCATATTTTTATTCATAACATGCAGTTTTCAATCACATTGTGAGGCCGCGGTAGCCTAATGGTCAAAGTAACGGACTCGTAGCTGACGTGTCATGAGTTCGACCCCAGCACCACTGAAGATCCGCCGTGTAAGGGAGCGATGCTCAAGCGTCATCCTCGTCACTTGACCATGGTTTAAAATTACGAGGTCCGTCGCCAAGTGAGTGAATATTAACGTCGCACTGTTCAGCTACACGAGGGCTTTTTGTGATGGACCTCGTAATTTTGAAAAATGGTCAAATGACGAGGGCGACACCTGAGCTGGCACCCCCTCTCCTAACTACAACACCACACCAACGAGAGAACATTTCAGCTCTCGATAGATTTAACGTGCATCGCTGCCCTACACGGCGGGTCTTTTGTGGCACTGGGCTCGAACTCGACACATGCCAACCATGATTCGATACCTTGACCACCTGATACCTCGGCCACAGGTCCGTCGCCAAAAGCCCTCAAGTAGTTGAGTAGAGAAGAGAGAGAGTGCGACTTTAATATCCCCTCACTTAATTAAATTATATGAAATTTAAGGAATACTCTTGAGAAAAAATATTAGAAGTCGAATATATATATATATATATATTAAAAAATTGATCTAATGATAATTTTAAATATCCAAAGAATTATTAGTATTTATGGTAAATATATATGTTTTTCAACCGAGTATGTGAGACACGCATAAATATCTTTTTCGAAATTCCAATGCAGAATTTTAGTGGAGCTAAAACAAAATTCCTAGTTTTGCATGGTTAATATTATAAAAATGTCCAAATTTTAATAACCTTTTCTTCAGTCAACCACTAATGGAACATGAATGATGAGGGATTATGCATAAATATATATATATTTTTAACTTGGATTTAAAAAGGATCTTTATATTTATTTATATGCGTAAATGTTAACTGTAAATTTGTCCAGATGCTTTTAAATACTCTTTATTTGAAGATTCAAGTTAAAAATATAAACTTGAAGTTAAAGTTATCTTTGAATGAAATTAATGTTCAGACATTCAAAATTCAAATATAATTTGTTATCTGAACAATACAAAACAAGGGATTCTATGTAAGATGCCCTGAATATCTGGCTTTAAAATTATGAAAAACTAAAAGATTTAAATAGGGTTTTTTTTAACAATACATATAAATTTTTTGCAAATAATGTAATACAGAAGCTTAAAAATTATTCATGTTTAGAAGTGTCCGAAATTTTAAAAGATTTTAAATTTTAAACTTTTTTTTTATTTTTTTGACACATAACAAAATAATCATTTTTAAGAAAAATCCCTGAAAGTATTGATTAAAATAAGAAAAATGAAACAGTAAATTATCCTCAATGTTTTAATATATAATTTGAATTTAAATACTACAGATATTTTTTAAAAACTTAGACATACATTATAAAAACTTAATTCCATTTGAGAATTTTAAGGTAAAGAAAAAATTGAGAATTCTCAACTCGTTGACTTGCTATTTGTGTACACTTTAGGTTGAAGATTTTACGATTGCCACAGGAACCGGTCTCCCCGTGAGCCATAAAAGTTCCCCTCAATGCCCATTGTGTCTCTCCGACCGTCTCTAATTATCTTTCAAGATCGTAAACCTTTAAAGGGGGAAAAGAATTCGGAAAAATACGACCTTACCGGTTTTGAACACATTACTTGAAGGGGAAAAATCTTTTTGGTTCATTTTTGGTGAGTCCCCGGCCTTACGAAAAATTCAGTGTGGTCCGTTTTCGAAGCCTCTCTAGTAGGGCGGAAAATTCCGTGCTGTCCGGTTGGAGGGTTAAAGTACAATTATATGTATATTCTAATTCAGGTGACACTTAATATCAAATACAAACTACTCGTTTATTCGATTTTTCAAAATCATGGTTCTGAACAGACACTGCTGGCCACCGTAAATGCAACACACAGAAAGACAAGAGATAGCCAACAAAATTTATTTTGTAGGTAACATGTTGACCAAGTATCAAATGATTAAATTTATAGACTTCTGTGAAGTGTGGTTCCTGCCAGAATCAGTAGCCAGAGTAGCCGCCATTGTTGGAGATCACCGCTGCCACACGCCTAGGCATTGATTCAAAGCAACTTTGGATCTTTTCTTGGGGCACAGCAGACCAAGCAGCTTCCACACGTTGCCAAAGTTGATCTGACCCAGATTATAGCCCCACGCAGGTGGGGCTATAATCTGGGTCAATCATTGAGCAACCATGGACCACATATTTTCTATCGACGAAAGATCTGGAGAGCGAGCCGGCTAGAGAAGCAATTCAATCTGGTGATAGACGAAGAACTTTTGGACAATGCGTGCCACGTGTGGTCGCGTCTTGAAATATGGCTGTGGCAAAGTCCTGAAGGTAAAGAAGGACAACTGTCTCCAACACCTCAGAGATGTAGCGCTGCCTGTTTAAAGTACCGGCAATGCGTACTAGAGGAGCGCGAGAGTGATATCCAATCCGCCCCATACCATAATACCCGGTGCAGGACCAGTGTGGTGGTGCATAACGCAGCTGTTCAGCATCCTCTCTCCACGGTGTCTCCAGACTCGAATCTGACCATCGTGATGTTGCAGACAGATGCGTGACTCGTCAATAAAGACAACTTCATTCCATTCTGCCGCCCACATCCTTCTTTCATCGCACCATTGGCGGCGGAGACGTCTGTGGTTCTGCGTCGTGTAGAGCAAGCAATGGACGTCCATCTTGTGGACAGACCACTCTGCTGTAAATGGTGTCGAATGGTGCGCGCATACACTGAATGATGCGTACAGACTCAATGTGCTGTGCTACGGTTCGTGATGTGACTGAGCGATCCGTCACTGCCATGTGCACAATTTGCCTGTCCTCACATGAAGTGGTGCACTGAGGTGGATGCGATCGACCACGTCGGTCCGTTGTGCCCTCCTGCATCCAACGATCACATATCCGCATTACAGTTGTTTGGTTTTGTCCAACACGACTACCGATTTCCCTGAAAGATAATCGACAATCTCGGTAGGCCACTATCCTTCCTCTGTCGAACTCGGATACTTGATCCAAAGCTGATCGCTGTTTCTACGAGACATAACTGATCGTGTTTTGAAAAAAAAAACACAAGAAAAACACAATTACCGAACAGGGAGTTGCATTTACGGTGGCCAGCAGTGTAATTGCATACCATAACGTAACAATAAATGAAATTAGTGTGACACAACAGAATAGAATTTTCAATTTATACTGAAAGCAAAATAATGAGGCAACATGAAGCCCATGTATCTGAAATGCCCCTACAGGTCTTACTTTGAACAAAAGAAGCTGAGTGTATGTTCCCCATTGGAGAATCATATAGTCCTATCGTAAATTCCCCCACTATTAGGTACAAGAAAAAGAGTGACACACACACACACGCAAACGCACACGCATACACATCTAGTGAAAGAGGTTAGTAATAGAAAACAAAATTAAATTCATTACATGATATTTTTTGAGAGAAAATTATACATAATATAATATAACTATTTAGTATGACACACACCACCCCTTTAAAATTTTCAACCTTGTAAAATTTAAAGAAAATATTGAACTCTTCGAAATAATATTGAAATAAAAATTATTCTCTTTAGTAAAATTTTAAACAAGTATCTTCAAAACAACTGTACTTATTCTCCTACTCTGATATTTTAAATTTACATTTTATAAGATATTTTTAGTTTAAATAATGTCAACTTTTTAAACGTTACTACATTACAGTTTTATTTGGTTCTTCAAATAATATAAACTATTTTAAGCCTTATCCCTATTTGGGAATTTCAAACAACCAGTTGAACTTTATGCGCATGTGTGAATCAAGAGTCTTTTGTAAGACTGTAGTTGTCTTTTAGATGCTGAAATTCGCCTAGAGTATGAGTTTTAAGTAATGAGGGAATGGCATGCTATTAAAATTGCAAACAGAGCATAAACCAACTGGTCAACGTCAGCTTAATTATAGCTCAAAGCTACCAGGACTCTCTATGTGTAATTATGACTGCTATACTATTCATAGTACTTTTAATGGTAATTTATAGTAGTAATAGTTAATGGTTAATATTAATAGTTTTACAGTCTAAGAAAATTTCATTTTGGTTGAATCTTTCAACTGAAGATTTTGATTCAAAAGAGACAAAAGGTGTATATTGTAAAATAACGTTAAATTTGGTAAAATATGAATTATAATCAAATAAATTGATCAAATTGTTTTTCCAGTTATAATAATTGTTCAACAGGAGCTATTGTGAAAATATGGTTTGAAAATACTCAGCATAAAAAGACGAAAAAAAAATGAAAAATTAAAAAGAAAATCAAAATCTTACATTGGTTGTAGCCATTTTTACAGTTGCCTTCTATGTGTTCTACATTATATTATGGTAAGATTTTAAGCATTGACTATATGATTAATAATTCGATTTTTCCACTTTGAAAATGCTGTAAAAAGAGCTACTTTACAGAATGACTTTGAATTTGAACTGAATGTATTTGAAGACGAGAGAAACATGGTATATTATAAGAAAAAAAATCCAAAGTTTATATATATATCAATAAATGCAATTGTAAGCGGCATAGCGAAAATGGACTCAGATACAAATGACATTTCGAATCGAATTATGATGGCTTAGGCATGAGTTACACTTTAAACTATTTGCACTGTTCAGTGGCGCACTCCGGAATTTTTCAAAGGGGGAGGGTCCAGGGTCGAAAATCCACCATTCTCGTATCATGCTCCAATACACCCCCCAACATATTCTTTTGATTTTGTCGATTTTCAGGAACGAAAAACAGTAAAAAATTAATTATTGAATAAATAATTAGCATTAATTAATAAAATAAATTATTAATAGCAAATACCTAATTAATTTTTACGTACTGTATGCATAAGATTATAATTAGTTGAAAAAAAATCGAGGGCTATGGAGGGGGGATCCGGACCCGGGATTCAACCCCTCCTTGTGCGCGCCACTGGCACTATTCAATGCGCACGATTGTTTCGGTTGTTTAACGGAAAAATGCCTTCCAAGTCCTTTAACAGTTGTACAACTAGTAGTAAAAAGCTTATCCACCCGTACAAAGTTGTACCGTATTGGAATACTTTTTAATATACCTTAGGCCAAGAGCCTAATATAAAGCAACAACGATACCATTTCCTTCTTCAAGTGCATTCAGTTCAAATTTGAAGTCATTCTGAGCAGCGGTTCTTTTTTTCAGCATTTTGAAAGTGGAACTTTTTTATTATAATCCCCCTTTACATAGCTTGATAGAATATTAAAGTCAATGCAGCAGCTTCAATCTCATTTTCTACATTTCTTTTAAAATATTGAACTACCCTTGAAGACATTATCCATAGATCTGCTTAAAAATTTATTGACCGACTATATTAAGGTTATTATTATAGTAATTAATTATCACTTTTCTTGACCGTTAACATTTGATTTATGTCTATGTGTCGATAAATCATATACAAAAAGACAGCATTTTCCACGCTGTGGGGCGCAGCCCCCTAGGGGAGAGCGTGGTAAATCTGCGAGGGGGCGCGGGCATATTGAAAAGTTGTAAGCAAAATATTAGTGAAAAAAATTATTAATTTACTAAAAGTAAACAAACAGAGTACAATCTTACATAATAAAAAATAAAATACGCATTTACTCTGATATAATAAACTTATAAATGCTTCAGTTACGCATGCACAATGTGTTTCATAATTAATTTAACAATATTATTACAACAAGTTTAATAATTACTAGTGACCGAATGGGCTTGTGATATATAAAATTATATAAAAAATCAACACTTGATAATTGATGTGGCTTGTAATTAATCCAGTGTTTCTCAAAGTGTGGGGCGCGCCCCCCTGGGGGGGCGCGATGACCCTACAAGGGGGGCGCGAGCGTATCGAAAATTTAAAGATTTTTTTTAAAAAATAACCGGAAAGAGAAGTAAAACAAAAATGCTTTCTTCCATAATAAAAAATACACACAACAACACTGACATAATTTATGTTTATTATCTGGCTTTTTCCGTCATCAAATAGCTATCTTTGATCCCAAAACCAAATTAAAGAAAAAAAAAACATTTTGTTTTATTTGCTGTATTTCCTCAATGAGAGATTTTTTTATTACGTTTTAACATAAAATATTACTCGTTAAAAGAAAAAACGAAACCCAGACCCTGAGAAAAATTCTAAGAAGATAACAATTCACCACTGTAATTATTATTGAAATACTGTACATTAGTTGTAGAAAAAGAAAAGGAAGTCATGATTCTCACTTTTCAGCCAGGCTGCATAGTACGTTTGCTAATCATTTGATTGACCTTCAATCTTATTGTATGGTTATTATCAATATTAGTTCCCTCCCATCTCTTTTATGCGTTTGCTTTTCGCTTAGGAAATTGTAAATAATTGAGTTTTGATATTTTGGAAAAGAATTGATTGGTTTAACATTTCTGTAAGATAATTGAAAAGTGTCTGATTTGCGTCCTTTATTATGGTCTTGTACTTTTGAATCATTTTAGTTCAGTTTTATTGGACTTTTTCTCAAATCATCAAAGAATTGAATAGTCCTTGAAAGAAGGTAAGTATACTTTCTATAAATTAAAATATTCACTAGAATTCCGATTTGTATCGTGTACAGTAAAAATAATTCTAAACAAATGATTGGGGTGACTGAGTCCCCCCGCACTCATTAATGTTAGTATCGAGTACGCGCCTGCTCCCGGGTTAAAACATTTTGAAGTCTCCTCGATTTAAATGTTAAAAAAGTAAGACAATTATTCTTCATCGGAATTTTATATTCTTTTTCATAATTTAACATTAATTCTAAATGCTAATTGTGTGAGGTTTAAAATTACAGTTCTTTTAAACAGTTATTTACAATTATAGCATTTGTCTAAGAAAATCATTTTACATTTTTGTATACAATGTCGTGCACACAGTTTTACTCTCCTACAGTTCAGCTATTATATCAAGAATAATGTTTTATTTTTTAAAAAATGAACTCGTGCGAAGAGTCGGTGTTTTCAGCTAGTATACGTTTGATGTATCAGTAATGAAGAAGGTATTTTTATAAATAATTTCTTATTACTGAATTTGGCCGCGGTAGCCGAGTGGTATAGGTATCGGATCGTGGCTTGCCTTGTCACGGAGCCCAGTACCACTAAAGACCCGCCGTGTAGGGCAGCGATGCACGTTAAATCTGTTGAGAGTTGAAACGTTTTCCCGTTGATGTGGTGTGGTAGTTAGGGAGAGAGGGGTGCCAGCTCAGGTGTCATCCACGTCACTTGACCATGGTTCAAAATTACGTGGTCCGTCGTCAAAAGCCCTCGTGCAGCTGAACAGTGCGACGTTAATATTCATCAATCAATCTTATTACTAAATTAAGAACAAGTTTAATAATTATTATAGGGACTTCCACGGGCTTGTCTTGTAGAGGAAAGTTTTTCAAAGGAAGGTTTAATATCAGAAATTGACACTTAAAGAGTTATTTTTCTATATTTAGCTGAGATCTATATTTTGTCTTCAAGGCATCCACTGCAGAAAATCCGGTTTGAAAAAGGTAGGATGATGAAAATGGTAATAGTATACGAAGTGCTTCTGTTTTCAGTACAGATAATTCCTCATCCACCTCTACCCAAAATTCAAAGAGCGTTTTATTACAAAATTGCCTTTTAATTTTTCACTGGATTGGAAATGTATGAAGATTTCTTCTTCGGAGGTTGAGAGCCCTTCTGGAGTATCTTGATATAGATCCCTAATCCACTCGTAACTTGCTACCAAGCTGTCCTCATCCAGAAAATACTTTTTAAAATTCTTTGCCAAAATAGTTAAATGATTTTACATATTTTAAAAACAACTTTCACATGTTGTTCTACAGATTTGTAAGTTTTAACACATATCGAGCTGGGGCTTTTTTTCCATCATTTACTTCAGTAGTGCTAAATCCAAAATTTAAGTATTTTTGAGAAGATCGCCTTGATTTAATTTTCGGAACCATGCTCATTCGTCTGTGTACTTGTTGATTCTTTATTATGGTCGAATATTTGCTTACGACTTAAAAATGTATGTATGATATTGTTTTAATCTACTGCCGTAAATACTTAATTACCGTGAATTACAATTAACGAGGAAATTAAAAAATGTACATTCTAAAGTTAGATTCGGTAGCTATAGGAGTATCGAGTCGACCAAAACTGACTGGAATTGTACGAGGAAAAGCATTTTTACATGTTTTGCGCAGACGTCCGATAGGTTGCCCAGACTCACGCAAACGTACCCTATAATGCCAGATGTGATGGATATGATAGAGAGCGACATTGACTAGACTATTTTTCTAATGACTTTTGTACTTTGAGAAATGAATGCTGAAGGAAATAAATCTTTAATTAAATACATCATTTTGCGATCTGTTCCAATTTAAAAATTAGAAAAGAAAAATAACATAATTCTAAGTATATATATTTTAAGTAATTTTCTTAAAATATATATTACTTAAAAGTTATATACACAAAATTTAATATACTTATCGTATTAATTTGTACGGTTTATAATTAAGATCGTATTGTAACTTTAACGTCTCTCTCTCAAAGTGCATTTTTATTGCAGTAAGTACATTATTGTTGTACAGGGGGGCGAGACAAAAATTATGATTGAAAATTGGGTCGCCAGTATTGAAAGTTTGAGAAACACTGCTTTTAATGTATGAGTGGTGCACAGAGTATTTTATGACTAATTAATTAATACTAAATTAAGAACAAGTTTAATAATTATTAGCTACTTCCATGGGCTTGTCTTACAGGGCAAAGTTTTTGAAAGGAGTTTTACGATAAGAAATTGACCCTCTGAGTACATTTTCTATATTTAGCTGATATCTATATTTTGTCTTCTAAGCAACCACCGCATTTTGTAATATCAGAGAAAATCAGAGAAAGGAAAAATAACTTAGTAATTATCCTATTACTTAACTTTTTTTTGCTTAAAAGTAACATATACAAAATTTAATACTTATGTCATGAATTTGTACGGTTTATAATAAATATTGTTGCTTTATCGTAAAAGTGCATTATTATTGCATTCAGTAAATTATTATGTATAAGGGGGGCGCGATAAAAATTGTGATTGAAAAGGGGGGCGCCAGTATTGAAAGTTTGAGAAGCACTGAATTAATCTCTTGACTGTAATAAAATGCCACCATTTTCCACGTAGGCACGCGTATGGGATGTATTGCCGGGGGGGGGGGAAGAAAACGCGAATGCAAAAGCAAATTACCTGAACTAAGTAAATCCTTCGTAAACAATGACAAGTTCCTTTTATTGCATTCCAAAGCCTTCGGAATAATTTATGGACAGCAGTGCACAGAAAAGATCGTACTTAGGAAAGACGTATATATACGTCCGGAGCAATGAACATTTTGGCTGAGCGAGACGTTTGTATACGCTGGTGGCACTTCAGAGGTTAAAGTTGTACATGTAAATGTATATATATATATATATATATATTATATTTATATATATTGTAGCTTTAGGATCAAATCATAGTATTACTGAATTCAATACATTATTATTGTAAGGAAGGGGAGTACGATTAAAAATAGGATTATTGGGTCGCAATATTGAGAGTTTGAGAGGCAATGCATTAGGATTATTGATATATTTTTACTTATTATTTCATTGACGTTGATAGTCAAAATGTATTTATAAATACTATTTGGGGATATAGAGAGCGAATAAGATATTTTCCTCATTTTTCCTGAGGATGTGAAATATTACGCTATTCTTTTAATATAATTTTTAATCCATTTAAATATACGAAATAATTGGTTCCCATCCTTTAAGGGCAAAGGGATTTCATAAAAATTTGTTATTCACTTAATTGCAGTCCTCTAATTACATTTTTTCAAAGAAAGTTGCTAAACTATACAACATGAAAGAGATATTTTTCAATTTAAAATTACCAAAACTCTCGCACTGATGAAAGCTGGGTAAATTTGAGTTGAGATGAATTTTTAATTCCCTTTCAAAAATTTGATGACAGAATGCATTTATTCGTTAAAAGTTGTGATTCGGTCAATTAAATCTTTTGAAATTCGTCAGTAGGGTTAAGAGTGTTTTGCTTCAGGCTGCGTAAAAGTTGTATATTGGGCTTCATTAAGGTATGAAATGCTATGTATAGATGTGAGGCTCATATAAAAAAATACAAACCTATCATTTTGTCTTAATTTTTCAAAGCTATTTCTCTCTTAACTATAATTAGAAAGCTTTATTTTTCTAATAGCTTATGTAAGATTCAGTAAATTCTTTTTAAAATCGTTTCAAAATTACATATTTTTCAAAAGCGTCACTTGAAGTTCTCAGATCATTTGATTTTGATATATTATGGAGAATGACATAGATTCACACAATTTCAGTTAAGAATTCTTAGTCTTAAAAGTTTCTAAACTTTAGACATATAACGTCCATTTCAGATCCTTGTTAAAATGTTCTTAAGTAAAGATATTATTTTAAATTAAAAATTTACTTAAGGTATCCGACTACATTAGGTACCGTGTTTTAGAAACAGCGTATTAATGAATATATTTTTTTGATATTTAGCGTCAATTGAATTAGAATATGTATATATAATTGTTTATAAAGAATATTATTACAAGTAATATAAAAAAATTTTGAGTCAATTCCTACTGAGATCAACAAAGAAAAATTTCATTTTAGCTACTTTTTATTAAATAGTTACAATTAATATAAATATGTATATACATATGAGAAAATCACAACATTAAATGGCCATTAAATTTATTAATTATCATTAAATTGTCGTATTGCCATCCAAAACAATCGGTTATATAGTTTTCATTTCAACTGAATACCTTAACACGTGAGAGAAAAAAACCTTTCCAAGTTTTGACACGTCGCCAAAAATGATACCAACGTGGTTGTATTTGTAATTCTTTAAATAATTAGTTTTAATCAATTAATTTGTATTAATTATTTTTATATTATTGTATTCCCATCCAAAATAAACCTGTATGTAAAATTTCAGCTCAATTGAGCGCTTTAAAATGTATTTTATTAACGATTGAAAATTCCTCCCAGATAAATAAATAAATATATAGAGAGTGTGAGCTAATAGTAGGAATTGAAAAAAGTATTTAAATGTAATTATTTGGCAAAAATGAAGAAAAAAATGACATGTTTTCAAAATTATATTATCCTTTCCTTCAAAATGTTTCTATTATAATAATGTTTTGCCTATATATAGCTAAGCATTCTCTATAGAGTCTGAACTAAAAGGTTTGAAAAATTTACATTATATTTAGAGTTATGATCAATTGAAATAATTACCAGTGTTTCTTTTTTGTTAAAATTTCTTTACTCTGGAGCATTAAAATGTGAACAAATCTACTCCTGAATAACACATTTCAAAAATCCTAGTTCAGGCTACGTAAAATTTTTTAGCGAAAATATAGGCGAAATATTATTATTAAAAAAGCCTTTTCGCAAAAAGAGAACGTTTTGAAAGTATGTAATTCTTGCTTCTTTTTTGCCGAAAAATTTCATTTAAAAATTTTTTCTTGTAATAATATTCTTAAAACAGTTGTATATGCATATTCTAATTCAAATGACACTAAATATATATAAAAATTATTCCTTTGTACGCTTTTCTAGAATGATGGATCTGAAAGTAATCGGATACATTAAAAGTTGTTGCTCATCATTCATTTTGAATTTTTTGATGCGGTGTTAATCTTGATATAAATTTCGATACAAATTCTTTTGATATTTCTTCAAATAAATTATATTTCTTCAGAAAAAAAGTCAATGTTCATTCATTTTTAATTATATTGTTCTTACTTTATAAGATACATGCGTAATGTGTCAAGTCCTTGCTTTTAGTGTATCAATCGTACGATGAAATTGATTTCGCAAAAGTCTCTTAAATACCTTGAAATCGTTTAATTTTCGAAGCCGCTACAAGTAGAAATTTCTTTGTCGATACTGTGCCATGTAGAGGGGCTGATAAACGTTTACCTCTTAAGCGGTCATTTTTTTTTGCTCAAAATATTCCTCCCCAAAAAAAAGTAACATTTTTTTGATTGCATATAATTAAACATAATACTTAACACAGAGAGCGAAAATGGAACAATTTTATTTCAATTTTTAATTTTAAAGTTTTCACACTATTTTTTTATTTTATAAATGTGAATCTCAACCCCCATCCGCATAAATGATTGTTTTTTAACAGTACATTCTGTGCTATGAAGAATGTTTCATGTGTCTTAAAATAATTTCTCTCACACTTACAAAAAAAATTTCACCTTTGTACCTTTTTTTTAAATGGTCGAGGATTTTGTGTATATATGTCGCAAGGAAAATGACGAAATTAGGAATTTCATCAAATTCCTAAGGATCAATTGACGGGGATTTTAAAATAACATCTCTTCAAGGTCTTTTCCATGGTGAAAGTAAGTCATTTTATTAAACCCTGAACTGTTTCAGAGAAATGATGAAATGAAGTAGTCAGGATTTGTATTGGCAAAATGCTGTCCGGGGGCGGGGAGACACCTGGGAGGTCGAGTCCTTGTACATCCTAACCAAACAGGTAGTAGTACTATCGATCCCCTAAATATCAACCCCATATTTAAAAAAAATGGCACCATAGGATTAACATAGGGATTGAGATTTTAGTGTGCAAGCAACCGAGAGAAAAGATGTTACACATAAAAAAAATACGAGCCTAATTTTCTGTTAATTAGTTTCGAATAAATAATTTGTATTTTATTGACTATTGTTGTATTACTTCCACGTTTAATAATGCACCATATTTATTAAATAAACCCTTTTAAACTCTTGACAATATTATTTCATCATTTCACTAAAACATATCGAAGATTTGTTCAAATCTTTTATTTTTATCAGGGAAATAACCTTGAAGATACGTCATTTTAACATTTTCCGTCTATAGATCATTTCCCTTAGGGATTTGATAAAATTCCTAATTCCATCATTTTCCTGCGACGTATATGCACACACAATGTGAAGTGTGGTGTAAATGCAATGGGGTGGTGTATATGCAATGTGGTGTAAATGCAATGTACATTGCAATGGGGATAGAGATAATATCGGCGTTTTTTTGCATAATCTTTCCATTTTCATTTCTTCTCAAGTAACAAATTGCACATCGACTTGATAATTAATCCCTGTTCTTTATCGGGTATTTTCAGGAATTTAAATTCCTGCCTTCCATGAAAATTAGCAGTCCGTTGAATCTTTTTATGGTTACCTTGCGCTATACGATTTTTCTCTGCTTGTGCATTTCTTTCTGTCAATCCGTAAATCAGGTGCTTGTAAAACATTCCATACATGGGAACTCCTCGTGTTTACACACACACACAACTAATTATAAAACTTTTGAGATGCAAAAATAAGGGACTATGAAATTATGTTTTTGATTATTTTCTCTTACAAAATAACAAAATTATCTATGTAGAATTTGATTCCCAATTAAATTGTAAAAAAAATTTATTTTTTAAACAACTTCTTATAGATTGTTATACACATAAATGAGTTATCAATTATCAACTTTTTTGGGTTCTTTTTAAAGTCATTAATTTAAAATAAATAAGCATTCAGGCAGTTTATTTGTTAAATGAAAAATATTATTAACCATGAATTAAATTTTTTTTAAAAAATGCCCCGTGTTTTTTTATTTGTTAAGCAAAAGAAAAAAGACCAAATAAAAAGTCCACGTTTGTCTAATCCCTATATTGCCACCCCTTTGAGTAGAACAATAAGTGGAAGTGCAGCTTTTATTGAAATTGAATAGAAGGATTCTGTGAAAAAAATGTGTGCTAACGAACTCGAGGAAGTATTTTGAGAACTTAGTAAAGAGGATTGAGAAAAAAACTGCAGAGATTCTGTTTCATTTCATTTACTTATTTATTTTCTCGATTTTTACTTTTTCAACAGAGTCCAATTCTTATGGGATGCTTCCTTTAAAAAAAGTAGTTCCACTTTTAAAGAACCGAAATGAAGTTTAATCATGATTTTATACAACTTTAAACGTACACTTAAGAAGATACGAGTGTCTTAAGAGTAGGAGAAATATATGTTTGTGTTTTCTCGTTCAATCCAACCTTAAAAAAATAATTTACAACAACAACAACAACAAAATCGAAGCATTCTGTGATGTACCCAGTCTCTTTTCTCTAATTGTTAAGAAGGTACGCCGACGAATGTCAGAAAATTCCGTTCGTTTCCTTAACGGCTGGGAAAAAGTTGTGTAATTGGGTGGTCAAAAATTCTGACCATTTGCCAATGGGCAGTCCGAGAGATGAAAAAAGACGACGGTACAATGTGCCTTCTATTTCTCACGGATCTGTGACGACAGCGAGTCTGGAGAAGGGAGCTCCCACTATGCGCCGAGACAGACCCCACGCTCTAAGGGACCGACAGACAAGAGATCAAAGGAATGAGCTGTGAGTGACCATGGGAAAATTGGAGGTTAAAAAGGGAGAGCGGGGGAGTTTACGAGGACTTTTACTTGAGAGAATCCGAAGAGGCCTCTCAGCCAGCCATACTAATTATCTGAAAGTCCACAAATTAACGAAAATGAAGGCGGACTTAGAACCGAGAAGTTTCGAGTCAGAAATAGCACGGTGGAGATAGAGCAAGCGAGCTCACACAAACACGGTATGGAATTACTGAATAGCGAAGATCTAACGGACTGTGAACCCCTTGGCGTATCAAATGTACAGGACATTTCCCGAAAGTAAAGAGTGTTTTTTTTCCAGGTATAGAAGTTTAAGTTTTCATTACTTTCCAAGATGGCTACCGATTTAACAGCTGTCAAATGATTTATTCTCAGTTTGGTTTGGCAATTCATCAAAACGATCATCAAGCAAGGTGTAGATTCGTCGAATGGGCCCAAAACGAGATTGCCGTTGTTCCCGATTTTCATAAGCGAATTTTGTTTAGCGATGAAGCGCACTTCTGGTTGAATGGCTACGTCAACAAACAAAACTGCCGCATTTGGAGTGAAGCTAATCCACAAGTGTATGTCGAAACACCGTTACATCCAGAAAAACTGACTGTTTGGTGCGCTTTATGGGCTGGTGGAATCCTTCTTCAAAAACGATGAAGGCCAAAACGTTACAGACAATGGTGATCGGTATAGAGCCATGATTACTAACTTTTTCATTCCTGAATTGAACAATCATGATGTCCAGGAGCTGTGGTTCCAACAAGACGGCGCAACATGTCACACAGCTCGTGCCACAATCGATTTATTGAAAGACACGTTTGTTGACCGCCGAATTTCACGTTTTGGACCTGTGAATTGGCCTCCAAGATCTTGTGATTTAACACCGCTAGACTATTTTCTGTGGAGCTATGTAAAGTCATTGGTCTATGCGGATAAGCTACAAACGTTTGACCATTTGGAAGACAACATTCGCCGTGTTATTGCCGATATACGGCCACAAATGTTGGAAAAGTCATCGAAAATTGGACGTCCAGATTGGACTACATCCGAGCCAGCCGTGGCAGTCATATTCCAGAAATCATATTTAAAATGTAATGCCACAAGATTATCTTTCGAATAAAAAAATTCATGTCAATCGAATAATACATTGTTGTTTTATTGCAATTTAAAGTTCTATACCTCTAAAAAACACCCTTTATTACTTTGATTAATATGTTTATGCTAGCGGTAAGAAGACTTTATCACGAAAGAGACTCTATATATGTGGACCCTTTTTAGCAGTTAAGTTGTTCTGGAATATTTTTTGATGTTTTTTATACTTCAATAAATAGTTTGATCCAGAGCAGTTTGAAGTAGTTACATTTCTAAAAAATTTTTGTTAATACCAAATATTAGCTCATAGAGTTTGATCTTACAAATAAAAACAATTTTAAGAGAGCAAATTACACTTCATAACTTTTTTATCAGTTCAAAACGCCTATTTTATCAAATAATTATGTTGTGTTACTCCTCATATACGTTGATGTGAGGATCTCACTGATTTTTCAAGTTTCCTGGCGGGTTCGAACGCAGTAGTGACTGAGAAGTTATTAAATCAGGCACGAAGGGATAAAAAATAGATGTTCACAATAATTCCTTTTTTATCAAGTTAACGATAGACTTGATTACGTGGTGTTGACAGGATGACTAGCTGGTAAGAAATAAGGAGTACTCATCTTTAATGAAATGCATTTTCTGAAACTCGCCAACGAAAAATCTAATAGCGACTATAATTCAGGAATAAACGACAATAAAATCGGAAGTAAAAGATTGCAAAATTGTCCTCATAACAACTTATCTCTAGATCACTGTTTATTTGTATGCTATTTAGTAATGACGTTCATTTGAGGTACTGAGTTGTTCCAGCTCAAAGTGCCAATTAGGCTGAATGGGAAAACCCCGAGTCAGAGAGGATAGACTTCGAGGATAACCCATTGTCACAAGTTCTAGAGACAAAAAAGGAAAAAAAAAATGCCTTAATAACTTTTGTAATTCTTATCATAGTTGGAATAAATTGATGTAATGGTGACAGTTTAAATTAAACGAAATCATGTTATTATCAGGCTAATTGAGAAACTGAATTAACATAATTGATTTACTTTTGAAAAAAAATTATCTTATTACGGATTAGGTTTTTTTTTTGTAGATTTAAATTTAGTAAGAGTAAGAGTTATATATATATATATATATATATATATATATATATATATATATATATATATATATATATATATATATATATAAATAATTAATTAATAAAATATAATAATTTGAAGAGATTCAAGTTTACTTAGAAGATAATTTAATCAATTTTTTTCATTGATGTAATATATGTGGGAGTCCGAATAAATCTTCGAATAAAAATCAGACTCATCAGAAGGCGGGATTTTATATTGGCGAGGTGGGTTGTCTAGGGGTAAGTATTTAAGGGTGAGAGATGAATTAATTGAATCAAAGTCATTTAAACACAGATACTTTATTTAAGTAAAAAAGAATTTATTTAAAGTTAAAGGGAAATATTTACAAAAGGGGATATTTACAAAAAGAAAGACATGCAGGAATTAGGTTAATCGAAAGTTGAGTTATATCTTTAGAAGACGGGGAAATTACCTTTCTCATTCTTAGACGTTAGGACTGGTGGTACCGCGCAGGGCGCGAGATGCGCTAAAGACGTGACGTGTTGAACAAGCGATGGTTAGTAGGCCTCAAGCCGGAGCTACGAAAGCTCACTAGACGGCGCTGCTTCGGAATGCAGTAATAAATAAAATTGAGATTAATGGTCCTCTGAAAAGGATATGACTCAACCTTTTAACAAAATGTTTCAAAGGGAAAATCCTACATATATTTATTTATAAATTAATTATCTGCTTTCCTATGATTTAGATATGATCCATCTGTGTTGAGAATCAACTGATACCCCATTCTGTCGCGTAGATCGGGGCTCGTAGATCTTATGCTATCAGTTTAAAGCAGTGCTTCTCAAACTTTCAATACTTGCGCCCCAATTTGCAGTCATAATTTTCTCTGCGCTCCCCCCCCCAAACAATAACTATGCATTGAGTTTAATAATAATGCACTTTGACATAAATCTACAATATAAATTTAATTACAAGCCGTACAATTATCAGATAAAAATTAAATTTGTTAATTAATTTTATATATGACAAGTCCATGAGGTCACTGGAAATTGTTAAACTTGTTCTTAAATTGGTATTGTTAAATTATTATCAAATACTGTGTGTAGTACTAATACATTTACAAATATATTATATCAGTATAAAGGCGTATTTTTTTTTCTTACAAGCTGCATGGCCCGGCGTTGCACGGGCTTTCTCTTTCCCTCATGGCGCCAGCATTTCTGTGTGTGTGTTTGTACGCGCGCACAATGTGAGTGATTTCTATAACTATGCCATTAAATGTTCCTTTTCTTATTATGTCAGAATGTATTCTGTTTTGCTTCCTTTCTGTAAATTAATACTATTTTTAAATGTTTTATTTTCAACTTTTCGATATGCTCGCGTCCCCCTTGTAGGGTTGTCACTCCCACTTAGAAGGGCGCACCCCACAGTTTGAGAAACACTGGTTTAAAGAGTAAACACTTCTTGAAGAGCGATGCAAATTTATTGTCTGAAAACAGTCTTTAAAATACAGGAGATAGCAGCAAAATTCACAAAGTAAATCCCAGGTCTTCACACCTTCTTCAATGCTCAGACACAACTATCAGTGTCTAAAAATAAAAATAAGTAATACTAAAGATTATTCACAAGCACACTCGCTTGCTCATAGCAACTGAAGTCTTCAACAGATGAAGTAATACTGACTCAGTTTCAGCGAGAGGTTCCCATTCATAAGCTGCACGGATCTTTCTCGAAAGTTCCTCTTATGTCATAGATAGGGATATTAATATATTTCTCCAGTAATTTCCAGAAGCATCCATATTGTAGCCAAGTTGCTAAAATGGTTGTCAACTCGCTAGATTTGGTCGTCAGAAATGATGCCAACTTAGCTGTATCGTCAATATTTCGCCAAGTTTCGCTTGAATCTCCATTATAGTGTAAGGTAAACTACCGCCATTTTATTTAAAGTGGTACATTTCTCTCAGATTTGCGCAACTTTTCACGGAAATCACTTTATATTCCACGTTAAATCACTTTTATTCATTTTTGGTGTAACTATATTTTATTCTAAAGGCATATTTAAATGTAACTAAATTAAAATTGTTAAATCAAAACAATCTAAAATATAAACAATCAACGTGTCCCAATCTCAGCGGGCGGTGGTAAAATTATCAAACTTAGACCGGTCCGCAGCGATGAAAAGTTTGCGGAGCAGTGGTGTAAAGGACAACTATGCTTGCGAGTATTATAATTTTAGCAAAAAATAAATACAAGAGAAAGTAATATTAAGACGTGTTGGAAAGCTAAAATCTTATTTTAGATTTTTACATTTTTAAACTGTTTAGATTTTAACCTTTCTAAAAGTACCTTACTTTACTTCTAAGGTAATTAGAAATCCTTAAAACATTTTTAAATAATCGTTGAAACTGGACCACGCCCATTTCAATGGCGCAAAAAATGTAAACAAAGTACTTCGTTTTTGCTTAAAACTTGAATGTCTGATGTAAACCAAAACATGTATCTTTTATTGTAAATTGGGCCATTTGTTTTTTTAAATCCTAGCTGATTAGAAGCCTTATTGTATTCATTAGAATCAATTTATCTCAAAATGTAAATTTTGAGGTTCGATGTACCTTTTCTGAGAAACTACTGTTCATAGGTATGTAAATTTTTTATGATATATCTATAATGATGATTAATATATACTGAAATGAGTCTTTTGTAAAAAATTTAAAAATTTATTTTTTACAAATTTTTTAATGCGAAAAATGGGTCAAATTTCACTTTGTTCGGTAAAATATTTTATAAATTATAAAAAAAATTCAAAATTAGTTAAAAGCTCATTTCAGTATAATGAGAAAGGTGTACTTTAATTGTATGAAAAATTCCTAACGTGTAAATATAACTGATTTTCAGAAAAGGTTCATCGAAGACAGGCAATTTAACATTGTCGGTATAAAGGTTTCCTACTCCTCTTAATGTATTAAACATCCAGATATAAATTATTTACAATATTTTAAGCATTAAATATACAACATTCGTAACACTATTCTTCGACGTTTGCACACAATTCTTCAAATAGGTCAGCCGTTCTTAAAGTTTCGATCGCTGTGTCTCCTCTTTACGTTTCATCCTGACATCGCGGATCCTCAAGATTTGAAACATCCCTTTCCTATTCCCCACACACGGCTTAGTGATTTAAAGGATCCTCAATAATTCTAAGACTGCCTCTGCTATTTTCTTTGAACATGTGTTTCTGCTATTTTTGGATAACATTACTTCAGCGATTCTCAAACTGTGAGGCGCTCCCCAAGGAGGTTTATGATAACTCTAAAAGTGGGGTGCGAGCACATTGAAAAGTCGAAAACAAAAGATTATTTAAAAATTATTCAGTAACTGAAAGTAAACAAATAAAATACATTCTGATTTAATGAGAAATAATAATATACAATAAAAAATAATAATAAAATACACTTATAAATGCATCAGTACTGCACAATGTGTATTTTATAAATAATTTAATGATACCAAGTTAAGAACAAGTTACCATTGACCCCATGGGCTTATCATATATAAAATTACATACAAAAATTAACCCTTACCTTTGTAATTTTTGTACAGTTAATAATTAATCTCTTAACTGCCGATTAAAAGTGCTGCCGTTTTTCACGTAGGCATGCGTAAGTGATGTGTTGGAGTGGGCAGGGAAAGGAAAAAAATAGGCAAATCCTGTGAAATAAGTAAATCCTTCGCAAACAATGTCAAGGTCCATTTATTGCATTCCAAAGCCTTCGAAATAATTTTATGAATAGCAGGGCACATAAAAAAATCTTACATTGGAAAGGCGTATATATACGTCAAGGGCAATTAATGCTTTAGCTGAGTGAGACGTTTATATAAGCCGGTGGCACTTAAGAGGTTACAATCGTATTGTTTCTTTAGCGTCAAAGTATTCAACACATTATTATTGTATGAAGAGGAAGACGTGATGAAAATTATGATTGAATATTGGGTCGAAAATACTGAATGTTTGAGAAGCTCTGCATTACGTTGTAGTAATGGCTATATAATTGCAAACAATTAAAGAACTATTTGAATGTTCTAGTAGGGGTTTTTCACTAAGGGCAATTTAGTCTTGGAAGACGCACGTTTCAATTTTTCCACGGAAGCCCTTCAGATTCTTTAAAAGAGGGAAATCTTAACAGCAAAAGAGAGACCTTCGTGGATTCCCTAGACAGGCTCTAAAGACCACTCACAGGTCCACGGACCACAGTTTTAGAATCGCTGATATAGACCATTCGGTTGCAGTTGTCGAGTGGTGGATTTCAAACCTATCCACCATATAGAGGAGTCGATACACTTCAAAATTTTGAAAGTTCTCACGTTGGCGTTGTTTGGAAGTTAAGAGAGTGGGATGCCAGAACCGGTGTCTTCCTTGTCTCTTGACTATGATTGAGAATTGCGAGATCCATTGCAATTAACTCTCGTGTTACTTCACAGTTCAATGTAAATTAAAATCAAATCATGTAGGTTATTTTATGCATATCCAAAGCTCTTCAAGAAGCTTAATTTATAGGTACCATAAAATCCGTCGTATAACGCGCACCTATACTTTCAAGCTGCATTTTTTAATTTTTAGGTATATTCGCCGTATAACGCACCCCCATTTTTACGAAGGAATTTGAGCTGTACGTATGCGATGCTATTATGTTTTGAAGTCATTTATTCCATTTATTACCCCTGAGTTTTGAAAAAGTAGCGTATTTCTAAAACTATAACTCTTTAAGTTCATTAATAGAATGCAATTTCTTTTAGATAACGATCTTTGTAGAGGTCCGATTTTTTAAGTTCATCTCTTTTTCAATTCCTACTATATTTTAACTCACTCTCTCTCTCTCTCTCTCTCTCTCTCTCTCTCTATATATATATATATTATTTATTTGTTTATTTATTTTGGTGGAATTTTTAATCGTTAATAAATTACATTTTAAAGTGCTCAATTGAGCTAGAATTTTATGTACGTGATTATTTTGTATAGAAATGCAATAATTTAATCATAGTTAATAAAAATTAATTGATTAAAACTAATTATTTAAAGAATTACAAATATAGCCACGTTGGCGACTTAGCGACTTGTGTCAAAACTTGAAAAGGTTTTTTTTTACGTTTTAAAGCATTCAGTTGAACTGAAATTTTATATACATGATTGTTTTGGAGGACAATACGATACTTAAATGAAAATTAATAAAAATGAATTACCACTTAATATCGTGATCCTGTCATATGTTGTTGTTGCTACCAATGCCACCTGATCGGCAAAGGTCAGATCAAGGGCAACGAAATTCAGCATGGCAAAGGGCTAAGCGACGACTATCGTTAGCCGTAGCTTTGAGCACCATACAGGTGACAGTACGATTTACTCTTTATATTAAAAAGTTGAAAACAAAAAATTATTTAAAAAATTAATAATTTGCAGAAAGTAAGCAAACACAATATACATTCTGAAATAATAAGAAATAAACGCACATTTACACCGAAAAAAACACTTATAAATGTATCAGTACTGCAAATGTATTTTATAAATAATTTAGCAATATTAAGTTAAGAACAAGATTAATAATTACCATTGGTTCCATGGACTTGTCATAAATAAAATTATATACAAAAATTAACACTCATCTTGATAATTGATGCGATTTAAAATTAATCATTTAATAGCCGATTAAAAGATACGTGATTCGCCCCCTAATGCCACAGTTTTCCATGTAGGCATGCGTATGTGATGCATTGGGGGGGAAAGAAAAGAATAAGCAAATCCTCTGAAATAAGTAAATCCTCCACTAACACTAACAATGTCTTTTTATTGCATTCTAAAGCCTTCGGAATAATTTTATGAATAGCAGTGCATAGGGAAGATTTACTTAGTAAAGACGTATATTTACGTCCGGGGAAAATAATGCTTTGGCCGAACGAGACGTTTATATGCGTCAGCGGCACTTATGAGGTAAAACTTGTATAGTAGCTTTAGCGTCAAAGTATAGTTTCATTGCATTCAATACATTGTTTTGGTATGGAGGGGGCCGCGATGAAAATTACGATTGAATATTGGGTTGCAAATATTAAAAGTTTGAGAAGCACTGCTTTAGGAAGCTCAATGACGGAGTGGCAGCGTATCGCGCTTTCTCACCACAGGTTAGAGAATCTATCCCCGGGATGGACAAGTTCGACTCAAGGTCGGATGGAGTACTAAGCTTTCTTGGGGACTAAATACCAGGGGTTTCGCGTCCAAATGACCACTGCTCATTTACCTCAGGCCCAAGCTCATAAATACTGAAATGAACACAGTAATCTTTTGTCCTCATTAGCTGTTGCGCCGCTGAGTTTAGTTTATTAATCTTTAGAAGAATTTATCTTTTTTTAAAAAATAATGATGTAAAGCTATTGTTTGAAAAAAGCTGTTTTTGTATAGGTACATTATTTAGGAAAACCGTTTTATGACAGGTAAAGTTATTTGAGGAAAAGATTATGATACCCACATATATACCAATACGTATTTTTAAATTATTTTTATAAAGAGATTCTCAGTTTTTTCGTTCTATTTCAAGAAAAACTGAAAAAAAAAAAATTTGGGGAACAGTATTATTATAGGAATTTATCCCATATTGATGCTGCATGCCGATAATAATATTATTTTCGTATGCATTTGATGATCAAAATTCAAGGAAATTTCGGCTATTCCATATCTAGTAAAAAAATTATTACACCGAGTTATTTGTTTCGGCTTAACAGTTAAAAAAAACTTTCTCCCAGTGAAGTTAAGTAAAAGCTATATTGGGAGAAAGAAAAGTGAAATTTGTTTTCTTTAAAAGAAATAAGCAAAAGAAATATTTTCAAAAGAATATATCTTGTGTAATTTTTATAACCTTTTCAAGATAACTCTGTTACAGTATTATTTTTTATAGTGTTTTATTATTGTGTTCAGAAAATTTTTTCTTAGTACATTATAGCGTTAAGCAAATAAAATACAATGAAGCCAAACAGTGTGTAAGAAGCTAAAAGAAATAAGTTAGCATTTTTTTCTGCAGCATGAAAAATAGTAATCTTTGCAAAAATAAGTCTGTATACTTTTTATGGACGGAATAATTATCTGGGGATTTATATCCTGATACTTTTTATTGTTAAATCCTAAGTCGCTTTTCTCTTTTATAAGAAGAACTGTGTAATCCTAACAATGATTATTTCCCATCTGATGACTCTGTCTGATGACTCTGTCTGATTCCAACTGAGTCTAACTAATCCTTTATATGTTAAAAATACTTAGAACCAAGGATCTCTCTCTCTCTCTAATCAGCATTGCAGTCCAGACATCAAATTACCTTTAATATTTTGTGAAGCTATTTTTATATCCGAAATTAGAAAATGTATCCTTTTAAAAATACACCTGTCTAGCTTGCATTTATGAATGAACAAGAAATTTAACTTTGTACTGTCTCTGTTGGTCTATCCATATACTCCGGTAATTAAAATATGCAGGACTTTTTGTAAGCAATATACACATGGAAATAAATTTATATATATTCGCATGCATAATTTATGTTTCTATTTCTCTTTATAAATTATCTTACGCCATTTTTTCATTTATTAGATTTTTGTGAAATGAGTATTCTAAGATGTTTAAAATATATTGGATGCAATTTGAAAATGAGAAAAACATACAGAAAATGGAGTAAAAAATCGAATTAATAATTCCAATTGCTCTTATTTTATTTTCATAAGTGCACCGTTACGGAGAATCTTAGACATAATCTAATGCATGAATAATGATTATTTATTAAAAGAAACGGTAATCGCGAAATTGAATATTGAAATATACACAGGAAACTAATCAGTAAAAAAGAGAGAAATAAGACTTTTTGAATAGTAGATGGTTGAATATCATTAATATGAATTCAGTAGATTCTATAAATCTAGCTCTTCTCTGATTATTTTTCAATTTTTTTTATCTAGGCAATTTTTTTATCTAGCAAAAATATCCATATTTTCAAGCTAGTGAATATCTGGCTTGTTAAATTATCGTAGCCCTTCAATTGATAAAATGATTTCAGATCTACACATTTGCATAACGTTAAAAACAATTAGAATGTTCTTGTAATAGGGGAAAAAAATGCTGTTTAATACTGCCTTTTCGGCCGCTGTAGCCTAGCGGTTATGGTCCCAGAGTATCTCGGGCTCACGTCCTGGAGTACCCAAGATTCGCCGTGTACATGGGCCAATGCACGTTAAATTTGTTGAGGCTCAATGTTCACCCTTTTGTGTCGTATGGTAGTTAGGAGAGGGTTTGTCAACTCAGGTATCATCCTCGTAACTTCACCATGGCCCAAAATTACGAGATCTCCATTGCCAGATATCTCCAATAAAATTCAATAATTTCCTCCCTCTCACTTTATTTATTTGTTTGTTTTTTACATTGCTGCTTTCTTTCTTTATGTTTAAAAAAAGAAATGGGGGATCTTAAATAAATAACTTCCTTCCGGTGCTGAATCATATTTTCTTTAAACTGAAGGACAAATTAAGTGGAAAAAACCCACCAGGCAAGCCGTTTTTAACCCTTTTTCAATATTAACATCAGTACAGCAGTGGTTCTCAAACTTTCACTTCCGGCGACCCAATTTTCAATGATAACTTTTTTCGCGCCCGCCCCAAATAATAATGTATTGAATGCAATAATAAGGCACTTTTTTGGCGCTAAAGTTACAATACGATCATAATTATAAACAGTACAAATTAACAAGATAAGTATTAAATTTTGTATATGTTACTTTTAAGTAATATATATATATATATATATTAACTTTTTTTCAATTCACTATAAAAGCGTGCTTTTTAGTTTGTTTTTTAAACTATAATTTATTTTATAATTATTTTTACTACGCACGATAAAAATCACAATTCCAGTGAATAATTTGATTAAGAGAAAATATACTTACTTACTTTCAAGAACTTTTCAATTGTTCTTTTATAATTTGAAAAAAAATCCATTGAAACTAAAGAAAATGTTCCAAAAGTGCGTTTCCTTAATAAGAGACATAAAGCACAGACACTTTTCGCTAACAATACAGGAGCGTTATTTTCCAGCAAAACTGTTATATTTTGTTCATGTTATTGTAGTTTTTCTGTCGTTTGATGATCTACAAATAACATTTTGAACATTTTTCTTCCTTGTTTCTTTTTGACAAGGTAAAGTGCTACATTTATTTCTTCATAGTTTTCTTCATACAGTTCTTTAGGCAGCATTTGAAAATTTCAATTCAACTCAAACGTTTCATGTTTATCGCTTTTCTCATATTTACTTTCGCTGTCTTGATTAACATGCATTATTTCAGCAGGTTCTTCAATTGCTTGATCAGATTCAACTTCCTTCAATAGAGATCACAGATGCCCATTTTTTTATATTCTGCTCATTTACATTCATAAACCATAATAAGTTGTAAATTACAACACAGCAATCAAAGCCACAAAATTGCTTAGGGGGGAAAGTGTAGCATGTTTTTACAGTTTTTGAACAAAAGTGGTCGCGCAGGGAACTCGATCAAAACTAGTAACTTGATTGTAAAAAAAACGTTTGCCACTCTCAAAAAAGAGGCATATTTGTGATAAATTCATTTTTCTTCCCATTAAGACCGTCTAACAAGAGGATACTGTCAAGGTCACTGTTAACGAATAAAGAGCTTTCCCAGAATAAATGATTTCGTGAGCTTGGGTTGATTCTGCGCCTCATGCAACCGATCCCATGTTAAAAGAGTATTTAATCAAAATAAAAATATCTAAGTCAGTTTTAAAAAATAACTGTGTAAAACGTTTCTCATTATGATTTATATGTTTCAGAATACTCATAAAAATACACCTTGGCCAAATAATCCTTCAAAGTGCTCAATATGCTTATCCATAAACCATAAAACTCATTCACATGGAAAAAAAGCAACAGAAAAATATTATTTACAATTTTCCTAAAAGAAAAAGAGACGGAGTGTAACATACCATAAGTTTGAAGGTCAAATATATCATAATCAAAAGTAGTATTTTAGGGGTTAAAAGAAGCGTAATAAAAAAACTTACATCTTGGGATTCCAGTAAAGCAAACAAAATGTTTTTTATTTGGTTATAAGATCAAAGATAGCTAATGAGCGTTTGAAGTGGAATCTTTTATTTTTGATGATCGCCAGATGATAAAAATAAATTACATCAGTGTAAATGTGTATTTTTTTTAATTATGTCAGAAAACATTTTGTTTTACTTCATTCCAAAAAATTATTTTTTAAACCTTTTATTTTCAATATGCCCTCTCGCAAGGTTACCGCACCCCCCAAGGGGACGAGTCCCACAGTTTGAGAAACACTGCAGTACAGCCAATAGAGAGGTAACTTACTCATTTCCACCCGCCAATCCCAGTGTATTTTTTCTAACCGACTTTTCAACTCAGAAAACTCCAAGACGAACTATCAGACTCTTGCGTCATCCCTGCTTCTTCCTGTCATCCAATCAGATAGCATCATCACTACAGCCAATCAGGAGGCTCCATCTCTCCAGCCACTGACATCAGGCAACATTTGAACATGAGATATGGGACAGATGATCGCCTTGTGATCCATGTTTCAACGAAAATAAGCGTATATAAGTGAAAAAAGCACCAATAGGAAATGATGGTGTCAGCTAAAATTTTGTTTTTCCTGCCTCCCCCCTTTTGTGTTTGGCTCTGTACGGTGCATCTGTATTAAATAATTTTGATATTTTTGATGTTTTGATACGAAAGCTGGAATATATAATGTGTGTATATTCATTCTTCCTTCTCTTACTCCTTAGGTTTTATTTTACCTTTATTTTGCTTTGTATATTTGTATTATGCATACGTATACGTATGTATATAGTGCAGTTACCTTCATATTTGCATTATGTTATTTTACTGTCTTCTGCTCTTTAAAATGCAAACTTTGATTTATTTTTTTTTCAGTACAGGACTGGACGTGAGCGTGGTTGTTTCATGAGGGATCGGCTTGTAACCTCTAACTAACTAACCATATATATATATATATATATATATTCAAAATCATCTGCTGAAGAGAGAGGAATAATCAATAATTATCAAAACTGAAAAAAAATCGGAATTGCAAGATAACCAGACATAAGATTTTAGAAAGGAAATTTTAGAAATTAAAAACAATAGAATTCAAAATATAAAAAAATATAGAAACTACAGTATTATAAACATTGCTGACTTAGGACAGCTCATATATATAAAATAATTAACACGAAAAAGGGGTTGAGAACATGCTTTTCGGCCAGCCAACCTTTCCCCTTTCTGTTAATAATACTGAGCAAAATCTTATTGAAAACAATGAATAGAATATGTAAATCCATTACAAGAAAAAGGTAAGGTTCATCTTTTAATATACTTAATAAACCACATAAAAAAATTTTAAAATCATAAACACGATATAATAAAAAAAGTAATTATTCACACCTTTTTTAAATTAATATATGTTTATTTTATATATCTTATCCATCAAAAAAGAAAGAAAGAAAGTAAAAATGCAGGAAAAACAATAAAAAAAGAATGTCGAAGGATTCACTGTATTTTCAATATAAGGAAAATAATTTTATACTAAAATTAATGAATTTTAAGGGCATTTTATACTTTAAAGCGTACAAGTAATATTAAACAAACATTATTTTATAATTAGAACACGCGGACACTGGAAAACTTCACTGAGAATGGGAGATATCGAAGATGTTTCTAGTGAACTGGGCAATAGGGTCAAAGGTTGCACTTCTTGGATGAAACGTGCAGAACT
Source organism: Trichonephila clavipes (assembly GCA_019973935.1). Lineage (NCBI taxonomy): Eukaryota > Metazoa > Arthropoda > Arachnida > Araneae > Nephilidae > Trichonephila > Trichonephila clavipes. The sequence goes on along the minus strand of BMAU01007109.1, from coordinate 174,099 downwards.
TTATTGCTCTCGGTGAGTTAGGATCGAATAAAACCAGTTCAAGATTTATGACCACCCTAAAATATGTTAAAGAGAGAATAACTTGAAATTTTTTCAGAAATGCTTTTAAGAAAAGGGAAAACTAAAATTGAATCACAAACTAGAACGTTCGTTGTATAGAAAATGCACTTCGCTATAGAGAGGTTATTTTACGAAAAAAATCGTGAAATGATCAAGGCTCCAGGAAAAAGTTCGCTACACAAAAAAAATTCAGAATTGAACTGGTATATATCGCTGATCTAAAGGAATGGCTAGTTATACGTAACCTTCATGTTTTAACGCTGTGGTCAGCACCCAAAATTAATTCTTCGTATTTTTTCCAATCGATTCAATACTTTCAGAACTGCTGAAGCATGTTCTTTCACTTCATCAGCTGATCAAATAAGAGATATAATGCTAGTGATTACTAGTTTTTTAGATCTTTAATGTTTTGTAAGAATTGTAAAAAATTGAAAAAAAATAAAGATATGTAATAGTATATACGTTTAGTAATTAATGTATTATATAATAGATGGAACTAATATATTATATATATATATAATATATTTAAGCTTGTCCATTATAGGAATATTCCGCTAAAAGTAATATTAATATATTAGACACCTTGCAAAACTCTCTAATCCGGATGATAGTCAAAGCTACAACTATATGAGAAACGATGACACCCGTACAACATTAAAAACTAAAAGGTTTATTTCTCATATTCAAAATATTGCTAAAAACTACTTTGATTCCCTCTCACTCACGGATAACTACAATATGATTATATATATGTAAAGAGTACTGGCCGAGTGGTATATTTTTGTTTAGTGTTAGCTGAGTTTCAGTGAAACATCTTCAGTGAACAGACATCTTCTGTATTGTGGCGCACACATCAAAGCTTAGGACAAATTTGCGGTACATTTTCACGTTGACGAGACAACTTGCGATGATTACAAAGCATTTTTGACAGGAGACAAGCAGAAGTGACATCTTGACGGACACAACACAAAGACACTGAGAGTAGCTATTTACATTCTTACATGACGCGGACAAAACGAAGAGAGAAGAAGAACGCGATTACACAAGGTGTTTGGTTTTATACCAACAGTGCAAGCGCGTGATGATTACGTAATCGTAGTTCTGATTGGATAGAATGGGCGGGACAGGGATTTCTGATGCAATAATATACACATCGATTATGATTAAGATCAGGGTGTTAGTTTCGAACCAAATAATTAAAAGATTATTTCAATATTATTAAAAGAGTTAATTAAAAAGGATGCTAGAGAGAGAGGGAATTATTTTACACACACACACGCACGCACACACACACACACACACGCACGCACGCACGCACACACGCACACACACACACACACACACACACATATATATATTCTTCTGAATTACACTCCAAATATTAATTCTAAAAGATCTCTTGGCTCTTATAATCCCTTTCTTTTCAAGCTCTAGTGCAATATTTTATTGCGCATTTAATCGCTTTTAAAAAAATATCTCTCTAGAATTTTCATTTTGGCTTTCTGTACTAGACAAGTTTCACCCCTCTATATGTAGTCAATTTTAAGATCCCTTAGACATCCAATGAGAGTCATCGTCCTTATCTACCATGCACTAATGAGAGAGCAGCCTATCAATTCTCCTTTCAACTTCAAATTTCACTATCATGAACGAACTTTTCCGAACGATTGTCTCGATCAATCAGAAAGCAGCACAATCAGCATGAAAATAAAAACTTCGTTCCACATCAAATTCACCACCAGATATGGGATTGGCTCGTATGCTCAAATATAAGAACCCTAAGAATTATAATATATTAGTTCCGTCAGTTCTTCAACTGTATTTTACTTTTTAGCTCATTGTTTCAGCCGCTGTATAAAAGTGTCTTTTGACTAATTATTTCTGCAAAATTGAAAGAAATTTACTGTAAAATTGTATATATTTAAAATAAACGCACTATATAAAATAATATATTAATAAATGACAGTTAAAAAAAACCTAAAAAAAAAACCACCCTTTCATAATGAATCGAACTAAATTGCATCTCAATCATTTAGTTGCCAAATCTAGAATTAGTTACCAAATCTGGAAATGGGAAATCATTAATCCTGATGATCCTGTTCAGGACAGTGGAATAAAATTATTAAATTATTGTATTGTCATCAGTCCTGGACATGTGAGCAAAATTTCGGATTAATCTGACCTTTTAAAGTGGGTGAAAATTGAGTTCAAAGATTCCGTTACATACACGTTTAACTTATAAAAGGGTGTTAAAATATTTATCAATCTACTTCTCTCCTTTTATACAATCGCACGCATGCGCACATGCATATCAATATGTAACAAAGTATTTAGGTAGCTTAAACTGTTCGTTAAAAAAATTGTGCATAGAATAATTTTTTAAACTGTTTTCATCTCATTAATTCTGCATGTTAAATTTACTCTAATATTAGATTATTAAATTTATTAAAGATTTTATTTGTACATCCATATATAAAAAGGTACATCAAATTGTTCTTTTTCAGTAAATGCAATCAATAGCATTTATTTTGGTATAAAAATAAAAAAAATATCTATATTCAAACTTGACGATAGTTATAAGCTTTTGTTAAGTAATTTTACTTGAGAATAAAGTTTATAGATACATGATTGTAAGGAACCATCTTACAAATCAATCTTAAAGAGTAAACAGAGAACCAACCCCTTGAAAATGAATAAACAACATTAAAAAAAGAGAGCACATACATACACACTTCTCCCCAAAACCTTATTCCATATCACTTTAGAAAGAAGTTCTAGTGATTCAGGTAGGAAAAAAAGAACGTTTCTCCGCGTAGATTATTTATCCGGCTTCTAGTATCTCTCCTTTTTAGAACAATCTGTGTGTTTTCACAAAGTATTTCTTCTTTCTCTTTATACTCTGGTCTATTATAAAAAGAAAGTTAATCTCCATATAGATACTCCCAAAGGAAGTAAAAAACAATATCTACTTCGGGAGTATAAAAAAAAATCATGCCTTTCCTTCTTGTTAAGAGGAAGTTGCTTTTAAGTTCCAAAGATTCTTTTTGGTTTCATTCTTCCGATTGTGGTTTTTATCGTGGTGTATCTGATTTTAAACTGAGCAATTTTGTTTGAGATAATACTCCTACATGTTGAAAAAGTACTTGACCACATTTTCTACAAGCAACCATGATATAGAATGGCAAAATTTGGAATTGAGTATAGAATAACTCAGAATTTATTCTTAAAATCAATAGCTTTTTACTTGCACTAATTGGAATTCATAAATAAAAAAACGTAAGTTGAAAACTGTTTTTCTTTACGTATAATTGATATAATCGCTTAATAAAAGTTTATTAAAAATAATGTATTCACATAAACATTAAGATGCTATTTAAAATGATGGCAAAGCTCTATCTTTTTAAAAAAATTTCTATTTGGATGTTGGAAATTAAATGCTTTAATAATTAATAATTTATTTAAAAATATTTTGTAAGCCTCTTTTTTTATATTTCAATGCATTTTCGTTTTTTTTTGTTTCATGACTCAGTTTGTGCAGACACAATTCGTGAGACTTAATCTTAATATTTTTAGCAATAGTATTTCATATTGAATAGCATTGAACAAGAAGATTTTTCCTCTACGAAATTGTTTTAAAAATCTGACTGTTTCAAAATGGTTAAAGATGTTGCAATATTTATACTACTGTACTCTAAAGTACTACTTAAAAAATAAACAGTTATACTATTTTAGAAATGAGAAAATATGAGTATATTCAATTATTATTGTAAACTTTATAAAATATAAGAAAATGAACGTATTGTTTGCAGGTATTAAAAATTAACACTAATTGTGTGTAATATTACACTTTATGCTAATTTTCTTTAACTTTACATACCCCTGGGGTTACTAATAAACTATCTGGAACTTTACTAATAAATCCATCAAGCCTTCTAATTATTATACCCCACTCCCCACCGAAAAAGAGTTGTGCAAGAGTATTATCTGCTGAAGGTTTTTTTTCAAGAGTAAAACATGAGAAAAATGGTTGTGATCAATTTAGTGTATCTGGTTTGCTGTCAGAATTCTTTGAAACTTGCTCAGTAAACATGAAGTCCAAAAGTGAAAGTCGTAAGATAATATAGAAAAATGGTATATTTTTCGTCTATCAGAATCAGAAAAGCAACATCAACTGATTTCAAGTCTATGTGGGAATCAAAACGCGAAGTGAATGTAAGCAATAATACTGTTCTCAGATACTGGATTTCAAACGTACTCATGGAGTGCTGCCTACGAAGGAATTCTCAACTTACGGCAACAATAAGAACCTATTAATTAAAGCGGACAAGTCAATATGCGAAATAAACTTCTGAGTAATGGGAAGCAAGTAGATTGTCTGATGAATCAAAATTTGTTCTCAGTGTACATGATATTCAACAGGTAATGCTGTAGGAAGATAGGTAGAATTGGGCACTGACTCTGTTGTGTGTGTTTAGGTTGAAACATCAAGTTTCTCAGATGGTGTAGCGAAGTTTTTCGTTCCGAAAGATAAGCGTACGGTAATATCTCGACTTATGCTACCCCTCCTTACGCGAACCCCTAGTTTTTGTTTATTTCAAATCTTGTCGATTCGTCTTTTACTTAGGAGAAAAATAGTACAATTGTAAAAAGATTGAAGAAGTTGTCGATTTTGCCAGGCAAATTAATTTAGAAGTGGATAGTGATAATGTTCAAGAACTGTTGGATTCCCACAGTCAGGAACTGACAACTAATGAGCTCATAGAAATGCTCAAGCAAGAGCAAGTCGTTGAAGATATTGGGTCTTTAGACCCAGTTCAATTAGAAGATCGAATAGCGGTTGGGAATGTGACAGAAGGTTTCAGTTTAAATGAAAAAGGGTTTCAAATTTTAGAAAATATAAACTCCATTGATGAGCGTATTTTTTCAACTAAACAAGAAATAAAAATTTATCGGTATGAAATGAGGAAATATTGCGGGAGAAAAAAATATTTGCGCTTGTAGTGATTACTTTGTTAGATTTAAGGAAAACCTAATGCATCAAAATAACTTCGGTTTGCCATTTTGTATTTGTGTTTTATCTAAGATTCTATATATATTTATTCTATATTATTCTATATTATTCTTTTCTTTCGTCTCCAGCCCCAAATGAAAATAATTCATATGTACTTATTTGCAAAATCCTATCCCGAATTACGCGAATTCGACTTACACGGTTATCCCTCAGTTCCTCCTATCGCTTAAGTTCGGGTATTATTATACTAAAGTTTATTCAAGATAATGGGAATTTTCAGTTATACACAGACGTTCTACAATTGATACTCTAGCCTAGAATTAAAGATCATCATGGTACAACCCTAAGTACATTTTTTCCAATGTGATTCAGCCATAGATTAAAAGTAGCCTGTATCACAAGCGAAAACAGTACACATCAGTTACATTGGATATTATGTTAACTGTTCTTATTTTCATATCCATTTTTCATAACCTATGGGACCAGATGGGCTAAGAAGTGTTGATCTGGAAACTTAGGTCAATGACGCAGTTAAAGAAAGCACTTATCCAAGTTTGGCTGTTGACCATATCCGGAAATTCCTTTTGTCCATGCACAGTCGTTGTGCAGCCGTCATCAAGACCAAGGAGATCTCCCAAAATATTGTTAACAGCCGAAGCTCTATTTTTATTCGTGATAGATGAATTATAAGAGCCTTACTTGTGTGTATATTTTGTGGACATGTAGTTTTTTTTGTCGTAGTTTGTGAGAAAAAATATTATTCCAGTTTCCCATCATTAAGGTATCTGACTACGTTCGGAACCGCAATTTTAAAAAAAGATCATAAATGGATAATTTTCATGATATTTAGTGTCACTTAGATTAGAATACATGCATAAAAGTGTTTTAAGGACATTTTGACAAAAAAACATTATTTAAATATAATATTTTGGCAAAAAATTAACTCAGAATGATCTTTTTTCTAAATGTTCTCCTTTTGTAAAAAATGGTTCTATTATAATAATATTTTGCCTCTATATAGCTCAAACTTCTCTACAGAGGCTCAACTAGAAGTCTTGAAAAATCACATTATTTTCAGAGTTACCACCAATTGAAATAATTATTCGCGTTTTTATCTTAAAATTGCTCCCCTCTGTTGTCGTAAAACATGGATACAACCACTTCTAAGTTATATATTACAAAAATCATAGTTGAGCCTCTGAACAAAGGTCTGAGCTATATACAGGCAAAATATTATTCTAATTGAAACATTTTTCACAAAAGGAGAACATTTGGAAAAAAAAGATTATTCTAGGTTAATTTTTTGCCAAAATATTGTATTTAAATAAATTTTTTTTTGTCAAAATGTCCTTTAAACAACTTTATGCATATATTCTAATCTAAGTTACACTAAATATCATGAAAATTATCCATTTTAAAATCACGGCTCTGAACGTAGTCGGATACCTAAAATGCAATGAATATTTTTTGGTTTGTCGTATAATCGTGTAGGCAGCTTCTTTTTCTACTAGTTGAAGCAGTTCATAACGGTTGTAGCAACATAGTTACTATTTTCCACGCGAAATACTGATTGTAGTTGTGAGGTAGTTTTGTTGCACACTTTTCTGTAGTAAGTGAAATTAATTTTAAAAAAAATGTGTTTAGGAGATTGATAAACCAAATTAAATTTTATCTTTATTTTTTTATAGTTCAAATCTGACATAAATTTATACTTAAATAAAATTATACCATGATAAAACGATGCTATATTTTTAAAAATCTCCTTGAATGTCTGAGCAAGCACGGATCATTAAAAGAAATCTATTTTAAGACTCTTATCTAAAAAGGTTTTTTTGTAAATTGTCAAGTAGCTCACTTGTTAAACAGAGTAACACTTTTTGTGTCATTCTGTTCTCGGCAATTCTTAATTTGGGTTTTTTTTTTCGCTTCTCAGTGAGGGAAAAAATATAGGGAAAAAGTTTGCACTTGACGAGTCCTCGACAAATCCCAATTTCGTCACCCCCAAAATTCCTCAGGGTAGAGGAAAAAGTTAAGAAGTAGCATTTATCTAAATTAAATGAGAAGTTCTGTAAAATAAAAAAAATTAACTAGAAGCATTGAACTCGAAAAGCTTCTCTTGCGGGTAGTGGTCCAGGGTTATAAAAAATCATGAAAAAAAACTGCAATCGTTTAATTTTTTCTCTTTTCAATATATTTCTTTTGTAACTTACCTTTAAGTTTATACATGTAGCATTAAAGTAAAATCCTCCTGCAAATATAACCTAGCTCATTCAAAATATAATAGTTCCAAAATATAATTGCTTCTTACAATAGCTCCTTTAAAATATTACCTAGGTGTAAATTTAAAATTTGAAATGTTTTTCTTATACGCGGAGTTTTAACTAAAAAGAAATGTAAAATGAACTTAATTGTCACAGTGATATTACATTTTATTTGCAAGAAGAGCAATTTTAAGCAGTAAGGTATCCGACTGCGTTCGGAAATGTGATTTTGCAAAAGCCTAGAAACGAATACTTTTTAATATTTAGTGTCATTTATATTTGAATAATCGTATAAAAATGTTTTAAACATATTATTATAATAAATTATTTAAATGCGATATTTTGGCAAAAAAAGGAACATAGAATTATCTATATTCAAAATGTTATCTTTTTATGAAAAATGCTTCTATAGTAATAATATTTTGCCTTTTGATAGCTATGACTTTTCCAGAGAGTCTGAACAACGATTATTGAAAATTTTACATTTTTTTCAGTTACTACCAATTGAAATAATAATCGGTGTTGTTTTCCTAAAATGTTTTTACTCTAATATATTAAACTTTGGATAAATCCACTTCTAAGTTATATATTTCGAAAATCCTATTTCAGGCTCTTAAAAGAGATGTGAGCTATCAAGAGGCAAAATGTTATTATTATAGAAGCATTTTTCATAAAAGGAGAATATTTTGAAAATAAATAACTCTGTGTTCAGTTTTTGCCAATATATCACATTTAAATATTTTTTTATTATAATAATGTTCTTAAAAAATTTTATACGTGTATTCTTATCTAAGTGACACTAAATTTTAAAAAAAATATTCGTTTGTACGCTTTTGCAAAATTACGCTTCCGAACGTAGTTGGATACCTTAAACATAAATTTAATTTTTTAAATTCTTGTTTGAAATTAAAGAACACTTTATAATAAATGGTCCATTATTCTACAGAAATAAAAGGCGTTAGAGAATTTATCCTAATCTACCATGGAGTTCAAATCGAATGTATTAAGGCTCTAATTTAACAGCCATTTTTTATTCCTGAAATATCCTGAAGAAATTATATATTCCTCTTCAAATCTAAAATATTTTATAATTTAAATGTAATTAAGCTCATTCGAAAGGGCAAAAAATATTGAACGTTTATCGAAAAGTGTATTTTTACTTTGATATTTGAAAATACAGGGAAAATCATTAGACACGAAACTGAAGAGACTGAAATATTTTTTCGTGTTAAAAGAGCTTCGTGCTAAAGGATATTGCAAAAAAAAATATCAACAAAATTACTTTTATAAGAGTTTATTTTATTTGCATAGATATGTATATATACAGATATTTATTAAAAATCTCAATGATACAAAGACAATAACAAGAGCTCAAAGAAATTTATAATACAAAATTTTCTAGTTTTTTAAAAAACAAAACAATTATTCAGTTTTTTGAAAATAATCTGAAATTTTCTTTGCATTGTCTTTTTTAGCATCAAATTGTTCGATATCGTCAAACTTGTTATTCATTTCCCCATTGGAATATGTGTCTAAATAACTGCACATACTTTTCATAATGTTCCTCATTTCGAATAATATGGGAACAGAAGCTGTATTAATTATTTCATTTTCGTCGCATGAGTCTGCATCAATGATGTTTTATGAGCTTTGAAAAAACTTCAAAATGTCTTTATCAGGGGGTGGGGGCTGTACACACATTATAATCATGTACTACAACGAATTCTTCCGATGATACAGGAGGACAGTCCAATTCGGCTGGTGTTTTCTGTATTTTGTTTCTTCTCAGAAAGGAAATCTTTTTGCGTTTAAGGGGAAAATGCAAGAAAATGCGCAGTAGTTCGTCGGGACCGTTGTATTAATTCGTGTTAACCGATATTTCGTTTTAAGTATAGTTTTGAAAATCAAAATAGAAATAGCTTGCCGTTCAGATTCCCTTTCTTGATAATTGTCTTAAGTTTCAAGTTCAGATATAAATATTTCGATAGTAGGCTTAATATACTGGTCATAGAATAATTGATTCGTGACTGTTTAAAAAGGAGTAGGGATTAATCAGATTTCTTTGTTACTTAAGCATTTTTGATATCTAACTACTGCTCAACTCAATGATCCACTTAACGAAAATAGATATTTTGCAATGTTATTCTGAGCTATGCTCCGATGACGAGGACAATATATGAGCTGACATCCCTTTCGTTTGATCCATCTCATGAACGTCATGAACGTGAGAACTTGAATACCAACAATTGCCCTGCCTTGCAACGCGACGGTCTTTAGAAGCCCATGATTTGGATTCACTCATTATTTGTGAGACTCCTATTCTATCAACTTGAACCTACGAACATATGTAAGAGAAAAAAGTTTAATTTTATCCAGTGCTTCTCAAACTTTCAATATCAGTGACCCAATATCCAATCACAGTGGCGCACACAAGGGGAGGCCCTAGAGGTCCGGACCCCCCAAAAGCACTTGATTTTTTCCCGATTGATTACAATTCTAAGTATATAGTACGCAAAAGTTAATTAAATATTTGTTATTAATGATTAATTGTATTAATTAATGCTAATTATTTATTCAATAATTAGTTTTTTACTGTTTTTTGTTCCAGAAAATCGACAAAATCAATAGGAGTATAATACAAGAATGGTGGACTCTCGACCCTGGACCTCCCCCCCCCTTCTTTGAAATATTCATGTGAGCGCTACTGTTCAATCATAATTTTCATCGCGTCCCCCTTTATACAGCAGCAATGTATTGAATTCAATACTATACTTTGACGGTAAAGCTACAATATGACTTTCACTACTTAAGTGTCAACGGCGTATATAAACGTCTCGTTCAGCCAAAGCGTTAATTCCCCCGAACGTATATATACGTCTTTCCGAAGTACGATCTTCTCTGTGCACTGCTATTCATACAATTATTCTGAAGGCTTTGGAATGCAATTAAAAGACAAAAGACCTTGACAGTGTTTGCAAAGGATTTACTTGTTTCAGAGGATTTGCTTATTTATTTCTTTTCTCCCCCCTCCAGTAAATCACATACACAAGCTTGCGTGAAAAACGGTGGCATTGAGGAGCAAATTACGTAACTTTTAAACAGTAGTTAAGGGATTAATAATAAACGGTACAAATTATTAAGAAAAATGTTGTTAATTTTTGTGTATAATTTTATAAATAACAAGCCCCTGAGGCCACTGGTAATTATTAAAATTGTTCTTAACTTATATTTGTAAATAATTATAAAATACATCATGCAGGACTGATTCATTTACTGAACTGAACTCAGTGGTACAACAGCCCATGAGGGCCAAGGCCTTTTGTGCCCATCTCAGTTTTCGTGACCTTAGGTGCTGCGGTGCATGTGCTGATGTTTCTGTCAAGTAGTCAGTCTGGCGCGAAATACTCAGTGTTCAGTTCCCAAGCAAGCTTTTACTCATTTATCAAGCCATTGATATGATGCAAGGCTGAGTCGACCTTGCCAGCCCAGGATTTGAACCCCGGACCTGTGGCGTGGAAGCGTGATACACTACCACTCAGCCTACTCACTGATACATTTATAAGTGTATTAGATTAGTGAAAACGTATATTTTACTTTAATCATATCAGAAAGTTTTTGTTTCTTTACTTTCAATAAATTCATAGTTTTTTTAAAAATAATCTTTTGTTTTCAACTTTTTAATACGCTGGAGGCCCCCCGCGTAGAGTTATCATGCCCCTTAGACCAGCGCGCACTACAGTTTGAGAAACTCTGCCTTTATCAATGCTACACTGCTGGACAATTGCTAAGGACGGATAACACTATCATCCATAGCAACCACAAAATGAAAGGAAGCAAAATGTGGAAAATTAGAATAAGTGCGGGATATTAGTAAGAAGTATGAGTATGCAAATTTTTTTCCCACGTCTGTTCATCTCGTGATAGCGTTCATAAGAGCTTTAAAGGTTTTGACGCGTGTGGACAGTTGTTGTTTCAAGTCAAAGTTATACAGGAAAGATTTAATAGACGAACTTAAAATTTTTGGCATGTCTTCCCGACATCCCATAGATGATTTTATGCGTGGCCGAATTATTGGAAAGAGGGGCGAAAAATAACAGATGTTTCCAGGGAGTTCGACATCGCTCACAGCGTTGTTTCACGGCTGTGGAAGTCATTTAAAACTACTGGAATGTGTAGTAGACGGCACAGGGGAGGTCGTGTTAGAAGTACGACGCCTGCAGAAGACAGATATATCGTCCTATCAGCAAAAAGGAACAGGCGCACTACAGCTCAGCAGGTGACAAATCAGTTTCTTGCTGCCTCAGGAAAGCAGATCTCCTGAAAAACTGTTGCCAGACGCTTGAGGGGAGGAGGACTATACGCACGCAGACCTGTTGTGTGTGTCCCATTGACCAGACAGCACCGTACTGCCCGTTTGCAATGGTGTCGTGAGCATCACAATTGGACTGAACAGGACTGGGCATGCGTACTATTCTCAGATGAGAGTAGGTTCAGTCTGTCATCGTATTGTAGACGCCAACTGATCTGGCGCGAGAGTGGTACTGCTTATCGTCCAGAAAATATCCAGGAAAAGGACCGATATCCGACATGCAGTATCAAGGTGTGGGCCGGCATCATGATCAATGGCCGCACGCGCCTACATGTGGTTGCAAATGGGACTATGACGGGCCAACGATACATTGATGAAGTTCTACTTCCTCATGTTCGTCTTTTCCGTGATGCTGACGGTGATAAATTTGATTTTATGGACGACAACGCAACATGTCATCGAACACTCGCTGTTTAGGATTGTCTAGACAGCGAGGGTATTCAACGTCTTGTATGGTCAGCGCGTTCTCCAGATCTAAACCCCATTGAAAATGTGTGGGATGCTTTGGGGAGGCAAGTTGCTGGTCGAAACTATCCTCCGACAAACAAGAACACCCTCATCCGTGCACTCATAGAGGAATGGGATAAATTGCCTCAACAGCTGTTGGATAATGTTGTGCAAAGTATGGTACGACGTGTGGAATGTTGCATCACACTCCACGGTGGACATGTCCCGTACTGATACCTTTCTTTAAGGTGCCTGCTGACTTTTAGATACATTGTTCCATTTTTCCGTACGCAGATCAAATGAACATTTTTTTTTTCTTTCAGATGTTTCACAGCTTTTGTTCTTTCCAGAACAATAAATATTCTTTATTCTAATGTCTGAACAGTGTGGCAACTATATTTTATCCTACTAGGCCTCATGTCTCGCTTAATGTTATGCTACATAGCAATTTGTGATCCGTCCTTAGCAATTGTCCAGCAGTGTATAATCATGAATAAGTAAGAATATTTACAGTGAGACCCCGCTGAACGCGGGGTTTGCGTTTCATCAAAGTCGAGCGTAATATGTAACAGCGTTAAACGAGATTATCTCATCATGTAAATAATGGGGTTAGGGGAAGATGGGTAGAAAACTGTGTGTGTGTGTGGTCAGGTATTTTACCATTAAATTTAAAAAGTATGTTTTTCATAACAATAAAACAAAACTTTATTTCTTACAAATATAGAAACATAATAAACGAATATGCATATAAAATAAATAAAATTCTAAGTCACTATGTTTACATTTCATATCATTCACAAAGTCTCTTCTGTATTTCCAATTTTCTGCCATTTTATCAAGAAGGTAGATTGGCTTAATGGCATTTTGCGTTCAATTTCGTCGTTAATCCATATAGAAAGTCTTTTTTACATTTCTTCTATTGTATTATTTCTAGAACGGGTAATTCTAGTTGCAGAGTTTGTCGTAGTTGCAGTTACTGATGACAGTATTTTTTCTTTATTCTTAAGAATGATCCTTATTGTTGAAGTTGCCAAATTCCATGCAGCACCAATTTGAGATTGACGTTCACCAGTATCTAATCTTCTAATCACTTGCATTTTAGTTTCTAGTGAAATGCTTTTTCTATGCTTTATTTCCTTGTTTTTTACTATCACCCATGATAAAAACTAAAAATCATTATATTTGTCACTATAGCAATCATTATTTTATATTAATTTATACTTACAATAACGTTAATAAATGTTTGAAGCGATAAAAATACTTTCGTATAATACTGCTGGAAAGAAGACACACTGATAAACTGCTTCGGATATCCGGGAGAGAGGAATCCCACAATTCAAATAAAAGAGCGTTATATCGAAACAGCGTTTAGCAGGGTCTTACTGTGTGTGTAAAATGACTTAATATATATTAACACAACATACTCCATAAAATAACTTAGTATTATTTTAGAAGGAATATGTTTTATTTATAGATTATTTACTCTCTTTCCCATGCCTGCTGAGTTCTTCTCTTCGATTCTCTGGTTTATTACAAAGAAAGTTAATTTCCATAGAAGTCCCTGAGGAAGTAAAAAAACAATCTCTGTTTTTCACTGAAAAACAAACAAACAAAAAAGATTCTCAACTTTTTCTTCAATAGCGAAAAAGTTGTGTTGTGGTAGCAAATATTCTCTCAATGCTTATTCTTTTGGTTACGAAACCTCTCTTGAGAATACGAATGGTTCTACCAACATATTGCTTTTGGAACTACGTTATAAGAGATTCACAATTTTTCTGAAAGCAGCAGGTTATATATATATATTTTCTGTGTGTGTATGTGACCCCAAACTCCTCCTAAACGGCTGGACCGATTTTGATGAATTTTTTTGTGGGGGTTCAAGTGGATTCGAGAATGGCTTAGATTCATAATTCGATTCAATATCGCGCGTAGTAAGTTAAAAAGATATTAATTAAAACATTAAAAATATTCAGCTCAATATTCACCTGCATTGTTGTTACAACGTTATTGTTATAAAAATGATGTAAGTTGGCGTCGAAAATCGATTTTCAGCCAAACTGGCCAATCCGGGTCTTTATTGTTCCAAAAATGCAGAGTAATCATGCTTTATATAGCGTTTTTAATTAATATATTTTCAAATAATCTTTATATATATAATTCTTCTGTGCGTGTTAATGTGACTGAACTCCTCCTAAGCAGCTGGACCGATTTTGATGACATTTTTGTGTGGGTTCAAGTGGATTCGAGAATGGTTTAGATTTACAATTAGGTCCAATATTACAGTTAGTTAAGCAGATATTAATTAAAAGCCTTAAAGTACATAATTGTTTTAAACATGTGTTCTGTTTATTCTGCTAATGCGCGGCAAGAAAAAGAAAGGAAGAAGAGGGGGGGGGATTTTCCGATATTTTCGCCGTTTTTAAAATTGCAATCTAATTTTTCTATCAAAATCAGACAAAAATAATTACAGAATCGGAAAGATTATTCATTTCACCACGATATGGCATGCATCTTTATATATATAATTCTTTTGCGCGTGTGTATGTGACTGAACTCCTCCTAAGCGGCTGGAGCGATTTGGATGATATTTTTTTGTTTGGGTTCAAGGGGATTCGAGAATGAATTAGATTCACAATTAGGTCCAATATCGCAATTAGTTAAAAATGCACCGAAATTATGTAAAGGTGCTCGATTGTTCATAGTAAAATCATGAGCAATATTTTTGAAGCCACTATTTTGAGCGGCAAAATTCAAAGTGAAGTTGTATTTCTACCACAGATCCCAATGATTCTTTCAGACTCACCTACCCATTCAAAAGTTTGCAATTTCTAATTCGCTTGGCATTTGCTATGACCATTAATAAGCCACAAGGTCAAACAATGACAATTTGTGGCTTAGATTTAGAAAACCCTTGCCATTCGAGCGGCCATTTATATGTTGCATGTCCGAGGTTTGGAAAACCATCGCATTTGTTTGCTTATACCCCTCAAGTATTAACCGAGAACATTGTACATTCAATGGCATTACGATAGATTTATTTTTTGAGAATTAAAAAATATATCTGTTATGAAAATAGCTTAATTTTTCTCTTTTTTACCCTTTAATCAAAACAAGTCTAAGTTTCTATTCAGAATAGCTTCTATATCCAACTTAGTTCATAGTTCACTCATTCGCAATCGATAGGTCGAATTGTGGTAACTGTACATGTGATAATGTCAGGTATCGTAATAACTTTCTTTATAAAATTTTTTATTAAAACGGCCCAGATTGTTACAACTTATTCCAAAAAGTTTTTAATTTTCGGATTTAAAAAGTGTGTACAAGACAACGTTTGTCTGGACCGCTAGTATATATAAAGTACTTACAAGGTAGCAAACAGGTTAGATAATAATATCATCTATATATATACTTATTTTAATTGAAAAAGCACAAAAAAGTATTTTTGTTATTTCACAGTAAATTCTTCACCTAATTGTTCGGTATATGATTCAATAAATTGCCAAGAGGAAATTATTTTTACGAAATTAAATTTTACGGCACACACATACAAAACCCCAAGTGTTGAGAATAAGTAAAATGGAAAAATTCAGGATCTTCTCAAGCAATTATTTGTCACAAGCAGTTAGAATTATTCAAATTAGAGTATTATGCAGGGATTGACAAACTGCGGTTCTTTTCAGGGACGAATGCGACTCTTTAGACTGTTACCTCTACATATTATTGATACAAATAATTATACACACTAGAACTTTTATTGTTTTCCATTCTCTTTTTCCTTTAAAATTATCTTCTGAAAAATTTATTTTACTTGAATATACATCTAAGCAGTTGACAGGCTTATGACAATAACTTTTGTATTAAATTGTTTTGCATTAATATATACAGTTTAATGAGGATCAGTGAAAATATGAGAGTTGATTCTAAAGCAGTAAAAATCCAATTTATTGGTAAAAATGCATCCATGGGTAGATAATCCTCAATGTGATTTCCAGAGACGCTTACAAATTTGCATACATGGGTTAGGGAGCAATCATGGATTAACAAGAGATACACTTAAACCCCTAACAGAAGTAATAAATGGCACACTCTGTATCTTTTGACATGTTTAAGGGTTAATAAAAATAGCAATGAAATGATTTTTACATGAAAAATCAACCAAAGCCAATTTTGATTATTAGTTTAAGCATAACATTTTAGAATAAATCCCACTTATGGTATTATTATACAAATTTTATAACGAATTTGAAGGTTTAATTTTCAACATTATGATATTTGTCAACAGTAGTTATTGAATTCAACCGTAAAAATAAAAATTTCATTCATTTTTCTTACTTTTTGAAGGAATGGGAAATATATTACTTCGTGTAAAATATTATTTACATATTGTTAAAAAATATTAATTCGATTATGACAAGCTTGATTGCAACCGCTAGCGGATGCTCTCCCTCCCCCTCCTGCTCACGCGCCTGCGCATTAACAGCTCTTTAGAAACGTAGTTATGGCCTTTTACATACAACTAAGCTAATTTTTCTGGAAAATAATTCACCTTCTCAAGTGTGTTAAATTTTTCTATTAAAAATATGTGACATTTCCAATTTTACTTCAAAACCTATTGAAATTATATTCTAATCATATTATTTATCTCTATATACACTCATGGACAAAAAAATTAGCGCACCAAGAAATAATTGCGGGATCGTAACTAAACTTGGCATGAAGGTACATGTCGGGGAGATATGTAAATGTTCGTATGTGGAGACCACGTGGTGAACGCCTCAATCCTGCCTTTGCTTTACAGTGGCACACCGCTCCCACAGCTGGAGTAATGGTATAGGGTGCCATTGCCTACAATACACGGTCACCTCTGCTACTGATCCGTGGTACCATGACAGCCCAACGGTATGCCCATGACATCCTGCAACCACATGTGTTGCCACTCATGCAACGGCTCCGAGGAGCTATTATTCAACAAGACAATGTTCGGCCTCACAAGACTGTCTCCGCACTGTTACTACCCTTCCTTTGCCTGACTGATCCCCAGATTTGTCTCCAATCGAGAATATCTGAGATCATCTGGGACGGCGAGTTGGGCATCCCACGAGTTTGAACGAACTAGAGGCAAGACATTATACAGACTTTGTATGCCTCAATGCCCTATCGTATCGCATCGTGCATTCGCGCTAGAGGGGGTACAACATGGTAATAAATCCTGCGTTCTTTTGCCTTTTTCTCTGAAAAAAAATAAATGATCCTTTTTTTCTTTGATTTTCTAATCATTTACTTATAACCAAATAGTCATTACGTATGTAAGTAGTATTACGTATGTCATTTCGACGACTCCTTTTTGGTGCGCATTGTCTATGAGGGTATATAAAGGAGAAAGAGACTCACTCATTCATTCAATTATTCACTCCCCAACTCATCACGATACCTCCGGATCTATTAAACCTACAGACTTGAAATTTGGTAAGAATGCTCCTTTCACACATGGAGTAGAGATCCGTTAAGAAAGGATTTTGCAAAAATTGAACCCCAAGGGGCGTTATAAATATTTAATTGTTCTCATTTTTAAACTACAAGGCACACGATCTTGAAATTTGGTACGCAGATACCTTTTATGAAGTAGAAGTCCGCTACAAAAGGAGTTTTAATAAAATAGACCCTAAAGTGGCATTGCGGGAGTTGAAGGGGCGTTTTATAGGTAATTATTTTCATTTTTAAACTAATATATTCACATTCTCTTGAAATTTCGTACGTAGATTCCTTTTATGAAGTAGAGATCTGTAACAAAATGTTTTTTTTACAAAAATCAACCCCCAAGTGGCGTAGAGGGGATTAAGGGGTGTTATAGAGAATTATTTAAATTTTTAAATTGTTAGACGTTCAGTCTTGAAATTTGGTAAGCAGATTCTTTTTATTTAGTAAAAATTCGTAACAAAAATGTGTTTATGAAAATAGATCCTCAAGTGGCGTTGCGGGGACTTAAGGAGCGTTATAGGCAATAATTTCCCTTTTTAAACTCTTAGATGTACAGTCTTGAAATTTGGTAAGTAGACTTTCACAGAGTAGACATCCACTGCAAAACGGCTTCCGCAAAAATTGACCCTCAAGGGCCATTACGGGGGATTAAAGGGCATAATAGATAAATATTTCTGCTTCTAAACTACTAGACCTACCTGCTTGAAAATTGGTAGGTATATTACTTTCATAGAGTTCCTCCAACAAAGAATTTTGCAGAAATTGATCCTACAGGAGGGAGGGGGATTGCGAAGGGTGAAGGAGAGTAATAGAAAAAAATCCTATTTTTGAATTGTTAGATCCACATACTTGAAATTTCTTAAGCATGTTTCTTATGTTGAATGGAGATCCATTAAGAACAGGTTTTTTTAGGAAATTGACTCTCAACGGGGTTACGGGGAGTATTGATTGTAAAAATTACGTTTTTGTTTTATTAGATTTAGACTTGAAATTCGGCACGCATGTTTATTTTACGGAGTAGAGATCCAATGAAAATTGGTTTTGAAGAAATCCACTTGGTTATTGGTTACGAGAGTGCAGAAAAAAAATCATTCTTCTTCGAATTCAGAGATTATTAGAAATTATTAATTAGAAGTTCTGTCCTCTCTTTTTAAATCAAGAGGTGAGAGTTCAGGCATAAGTAGGTATTTCAATACATTCGATCTCTTAATATTAGGACTTAGATATTAATAATTTATATATATATGCATATTTATAAAAAGTATTTATTTATACAACATTATGAAATACCCAGCAAAGAGGGTGGATAACAGCTAGTGTACATGTATAAGAAGGGTTTAACTTCAAAACGTAAATACATTTCAATTTCAAAATGAAAACACACTTCTGAAAACTATGCACACAATACATATGATTGTATATTGAGTTTTTTAGTAAGATTCTATAAGATGATTAATCAAGTTCCTTTCACTGCATTGATGTTTCAAAATCTTATATTATATGCTTTCTCCTGTAAAGGATATTTGAAAAATGTTTAAACCGTTATATTGATAGCAATACTATTAAATATTATTCCATTGAATTATTCATGATTTATTGTAAGGCGCTGTTATGTAGAATATATTTTAAGGTGCTATTTTATTTTGAATTCTTTGTAAAAATACACGTAATCAAATTCTTATATTTAGAGTTGAAGGAATGGATGCTGCAACTATTCAAATTGAAGGTTCATTCAATTTCTTATTGATTTTGATTCACTGTCTGGCTGTCAGATTAGTGAAGTGGTTCTGCCTTTCTTGCAAAACACGAAATGTATTGTATGAAGGAACAATAAAGTCGATACAAGATTTCTTCTGTATTCATGCATAAAAATATTATTCCTTAAGATTTTGTATTTGTTGAAGCTGAGATATTTCCATTGTGAATCAGTGACAATTTCAAGTCTCACTATTTCAATACAACCACAAGTCTTGTTTGGTACTCTTTGTTAATATTTTAGTTTCAATTTCCGAGAAATTTTATTGCTTCCCATGAAGTTTGAAAAGGCATTGCTGATTTAATTATACTTTTTACTTTATCGGTGACTATTTTAATGTATGTGAATGAGCGAAATATTAAATTGGAAATTTACATCAGAATCTTTAGGTAAAAAATTATTGTCACAAAAAAAATTATTGATGTATGTATAAGTAAGTAAACGGATTATTTTCTTGTTATTGTGCTTGGCATATGCCTTTTGTCTCATACCATATCTTTCGGAATGAATGATTAAATATTAATGTCACACCAGGTGGCGCACACAGGAATTTTTCAAGGGGGGGTCCGAGGTCGAATGTTCACCATTCTTGTATCATGTTCCTTTTGATTTTGTCGACAAAACATTTTGTTATTAATAACAAATACTTAATTAAATTTTACGTACTATGTACTAAGAATTATAATCAATCGGAAAAAAATCAAGGGGGGGTCCGGACCCCAGGATCCCCCACTTGTGTGCGCCACTGTGTCCCACTGTTCTGCTACACGACACGTTGGTGCTTTGATTGATTGATTGATTGATTGAATATTAACGTCGCACTGTTCAGCTACACGAGGGCTTTTGGCGACGGACCACGTAATTTTGAACCATGGTCAAGTGACGTGGACGACACCTGAGCTGGCACCCCCTCTCCTAACTACCACACCACACCAACGGGAGGACGTTTCAGCTCTCGACAGATTTAACGTGCATCGCTGCCCTACACGGGACACGTTGGTGCGGTGTGGTAGTTAGGAGAGGGGATGACAGTTCAGGTGTCGTCCGCGTCACTTCAATATGGTTCAAAATTACGTGGTCCGTCGCCAAAAGCCCTTGTATAGCTGAAAAATGCAACGTTAATATTCACTCACTCATTCAGCTACATAAGGGCTTTTGGCGACGGACATCGTAATTTTGAGCTACGGTCAAGTGACGAGGGCGACACCTGAGCTGGCACCCTCTCTCCTAACTACCACACCATACCAACGGGAGGACGTTTGAGCCTTCAACAGATTTAACGTGCGTCGTTCCCCCACACGGCGGATCTTTAGTGGTACTGGGCTTGAACTCGTGACAAGCTGGCCACATTCCGATACCTTGACCACTGAGCTACCGCGGCCACACCATATCTTTTGTATTGTTTTTGTAAATGAACTAATAATATCAGATTGTTTGGGTGTATCTATTACAATTTCTGATAGTTTTATTACGTTCATATTTCATATTATAACTGTTTGACAACTTTTAGTTGATTTTTGGATATATTTATCCAGATCAAAGGTTTATTTCCTTATGACTGCTCTTATAAATTCGTTTCCAATTCAATCGCAGGATACAAGCTCTCACTAAACGTGTAATTGACACTTCCCCAAACGGATATAATTACATCTTTATTTCTTAATAACCCTTTTTATGCTATTTTGTGTGTGTAACAAATACTCTTTAACTTTCCAGTGTAATTATATACTATTGTTTCTGTTGTTGCTATCACGTTTGAAGGAACTGATTAAGTTGTTCTGTTGTTTGGCTAGATGTTATTATTGTAAAATTTTTAAAAATTCCTTCAGAACTGGGAGGATCAATGATAACAGTTTAACTGTACTCTCCTGTTTTGTTAAATTACTTAAGGTATTTGACTAAGTTCGAAACCGTGATTTTGCAAAAGCGTATAAATGAACAATATTTATGATACTTTGTGTTATTAGATTAGAAAACGTATATAAAATATTTTTAAGAATATTATTACAATAAAAAATTATTTAAGTACAATATTTTGATAAAAAATTAACATAAAATGACCCATTTTCAAAACAGTCTCCTTTTATGAAAAATGCTTCTATTATAATGATATTTTGTGCCTGTATATAGCTCAGATCTCTGTACAGAGGCTGAACTAGAATTTTTGAAATATACAACTTAGAAGTGGATTTATCCATATTTTACTACAACGGAGGGGAGAAATTTTAAGAAAAAAATACCGATAATTATTTCACTTTTGGTAGTAACTCTGAAAATAATGTGAATTTTTCAAAAATCTTAGTTCAGACACTGTGTATAGAGAAGTCTTTACTTTATATAAACAACATATTTTTATTTTAGAAGTATTTTCTATAAAAGGGGAGAACATTTTGAAAAATGGTTATTCTAAGTTAATTTTTTGCCAAAATATTGTATTTAAATAATTGTTTTTTGTCAAAATGTCTTTAAAACATTTTTATACATGTATTCTAATCTAAGTGACATTAAATATCATGAAAATTATCCATTTATGCGCTTTTTTTAAAATCGCGGTTCCGTAGTCGGATTCCTTAAGGCAGTGCTTCTCAAACTGTGGGGCGCGCCCCCCAGGGGGGCGCGAGCATATCGAAAATAAAAGATTTACAAAATAATTAGTTTACTGGAATGAATTAAAACAAAATACTTTTAGACATAATAAAAAATGCACTTTTACTCTGATATAATTTATAGGCGATATTAAGCCATCAAAAATAAAAACTTCAATACCTAATTAGCTATCTTTGATCCTATAACCAAATAAAAAACTTTTATTTGATTTGCTGTCATCCCGTGATGAGAGATTTTTTTATTACGCTTTTTTTATATAACCTAACATACTACTCTTTCAGAGAAAAACCAGATCCCGGACCCAGAATCGAAAAACTTTAGGAACATAAAAAATTCATCACTGTCATTATTTTGGAAATACTGCACATTATAGCTGTAATCTATTTGAACTTCTAAGTTATTGGTACAGTTAGTTATGACCCCTCTCTTACGTGTTCTCTGTTGCGCTTTTTTTCATGCAAAAGAGTTTTATGATATTTGGAAAACCACGGAGAGAGAGAGCACACACACACACACAAGCACATGAAGGATTACTTGGCCAAGACATATTTTTATAAATATTCTCAATGTATAAAGCATAACGAAAAACGTTTCACACAATTTTTTAGCAGCAACATACATATTATCATAATGAATATACTTTTTACCCGGAAGTGGTCGCGCGGGACATACAGATTACGAAATCGTTAATTCTGGCAAAACTGTTTATTTATTACCAAAGAAAAATTGAAAAGTCCTTGAAAGTAGGTAAGTAAACTTTCTCTTAGCTAAATTATTCACTGGAATCATGATTTGTATCGTGTACAATAAAATAATTATAAAAAAAAAGGATTGGGGTGACTCAATAACCCCGACCGTACCGAATGCGCGCCTGCTCCTGGGTTAATACATGTTGAAGTCTTTTCACTTTAAATATTAAAAATAATACAATTATTCTTCATCGATATTTTATATTATTGATCATTATTTAACATCAGTGGCGCACACAGGGGGAGGGGGGTCCGGACCCCCCAAAGCCCTTGATTTTTTTCCGCGATTGATTATAATTCTAAGTTTATAGTACGCAAAATTTAGTTAAGTATTTGTTATTAATGATTAGTTTTATTAGTTAATGCTAATTATTTATTCAAGAATTAGTTTTTTACTGTGCTTTGTTCCAAAAAATCGACAAAATCAAAAGGAACCTGATACAAGATTGGTGAACTTTTGACTCCGGATCCCCCCTCCCCCCTTGAAAAATTCCTGTGTGCGCTACTGTTTAACATCAATTATAAATGCTAATTCTGTGAGGCTTAAAATTACAGTTCGCTTAAAACTAATTATAATTTGAGCAACGATTTTAAAAAAATCATTTTACGTTTTTGTAAACATTGTCGAGCACTTGGCTTTGCTTCCCTTACAATTCAGCTATTATATCAATAATGTTTTATTTTCTTATAAAAATGAACTCGAGCAAAGAGCGGGCACTTCAGCCGGTATACTTTTAATGTGTCAGTGCTGCACAGAATATTTTATAACTAATTAATTAATACTAAATTAAGAACAAGTTTAATAAGTATTAATGACGTCCATGAGCTTGTCTTGGAAAGCAAAGTTTTTATAAGGAATGCTTATTATTAGAAATTGACCCTCTGAGTTCTTTTTCTATATTTAGTAGATATCTATATTTTATCTTCTAAGCAGCTACCGCATTTTGTAATATGTTCAATTTAAAAATTAGAGAAAGGAAAAATAACTAATAATTATCCTATTATTTTATTTATTTTGCTTAAAAGTAGTATACAAAATTTAATACTTATGCTACTAATTTGTATGGTTTATAATTAAGATCGCTTATTGTAACTTTAGCGTCAAAGTGCATTATTATTGCATTCAGTACATTATTAATGTATAAGGGGGGCGCGAAAAAAATTGTGATCGAAAAGGGGGGCGCCAGTATTGAAAGTTTGAGAAGCATTGCCTTAAGGTATCCATAAATTTCCCAAACCAAATTTTATAAAGATATATATCAGAAAATTTAGCTTTTTATACATTTAAAAACAATTATTAAAGTCCTTTTTCATTAAAAAATTTTATTTCCTTATCAGAACCCAAATAAAAAAGGGATAATCGGTAAAATTGAACTAATTAGTGATTTTTATAAACTTGCATACTTACAGATAGTTCTAAACATAAAGCTAGACGACTTTGCGGATATGTTGAAAACAATAATTTCTATATTTCGCATTTAAAAATGCGTTCAGTTCGAAGCAAAAGTTTCTAAATGTCCTATTATGAAATGTTCCGCAACATTTTATAATCTGTTATCACACATTAGCAGATTTCAAACACATTTGTAATTATGAATAATTCAATTCCTATACTTTATTAGCTCACTCTCTCTCTCTCTATTTATTTATTTAGAAATATATTTATTGTGTTCACACACACACACACATTTTCAATTGTTAATTAAATACTTTCTATTCAACCAATCAAGTTCAAATAATTTTTTTAAATTTGTAGTGGATGACACTTGATGTTAATATAGTTTTTTTAAAAAAAAATTTTTTAATTCAGTAATGAAATGAATTATTAAGTTTCGAAGCAAATCTATATTCGTCTCCATTGTTCTAACGATGTAACTGTTAAAACAATGACAAAAGTTGGCGTCGTAAACCACTTTTTCAGCCAAACAAGCCAAACCGGGTGTGCTCATTGTTACAACAATGCAGACAAATCATGCTCTTTCTCAATTTCTACTCTATTAGTTCACCCTCTCCTTATATATATATATATATATATCAGTAGCGCACACAAGAATTTTTCAAGGGGGTTCCGCGGTCGAAAGTTCACCATTCGTGCATCATGCTCCTTTTAATTTTGTCGATATTTGGGAACAAGACACAATAAAAAACTAATTATTGAATAAATAATTAGCATTAATTTATAAAATTAATCATTAATAACAAATACTTAATTAAATTTTACGTACTATATACTTAGAATTATAATCAATCGAAAAAAAAAAAATCAAGGGCTTTGGGGGGAGTCCGGATCCCAGGACTCCCTTGTGTGCGCCACTGATATATATATATATGTATGTATCTTGTTTAAATTTCCAATCGTGAATAAAATACTTTCTATTTATTCATTCGAAATAGGAATTGGATTACATCAAATGTGTTATAGTATATACAAAATATTTTAATAAAAGTTTTTCCAAAATGTGCTGTCCTACAGTTCAGAAATCAATTCTTCAAACAGTTAGTTCACTTTACACAAAAATTATTCTTTGACGATGCCAGTAATAATTTTTATTGGTGTAATTTATTTCTAAAATACGTTATGAAGGAGAAAATACATTCAGGGAAATAAAACTTTAAATATATTACTCAACACTTAAAATAATAAGCTATTGTTTCGATAAAGCTTCATTTTCAAATTATTTGATTAAATTAATCAATATTTATAAGACCTTGCTTATTATACTATTATATTAGGCTATTTTTTTTAAAAAAATAATTCTTTAGATAATTTTTTTTTTCAATTTGACGATTTTTTAATCATTTTTTTACAAAACATTTTATGGCATTTTAATAATTTTCAAGTTTTTGAAAAATTTCTGGCGAACTTAACCGTTTCCCTTACAGATATTTTTGAAAAAAAATGCAAAAAATCATCATATTTTATTATTAAATTCAATGAAACAAAACAAAGTATAATTTATAGGTTTTAAGTTGAATTTTTAATTTTTTACAAATGTAAAAACATTTTGTTTTAATATTAGTTTACTATCCCGAGTTATCTCGGGCAAATGGAAAAAAGTTAAATATAAGTCTTTATATGAGTGTTTTTGAAACAAAAGGGACAATACAATGTGATACCTCAAATTCTGTACACTGGTATTTGGTCTACACTGGTGTGCAAAAATTAAGGACGAAGTTAAAAAATTAGCATATCAGCTGAACGAAGAGGCAGAGCGGACAGAAAGACCAATCAGGAGATTAAGTAAGGTGATGTACGGTAGCACATGCGCAGATATGCAGGTAGACGTAATGGGGAAATGTCTGAGTAGTATATATAAAGTATGTTGTCGGTGTAAGATCAGTATTTCTGGCAAAGAGATTGTATAGCAGTTAAAATCACACCGAGTTGCTGCCTCAGCGAGAAATGGCGAATAATCAATCTGTTAGACGACATCTGGATGCTTTTACCCGAGGTCGAATCATTGGGAGGAAGGCCGCAGTGTGACAAGTGTGGCTGCAGAGTTCGGAATTGCTCACGACATCGTTTCACGACTTTGGAGACAATTTCAAACTACAGGAACAGCTATCCGGGGGTTCAGTAGTGGTCGTCCACGAGGAACCACACCCGCAGATGACCAGTACATTGTCTTACAGGCCAGAAGAAACAGGCGGCAGACAGCGGGAGAAATCGCTAGACACACGACACAGGCAACTGGACGACCGATATCGCGTTTTATCGTGGCCAGAAGAGTGCACGGTGGTGGTCTGTTTGCACGACGCCCTGTATGGTGTGTACCTATAACGCCTGCCCATCGGAGAAGGCGTTCTCTGTGGTGCTGGGAACACCGGAATTTGAGAGACAATGAATGGGGACGAGTACTCTTTACAGATGAGAGCAGATTCAGTTTGAGTAGCGATTCTCATCGCATACTCATATGGAGAGCGCGGGAAGCCGCAATCATCCCTCGAACATCATTGAAAGGGACAGGTATGGAGGTCGCGGTGTTCTCGTTTGGGGAGGCATCATGCTTGATAGTCGTACAGACCTTCACATCTTCGACGCAGGTTCAGCCAACGGGACCCGTTATTGTAACGAGATTCTTCTTCCATATGTGCGTCTTTTAGAGGCGCCATGGGTCTGCAGTTCCTTTTCATGGACGACAATGCACCATGTCATCGCACAGTAGCTGCCGAACAGCTCTTAGAGAGTGAGGATATTGAACGTATGGATTGGCCGGCACGATCTCCGGATCTCAATCCCATCGAGCATGTATGGGATTTTCTAGGCAGACGCTTGGCAGCTCGTACCTTACCACCAGCAACGATTCGGGAGCTTCGATTGGCGCTGCAAGACGAATGGGTAGCAATGCCTCAACAACTCATTGACACCCTCATTCTTAGCATGGGCAGACGCTGTGAAACCTGCCTAGCAGTCAGGGGAGATCATATCCTCTACTAAAGACCGGATGTTTCTTGCTGGACACCCATCACAGGGATGTTTCGGCCTTCAGTCGCATTGCGCTCCATGCTACTTTTTCAATCAAGCTTCTTTTTATCCCTCTGATTTCTCTTTTAGTAAGTGTTGCTTACATTACACATGTCCTTACGTATTGGGGATCTTACGGTATTAAATGTGTTGATTTGGAAAGCTTTTGTACAAAGGTATATTGAAAAAACCGCCTCGTCCTTAATTTTTGCACACGAGTGTATTTTCATACAGACTTACCTCTGGAATCTCTTTTACGGGAGCACACAGTGCACTGTCACGACGAATTATACTTTTTTTAGTACCAGGAAAAACATCTGAAAAATGCCTTGAGGTGCCTTGAATGCCTGAATAGTGAAGGATAAATACTGGGTCTTCCTGATGTGGCAGAAAACTCGTCACGATCATTTTCTGATACTTTAGTTTTTCAATCAGTTCTATTCTAAATTGTTTAGGTGACCTTGAACCTCCTGATTTACAGTACGAAATGTAGGAATCTCACAAGGTCAAATCCAATAAATGGAAGGAAATTTCTGTATATATATAGTATTTCCCCTTCTTTTTCTAGGTGTAGAATAAACAGCTAAATGCTGTTCGACTTTATCTACACGACCCTTTTTGTCATTGTAGTCAACTACACATTTATGCCTGGACTTAGTCTCTCCTCGATTATTTGTCACATCCTGAATTTCGATTGTATGTATTATGGAAATTAGACTGACATCCTTTTTATCTTTCCATTTCATTACAGTTTTACTTTCCTTCTCTCTAATTCTCAATAATTTCTCTTCTTTTTTAAAAAAATTCTTTGTCTTTAGATCTCGAGGTAAATCTTTTCTATTCAATCGGAAAGTTCCATACACATCTGTCTTCTTTTTGACTAACGCATCAGCCAAACTGGCGAGTTATAAAAATTGTCCAAAATACGAATAAAGCTGAATATCTCCTTTCATTTCTTCCCAGGCCGAATAAAACCATGACAAAACAAATCGTACTGACAAATTCTGCTTCATCCAAGTTTTCTTGAGATAATAATTAACTGCTATAAACACGAATCCGAGATAACTCGGGATAATCAGGCAAGTGGTTAAATAATAGTTAATAATAGTTAACAAGTAATATAAAACAATTTTTTTAGTCAATTTCTACTTTGAATGGATGAATATATAGAAAGTATTTTATTAACGTTCAACAAGAATGAAAAAGAGAAGAAAGAAAAAAATTTCAGAAGAAAATTTCAAGAAGATAAATATATAAAAACGACATATCTGTCTACGTTCGTAGACAGAGAGAGAGAGAGAGAAAGATGTGGGAATTGAAAAAATGATTTACTTTCTCTAACTGCATAGCGTCTGCCTTCAAATGATTTTTTGTCAGCTCTCCGGTGTATTGCAATTGACTATATGTATAAACAAAAATGTTCTCTGCTTTTGTGAAACTAGAAAACTTTTTAACTTTTTGATGGAACTCTTAATTGAAATGAAGAGTAAATTGATTTATACGTATAGTTACTCAGATACCATTAATAAAATAGAAATAAATTGGGTTATATGTACATTGAAAGTAAATTTAAGTAAGTATATTCGTTAATTGATTAATTGAAAAAATTATTAATTTAACTAGAAGATAATACAATACATGTGAAAAGTTAATTTACTTCTACGTATAATAATACTGGAATCATCAATCTAATGGAAATAAATTAGATAATCCACAGTGAAATTCATAACTTGTCGACTTTCATTTGGGCTAAAAACAATATTCATTATTTTACTTTTTAGAGAAGATCAGTGAAAAGATTATTTAATTTTATTGCCGGGAGAACAGTTACTTCTAATGTATATTTGCTAAATTTTCCAGAATTTAACTAATTAAATATTTGAAGGAACGTTTTTACTTCTTTTTCTCTGAGTTGCTGTAATGTTTTAATGAAATATTACATAATGAGAAATAAAATCTTGTTCTTTAATGTTTTCTCTTGAGAAGCAATAATATATGATTGAATAATATATTACTCTGAATTAGACGAAATCAGATAACTATAACCGTACTAACGCTGTATTGTCAGCATCATTTCTACGCTCTGCAAAAAAAGTAGTCTTCTACGTAGATAAGAATATGTTTTAAATTTTTCAAAGCTCTAACCGTATAAGAAATAGCATTATAATAAATTAAGAAAACTTCCACGGCTAAAATTTAATGTCTGTAAATTAGTTGGGCCATTTAGTAAGTTAAGAACTTCCGAAATATTAAATGAAGTTAACCCGCAAGTAAGTCTAGTAGTAGTATATAATAATTTTATTCATAGCATTAGGTATCTCTCTCTCTCTCTCATAACTGATGCTATCTGTTAGTGAGAGGTAATAATTCTTTGTTCAGCATTACGATAATACGATGTACGATAATACGTACGTATTAAGGTCGTATTAACGATAATACGATCGTTGTACGATAATACGTACAACGATGTTGAAAATGTGAAATACTATCTTTAGTTTCATGAAAATTACTCTGATGTGCAAATACGACGAAATTTTGTTCGAAAATACAAGAAACACACAAGTAATATAAAAAAATTTTAAGTCAATTCCTACTTAGATCAACAAAGAAAATTTTTATTTTAGCTAATTTTTATTAAATAGTTACAATTAATCTAATATGTATATACATACGACAGAATCACAACATTAAGCAGTAATTAATTTTTATTAATTATCATTAAAGTATCGTATTGTCGTCCAAAACAATCGTGTATATAAAATTTCAGTTCAACTGAATGCTTTAAAACGTGAGAAAAAAACCTTTTCAAATTTTGACACAAGTCGCCAAAAGGGTCGCCAAAAATGATGCCAACGTGGATGTATTTGCAATTCTTTAAATAATTAGTTTTAATCAATTAATTTTTATTAATTATAATTAAATTATTGTATTGTTTTGCAAAATAATCCTGTATATAGAATTTCAGCTCATTTGAGCGCTTTAAAATGTATTTTATTAACGATTGAAAATTCCACCAACATAAATAAATAAATATATAGAGATTGTGACCTAATAGTAGGAATTGAAAAAGAAATGCCATTACCTCAAAGAGTTAGCACTTTTGGCTGTTGGTCAGCAGAGGTGATTTTCTTTCCCCTCTGCCAATGGAGGCATTCGCCGATCAGCCACCTAGGGGTGCTCTCTCTAAGAGTTACAGATTCCCCCGAGAGTTCTAACATTGTAATATTATTATTTTGAATAATATACGAAATTTTACGAACATCAGTTAATTGTTTTTTATCACCTGATTGCATTCATAGGTAACAAGCGGCAGGTAAAAAAGCATATTTTAAAAACATTTTCAATCATTTCAATACTTTTATTTGATTTTATAAAGCAGTTAAAAATGTTATCATCGAATCATTTTTCATAAAAGAAGAATGTTTAAAAAATTTGTCATTCTTTCTTTTTTTATCCGGTAAAAAATAAATACACTACTTTTTTTTACTTTAATAATATTCTTAAAACAATTTTATAAGTATATTTTAATTCAACAGACACTAAATATACCAAACATTATTCATTTATATTCTTTTTTCAAAATTATGGATACGAATGTAGTCAAAAAATGAAATACAAGAGATTTTAAATCTATTTTGATACATGAGATATGCCATTTCGTATATGTTTTAGCTCTTTTTAATGCCATGCTAAGTATACTTACCACCAAATTAATTAATATTTAAATGTCCGTGAGAAGCTATTTTCTAACCTAAGATTTGTGTACTTCGGCTATTACAACTGATATCTAGATTTTCAAGTCACAAGATCAAAAGATGACCAGTAAATTTCCTGAGCAGCAAGAATACTATTCCAGGTAAGGTACAATGAACTAAAGTTGGTTACCAGAAGCCGATTTAAAACAACTTAGGAAATTGACATAGATCTTTGCTCTTCTCCTTCTGACAAAATAATTCTAGGTGGTTTTAATGCCAAAAGTCCCTCCTGGGGATGTCCCCAAAAATGGTGAATGGATTGAAAACTTACTCTGTGACATAAATCTTTCAACATTAAAAACGGGAGCATATACCTATATCTCCAAAACCAACGCCACAGCATCTGTAATCGACATCACAGCAATAAATCTCTCGAGCCTTGATATAGCAAAATGGAGAGTTTTGAAGTGCGCCGTTAGTGATCCTTTCCAAATCATAACACGTCTTGGTTTGAATATAGATTCTCCACCTCAAAAATACGAGGTCTTTGAACTTTCATAAAGCCAATTGGAACCGGTTCCCTGAGGGCCTAGAAACCTACTGCACACAGATGACAACTAGCAGAGACCTGGAAACCCTTATTCAGAAGTTCATTTCTGGTGTACAGAAAGCAGTCAAAGCCTCCATCCCAAGAGGAAGGAGAAAAATCAATTGGGTGCCTTACTGGAGATATCATAGCATAGACGAACTAATACGAGAAAGAGATGCGGCCGGACATGAGTTTGAAAAGAACAATAGGGATGAAAACAGAAGAAATCATATAGATATCAGTCGCAAAGTCGAGGATGAGATCACTGCATGTAAAAAAAAAATGGATTAATCTTTTTGGAAGGCTGGATCCAAAGAAAGATTATCATCATTGACGAGTAATCAACGTCCTTAGCAACCGCTGCAATGAACAAAATTATGGATCAACCTTCAATGCTATTAGCTCTTGCGGACATACATCCAAGACTGACAGGCAGACTGCAAACCTACTGGTCCAACATTATGAACAGGCAAGCAAGCTGAATTTCAGCAGAGAAGATAGAAAACAAAAGAAAATCTATAGACAGGCTTTAAATCAAAGTAAATCCTACAACCAAAATGATGATTTTTCTAATGATATTACTTTGGAAGAACTTGATAGCGCAATTAGTAGCCTTGACCCGAAGAAGTCTCCTGGTATCGACCTCATCTTCGGTTCAATGATCAAACACTTTGGTGTTGTTCTTGCCAGAAGTATTCTTCTTAAGATTTTCAACCTATCCTGGAGTACTGACAAACTACTCTCTATTTGGAAAAATGTCTGTCAATGTCCCTGTTTTTAAACCTGGCAAGGATGCAGCAAACTGTAACAATTTCCAGCCCATTTCCCTAATAAGCACCTTATGTAAAATTATGGAAAAAATAATTTATTTCCGTATCATGAATTGGCTCATTAAGCGGAAAGTATTACACTTTTACCAAACAGCTTACAGAGCCCAGCATAGCACTGTTGACCAACTTTTCTATCTTGTACAATCAATCATAGATGGATTTCAAAAAGCCTCATAGGAAAACTACGGCCGTTTGCCTTGATCTTTCTGCGGCCTTTGACAGAGTTTGGAGACAAAAACTCATTGAAATTTTGCATTCTTTCGGCATTGCAGGTAATATCCTACTATGGATCAACGACTTCCTAAGAGATAGAAGACTTTCAGTGCGTGTTAATGGAAAGTTTTCTAGGACACATAGATCTTAGGCAGGCGTTCCGCAGGAATCGGTCCTTAGCCCATTACTTTTTCTTCTCTATATGAACACTGTCGAGGATCACATTGTTAATGAAACTAAAATAGCCTGCTATGCAGATGATATTGCCCTTTGGCACTTATATATTGACATCACAATCTCCGAAATTGTACTGAACGAAAATCTATCTCACATTGAAGACTGGGCTAAGCAGCTGAAACTGCTGATAAATAGAGGGAAAACCAAATACTGTGTGTTTTCTTCTGACAGGAGGAACAAGGCAGCCCTTCTACCCTAAGGTTAAATAATTCTCTCTCTCTCTTAATTGTTGAAAACATCTCCCATTCAAAATACCTCGGCTTAACGCTAGATGCAGAATTGAGGTTTACCAAACATACAGAGAATATATCGCAAAAGGATTTAAAGAAGCTCAATATTCTTTGAAAATTTTGCGGTTCGACTTGGGGTTCCAAACTTAAGGCACTTCTTAACACCTACACTGTACTTATAAGACTTATCCTCGAATATGCAGCACCCGTTTGGGCTCTATCAGCTTCCACATCAACAGAGAAAATTGACTCTGTTTAGTACAGGGAGTCCAAAATTATCATCGGAGCTGTATCTTTGACAAATAATGTGACAGCTGAGAATGAGTGTGGCCTACCATCATTGAAAGGCAGAAGGAAACTTACCACCATTAAATTTACAAACAAAATCAGAAGCTGCGGTGAACAACATTTCTCCAACATCTCTTTCCGCTCCTGGACAACTAAGAATAGGCTGAAGCAATCTTCAACACTTCAGTTTGATAAAGATATAAAAAACGACATTAACTTGAATCGCAAAAGCCTTGACATCGTTCAAGAACCTTGTTTTTGAGTCAAGCCACCTCCCTCAGCCAAAATAATTTTTGACTTTCTTGAACCTTGTACGAAAAAGGAACCTAAGGACTCAGATAAAAGGAAGGGCATGGGCACTATTATCAGCCTAATGAGGCCTCGTTTAGCATCTGCCTACACCGATGGCTCCTCGGATTCAGAATAAAATAGGGGTGGATCTGGTGCCTTTCTTAAGTACCTAGATAATACAACTTCAAAGTACAAGGACTCTGCGGGGCAAATTGCTTCCAGCTTTACGTGTGAACTTATAGCAATTAGGACAGCATACTTACTTTACACGGACAAATATCGTTAATTACGACGTCATTATTGCGCTCCCGGATTGTAGATCTGTTCTTGAGGCCATCAAGGAAGGAAAAATGGGGCTCACATAAGAAATCATTTCACTTCTATTCTCCATAGATGCCTTGGGCAAATCATGTACCCTTCACTAGATCCCTGTCCATGTTGACATCGAAGGGAACGATATGGCCAATTCCTTTGCCAATTAAGTCAGAACACTTCTGCCTGTAACTTCATCTACTACGGTCTTTGATGCCTACGCAGTCGCAAAACAAAAGCTTTGCTCAAACCCAAGAAAAAAATTATCGCTGCCAGAAT
This sequence comes from Trichonephila clavipes, assembly GCA_019973935.1. Classification (NCBI taxonomy): domain Eukaryota; kingdom Metazoa; phylum Arthropoda; class Arachnida; order Araneae; family Nephilidae; genus Trichonephila; species Trichonephila clavipes. Next base: position 139,932 of record BMAU01007109.1, on the reverse strand, counting down.
TAAATTATTGCCGGGAAATTACGACAACAATAACTAGACTAAGGACAAAGCATTTTAAAAGCATGAATATTCTGCCCGATGGTTTCAGATCATATGTGGAAGGCAGGCACTGCCAAGGCATGCAACTGGATCCCAAACATCTTTTTAGCTATCCGTCCATTTTTGGTGCCCTTTTTAAAATAAACAATGACTGCAGTATGGATATTCTATACTCGGATCATGCCATAGATGTTTCTACGGCAGTGATTCATGCCTTTGACAATATTTGACTATAACCTTATGTTTTATTATTACAATCTCTGTACTTTGTCATATACGACAACAATAACAACCAGAAGCCAAATTTACAATAAACTTATAAGCGTTGCCAATTGTACTCAACTAAAGCACATGCGAACAAGATTCGTTTTTATAGTTTGCAATGTTTCGCTATGTATTGATTCCTTTTTCTCCTAAAATTTCATAGAAAATAATATGAATTAATTCTTAAATTTTTTAGTACAAAGTATAACTAATTTATAATTTCTTCAGTATATTTTAGGTTTATAAAAATTATTTTTTTGAACAAATATTATGAAATTCAATATTAAAAGGAAATGCAAAGCATAAGATGTCCTATCTTTAAATAGCTTCCAATAGGTGGAGTGAAACATACTTCGCTCACAAAAAAATGTTCTTCAAAATCAAATTAAATTAAAGTTAAAAGCAAAATGAATTTTTTATAAGTCATTCTAAATCACAAAAATATTTGAACGTAATATTACTAGAAAATTGACCTTATAAAGTGTTAAGAAACTCGAATCTATAAAAATGAGGAAGTATTGTGTGATGTGATATCAACTATATATTTTTAAACTAACCTTGCATTTTTTAGAAATATATAATATTCTAGGATATAAAAAAAAAGTACAAGTATTCGCTTACTCTGCAATTTCAACAACAGTTTGTGCAATGGATTGAATTGCCAAACAGATTTTGTAACTATACATTTTATGCTCCGTGTTCTGCAATATCAGAATCAATTTTATATCTGATTCTCCATATCTTATAGATAGGTATTGTATGAAATATAGAGACAAACCCTCTCTTTTCAATTAACTTTGTTTAATACACATAACAAGCAAATGAAAGCAAATATTTCTCCTTACCTTCCCCAGAGGTGTTAAATATTTCCACATCATTTTCTGTTCAAGTAATACATTTCTCAGTCCATTTAAGTAAATCGAAGTAATTGGGTTTCCGTTCTCTTACGGGCTCAGGGCGAAAAGGATACTTAAAAATCTGTCATTCATTTCATTTTCATCCATTTACCGAACGTTTCAGAGATTGTTGCCATCCGGCTAAAGATATATATTCTGATTAAAAATAACCGAAATAGGCACAGTAATGAAGTCAGAGTAAAGCTGAGATGTACTTTTTTTCCCCTTTCTCTCTATCTGTTCTGTTAAAAATTTACTGTCAGAATACTTTCATCCATTAGAAGGAGAAACTCGATCAATTACTGCTTTGAAAATTTGGTTGCTGGGTTAAAATTGTTTCCCGAAGGCTACGCAAAAATTGATCATTGAGTTTCATTAAAATGTGTAATTGGAAACTGGGATCGTAACAAAATTTCAAAGAGATCAATATATTTATATTTATTTTATTTTTCAGGAGGATACTAGAGCTTTGCTTTTTATTCGACTAAATAGAATTTTTATTTTTTGTAAGACTGCTAATTGATTTACGGCTAGTAGATTAATTGGTTACATTAAATTTCTTTTTGCAAAATGTTTATTACATTTTCATAGATTTGTTACTGAACTTAATAATAAGGTACTATTTAATTTGCTAAACACTTGCTCTGTTATGACTAAATATCCATTTAAATTGATTTTTTTTGATGAGCTGCTTATGGCTGTTTTTGGTTAATGTTAAAGAATAGGACCAGAATTCGGAACATTTTTTCAGATATAATAGAAATGAAACATTAATATGATATTCTGGCCTCACTATCCTTTAGAGAGCAGCATTTTTTATCATACTATCCGTTTTTAACCGAGTTTGTTCATTTTTTCTAGTATAAAATGTGTTTCACGTTTTGTCACCTATACCGTAATGTTAAATGGGCTATACCTTCACGTATTATAACAAAAAAGAAAATATTCATGGAATATTTTGGCATTTTTAAAAACACTATACTGTTAACAGAGCTATGAGTTATAGTATTGCAAATTTTCATGGAAGTTGAAGCATTTTTTCTGTCAGAAAATGTGCTTCGTGTTTAGTTCAAGCTCTCGTACTTTTACCGAAGACAGCCTTATTGGTAACCAAGCCTTTGCAGATACGGCAAGTTCCTCAATGTGAGAGACATTTCATAGTGGCACCCATCTAATAGAGGCTCCCACTAACAAATTTGTCGCTTGAATTCATTTTAATTCGAGCTCTTTTCGGATGCTAAATATTGTGGTGATTTAATTTTGCCGAATGTACCAGAGTCAAATTGATACTCAAAGGATCTTTACACACCACATAATCATATGATAGGGGTGCCCACAATTTTTGCATCCAGAAAATTTATCGAATCTAATCATGATCGAACCCACAATCTTTGGCTTGCGAAATGGGCATTCTACATCTAAGCCACCGAGTTGAATATTTAAATATTCAAAGATATCTTGCATTAATTTTATAAAACTTTAAAGATGAAACAATGAAAAATTCTTATAAGTAATTATTAATGAAAATATTAAAGTAATTTATAAACACAACCTGTTTTAGATATACTAAAACCATGAGTGGCAGTAAGTGATCGGGAAGAGTTCCTCCGGGCTGTTAACCTGTCAGAGTTAGATATAGGCTCATAGTGGTCTTAAATCACGTCAGTTATACATGCCGCATACAATGACATATGCTTCACCAGCTTATCCCTTGTTAACATGTGGAGTCCATAGTTTCATGTAATTTTCTTAATATCCATCCATGAGACAGGTACAACTAGAATAGCGACGTGCCAGGAAACGTGTTTCCAACTTTTAACAGTATAACAACAGTGTTGACTAACTCAGTCAAAGATCTTAGGAGTTATTAAACGTTGGAGAAAAAGTTTAGTTTTGAGAACGAAATAGAGAGGGAGAGTTACATTATACAACGTCGCAATATATAAAGCATCACGAAGCCTTTTGGCAACGGACTTAACAAATTTGAATCTCTGTCAAATGATGAGACGACACTTGAGTTAGCCCCTCCTTCTCCTAACTACCACACCACATCTAGCGAAAGACATTGAGCCTTGATAGATTTAAGGTATCCGACAATGTTCGGAACCGTGACTTTAAAAAAAGCACGTAAATGGTTAATTTTTATGATATTTAGTGTCACTTAGATTTGAATACATGTATAAAATTGTTTTAAGGACATTTTAAGAAAAAAAAATTATTTAAATACAAAATTTTGGCAAAAAACTAACTTAGAATAACCTTTTTCCAAAACGTTTTCCTTTTATAAAAAATGCTTCTAAAAAAAATAATATTTTGCTTAGATAAAGTAAAGCCTTTTCCAGAGACTCTCAACTAGGACCTTTGAAAAATTCATATTATTTTCAGAGTTATCTCCAATTGAAATAATTATCGGCGTTTTTCTCTTAAAATTTCTCCCCTCTGTTGTAGTAAATTATGGATAAATCCACTTCTAAGTTACATGTTTCAAAAATTCTTGTTGAGCCTCTGTACAGAGATCTGAGCTGTAGACAGGCAAAATATTATTATAATAGAAACATGTTTCACCAAAGGAGAATATTTTGAATATTGGTTATTCTATGTTAATTTTTTGTCAAAATATTGTACTTAAATAATTTTTTATTGTAATATTTTATTTTTAAAAAGATTTTATATACATTTTCGAATCAAAGTGACACTAAATATTATAAATATTATCCATTTATAGGCCTTTGAAAAATCACGGTTCCCAACGTATTAGGATACCTTACCGTGTGTTGGCCCGCTCTATACGGTGGATCTTCAGTGAAACTTGAGTTTTGAAAGCTCACATCAAAGATGGTTTTTGGTACAATGCACACGCTGATATTTGTTGATATCTGAACTCTGAAAGCAATTGCTATTTGATATTGCATGTCTATGTTGGGAAACTATTTTTGTTCACCGTCGATAGTTTCATTATTTTAATGCCTTTTTCTTCTTTGCCGGATAGATAATGTTCTTTTTAAGGAGGGGGGTTTCATTTCTGCAATGATCATTGAAAAAAAAACAGAAGTTCCTTCTTTGCTTTGGAAATGCTATCGCATACACACCTTATATGGTTGCCATTGAAATCATCTTGTTGTATTCATTAAGCTTAATTTCTCCAGCATTTATGCATGCCTGCTTATGTCAAGTTTTCTGTCATTTTAGTTTACACGTATTACACTTTGTTTTTTATATAAATATAGTTTTACGAAATTCACATGATTCAATTTTGATGTTCTTACGTGGTGAAGAATGGACGTTTACAGAGTTAGATAGTAGTGCAAATATCCTCCTTGTCATGGTTAAAAATTATGAGATTTGATGCTAATAGGCTAAAACTAATGTTAATTAAATAAGTAAAAGTTTGTAATTTGAAACTAATTTAATGTAACTTTGAAGATGAAGATCTATAATTCGAAAGATGAATCTTTAAAAGGTTCTTTCGACCTTTGAAAAATGTTCTTTAAAAAGCGTTTTCTTTCCTTGCTGTTTTTTGTTTTGTTTCCTCCTTCTACGATAATTAACTAATAAAGAAAATTACATATTCATAAAAGAATTCAAACCTCGTTAAAAAGAGCTCAATATGCATATGCTTTAAAATCTTTCTCTTACTTACATTGGAGAGAGCTATATTGTCAAATACAATAAACTACCATTCCACTTTGAATAAAACGCTGTTGAATACAGAGCGAAAAAAAACGAATCAATAAAACGAAAAAAATAATACGCTAATTATTTTGTTTTTCTTGTTCAGAATAACAAGCTAAAGCTTATTTTCTAAAACGATGATGATTCTATGCTAACTAACCTCCTCTGTTTGATTTTTTTCGCTTCCGAATTCAACTATTTTTTTTAAAACAAAAAACTTGTACTTTGCTATTAACGACTTAAATTTTTTTTCAGGTACTGGTGTCCATTTAGGATATTCAGTATTTTTCCTGCGTCAATTTGAAAATAATCATGTTCATTAAAGAAAACCCGTTAACTCTTCGTTTTAATGTTTGAAAAATAATTATTGTTTTAATTTGATTTTATTTCGGTACGGGCATTTTATAAACTCTTTCATATATCTGGGAATGGAAATGTTGAGCCTTTTGAGCTTTTGGATTAGTGTGCTGTTTCGTTACGTAATTCTTTTTTTGATGTGTTCGAAGTATTAATTGTTTGTAAACTAAATAAATATTAAAACACATCAAGTATATTATATTCTTTGCAATGATACACTGCTTGTGGGAAAAAGAGTTTTACATAGAAAGTACTCTTACAAAAATTAACTTGAATTACCTTATGGTAAAACCCTAGAAGATGGGAGCAAGGTTACTAATTTGGCTATAAGTCGTTCATGGCGGCAGATTTGATTATTTATATTGGTAAGAAACCTTTGAGAGAAGTCACTGGCCTCTCCCCTTCTAGATATTTCCTTGAGGTTAAGGGACCTCTGAGTTCAGAAGTCATTTAGTCGTGTTTATAATCTGCTTGTGCTTTGTCTGCGTTAATAACTGTGGTGTAGTTTTCAAAATGTGACATTTGTGTAATCAATCAATCAATCTTGTTTTTGAATTTTAGAGCGAAAATTGTTAAATTCACTGTTAGACTATATTTTATTCTTTTCACAAAGTCTCTCCCCCCATAAAGAAATGTTTTGAAAAATGATTTTTTAAAGAAAGATTTTGTTGTATCTCAACTTTTTAAGAAAGATATTTTGTAAGCATAACTTTTTAGTTTTTTTTTTTGTAACAAAATATTTTGATACCAAAAGAATTTTTTAAAAGAAGTCCTATTGTAACTTAGCTTGAAGCATGAATCCACCAATAACTACTTTTTAAGGTTCTTCTTTTAATCAATACTCTAAAATTTCGAGTACTATTTTACTAGTAAACAGAGTAACAACTTTAAACGGGACATTTTATTTGCGGCAATGTGTAATTTGTGTCTTTACGGCCATTAAAAACAGTAAAAAAAAAGCAATTGAAGGGCGTTCATCTAGACATGTCCTTGACAATTTTGTCAGTACCAAAACTCCTGAGGGTAGAGAAAAGAATATCAAAGTTCAGCGAAAAAAAAATTTCGAAAAACAAACAACGAGGAAGAAATGAACTTGAAGGACTTCATCAGAAGTGGTGAAGGGTTAGAAAAAACTTTATGTAAGAAAAAAGTTGTAATCAGTAGGTTTTATAACTTTTTTCTGAACTTATTCTTTTTTAATCAGGAAGTGGTTGCGCGGGGCACTGAGTCCTTCCAGGCAGACGAAATGTTTAGCCCTGTGGAAACTGTTTATTTTACACAAATGACCTTGCCAGTATCCTCCTATATAACAGTTTTCATGAGAATTAAAATGTATTTGTCATATATCTCCCTCTTTTTAGGGAATGGTAAAGGTTTTCTTACAATCTTAACGCACTTGTTTCGACTGAGTTTCTTGCGTCACACCACTTCTGTTCTTAATTTCCCCCCTGTGAACGACTTAGGGGGTTTTATTGCTGTGTTGCACAACTCGTTATGGTTAATAAATGAAAGTGAATTGAATAGAGCGGCCGAGGGTAGCCTTGTGGTTAGAGCAGTGATTCCTCAAGTGGTCTATTTGGACCCTTAGGGGTCTATGATGTCCTACAAGGGAACCGCGTCAGTGAAAAAATAATTTGGGGGTCTATGAGGTGTAAATTGGGTTCTGAGATAATCTAAACCAGATTGACAACCAGATTTTAAAAGAAAATTTAAGTGTAAACCAGATTTACCTATTTAACAGCTTTACTTACTAAATTTACTGGGATTAATTTGCTGTTACAAGACAACAGCATAAATTTTATTAAAAAAGGACCATCATTTCAGTATTTCTTATGTTTGTGCCAGAAACAATCTAAAGGAATATAAAACAGGACGTCGCAAATTTTAACAGTTTCTCAATTTATCACAGACAATCCACCTGAAAAATGACATTTTAATGTATGTTCAACATTTAAATGCGATTTATTCATATTTAAAACTAGGTTTGAGAATGTTTTGGTTATGGTAATATCACAGTAGGTAATGAATTCATGTTGCCACATAAAAAATGTCTGATTACAAAAGTAACTGATTTTAATAGCCCTAATGAAGACCTTAAAGTTAAGTTTAGAAACGAATGTCACAGCAATTTTGTCTTTAGAAAGATATGCCCATTAATTATCCTGAAATATGGAACATCTCAAGATTGTTTCTAATTGCTTTTCTCAGAGAGGAGGAGTTTCAGTGCCTTTGCCAATCTCCAAAATAAAAACAGAAAGAAAAAAAAGAAAGATATTGGATACTAATAACCGAGGAGATTTAGAGTTAAACCTTAAAAGCTTAAAGCCAAATGTGTAGAAAATTTGTTATTGAAACAAAACAGATTAATCCCGACCAATAAAAACATTTGTTTGTTGCTCAGTTATTTTATGTAACAATTATTTCATATATTAATTAAATTTTACTTTAATTCATCACATGTGTTTCTTAAGTTTAAACACTCTACTAAACTACAGCTAGAAACATACAACTTTTAAAGCAAGTAGTGCTATACCAGCTGTCAAAAAACATTTAAGTTGATAAATTTGTAAAAATTTAATATTAAGTAAGAAGGGGGTCTACACACAGCCGAAAAACATGGCAAAGGACTTATGAGTTAGTTAGTTAGTTAATATTAACGTCGCACTGTTCAGCTACACGAGGGCTTTTGGCGACGGACCACGTAATTTTGAACCATGGTCAAGTGACGTGGACGACACCTGAGCTGGCACCCCCCTCTCCTAACTACCACACCACACCAACGGGAGGACGTTTCAGCTCTCGACAGATTTAACGTGCATCGCTGCCCTACACGGCGGGTCTTTAGTGGTACTGGGCTCGAACCTGTGACAAAGCAAGCCACAGTCCGATACCTATACCACTCGGCTACCGCGGCCCCAAAGGACTTATGAGACAAAAATGTTTGAGAACTTCTGGGTTAGAGTATCGGACTCCCGACCGGAAGGTCTGGGTTCGATGCCCGATGCCACCAAATACCTTCCGAGTACACACGGAGTGCATGCTCGTTAAATCAGTAGGTCCGAAAGTCTTGTGGGCGGTCGCAGCAGGAACCACGGGTGCAGGGGACTGGAGAATATTTCCATCCCTTCCAATTCCATGCCTAAATTGTGGAGGTGGAGATAGGTGGCGTTGCCATCTATCGTAAAGAGTCTAACCTGTTTCAGGCACGGGCAACTTTCATTCCATCCCTATGGGAAGGACACAAGAACAATAGCAGAATATAAAATGTAAATGAGCAGAATATAATGAAAGAAATGGTTATGTGTGCGATCTCTATTCGTTGAAGTTGAAACTGATCAAGCGAGGAAAGAACCTGATGAAATAATGAAAATTAATCCTGACAGCGAAAATAAACTTAAGAAAAGTGATGAAGATGAAACTTTTGAGTTGAAAGGAAAAGTTTTCAATTGCTAACTAAAAAACTCCATCAAGAAAGTTATGCACACAGCATCCTGTCAAAAAGACACACACAAGAAAAATTCAACATGCTATTTGTCTATGGACAATAAAACTACAATTGCTTGAATAAAATATGACAGATTGGCCTGCAAATTACTCTATTGCAGTGCTTCTCAAACTTTCAACACTCTCTACCCAATATTCAATCAAAAATTTCATGGCGCCACCCTCCATGCAATAACAATGGATTGAATCCGATAATATGATACTTTGACGAGATAAAGCTACAATACGACTTTAAACTCTCCGCTACCGGTGTATATAAACGTCTCGCTCAGACAGTGTGTAAATTGCATCGGACGTATATATACGTCTTTCCGAAATACGTGAACTGATTTCCATAAAATTATTCCGAAGGCTTTGGAATGCAATAAAATGACCTTAACAGTGTTTGAGAAGGATTTATACTTATTTCAGAGGATTTTCGTTATTATACCCTTCTCCCCCAAATACATCACATATGCGTGCATACGTTCAAAGACATGGGATTGGGGAGTGAATCGCCTAACTTTTAATCTTCAGTTAAGGGATTAAGGGGTGTTGGAAAGCTAAAATCTTATTTTTTTGACAATTTGAGATTTTTACATTTTCAAATTGTATAGATTTCAACCTTTTTAAAAATACCTTACTTTAACCTCTAGGGTATTTAGAAGCCCTTAAAACGTATTTTTAAATAATCGTTGAATTTGGGCCACGCCCATTTTAATGGCGAAAATTGTAAACAAATTACTTTGTTTTTGCTTAAAAGTGTAACGACTGATATAAACTAAAACATGTATCTTTTATTTTAAATTGAGCCTTTTATTTTTTTTATTTCCTAGCCAATTAGAAGTCTCACTGTATACATTAAAATCAATTTATCTCAAAATGTAAATTTTAATGTGCGATGTACCTTTTCTGAGAAACTACTGTTCACAGGTATGTAAATTTTTTATGAATTATTTATAATGATGTCTAATATATACTAAAATGAGCTTTTTGTAAAAAACTCAAAAATTTAATTTTTACAAATTTTTTAAGTAAAAAATTAATCAAATTTCGCAATGTTTGATAAAATATATCATAATTTATTAAAAAATTCAAAATTAGCTAAAAGCTCCTTTTAGTATAATGAGAGAGATGTACTTTAATAGTGTGAAAAATTTCAAGCATGTACATAAAACAAATTTTGAGAAAAGGTACATCGAAAACAGCCAATTTAACATTGTCAGTATAGAGAAACAGAGAGGTTTCCAACTCCCCTTAATTATAAGCCGTACAAATGATCAAGATAAGTGGTAATTTTTGCATATAATTTTATATATGACAAAACCGTGTGGTAGTTATTAAACTTATTCCTAACTTAGTATATTGTTAAATTAATTTTAAAGTAATGAAGCAGTAGTGACTTATTTATAAGTGTATTATATTAGTGTACAAGTTTTTTTTATTTTCATTATGACAGAATGTACTTTGTTTGCTTAGATTAAAGAAATGAATATTTTTTTACATAATCTTTGGTTCAGTATGCTCACACCTCCCTTCTAGGGTTGTGATAATCCCCCCACGGGGAGATTATCTCTTTGGGTATCAGCTTGAGCTATATATATATAGAAGTGTAGGACTAACGGAAGAACTAGACGCATACATTATCTTAATATAGCTTTATTAAGATATTAAACTTAATCCTTTAACAAATTTAATTATAATAATATATGTGAGAGAATCTACGGTGGCAAAACACACAATATATATATATATATATTACCGAATTGACCTAACTCGAACCACGATCAATAACTGACTCGCCTAAACACGATTTCAATATTATTACAGATCCTAATATTAAATAGTCAATCCTACCTTATTGTAATTTCAGTAACGTTCACAACAATTCTAGATGAGGTCTTGCTATAACTCGAGTGCAATGGTATGCACCTTGATCAATGAATCTCTATCACGTATAATTACTATTCTTCGCCACGTAACGTTATCTAAAACTTCTTCAATCTAGGACCACGAACTGTTTACATTCTTCTAATTGCCATCGCGTTTACTATAACTTCTGATATTTAAAAGCTTCCTGATTTGCATCTTTCATTCACACTTCCCTTCTTGGATTTGGTTGGAAAAGAGTTGCCATTAATTCTGGCCCCCAAGAACCCCAAGGACATGTTAAGGAAAAGAGGCGTGAACCCGTCACAAGGGTTATCATGCGAAAAGTGTCTGTGATGCGTGTCCTTTATTAAAGCAAAGCACGTTTGAAATATTTTAGTTCAGTTTGATTAGAATTTTTTTCTCAAATTATCAAAAAAAAAAATAATTGAAGAGTCCCTAAATGTAGGTAAGTATACGTTCTCTTAATTAAATTATTCACTGGAATTACGATTTTTAGGGTGTACAATAAAAATAATTATAAAAAAAGAGTGAGGGGGGAGGTGACTGAGTCCCCCTGCGCAACCACTAACGTTAGTATTGAGCGCACACCTTCTCTGGGGTTAAACCAATCTTTAACTCAAATCTGTTTGTTAAAATGGAAGAAATGTAATTTTTGTGGCTTTTAGTTAAAATAGTAAATAATTAGATTATTTATAATTGACATCTATTACTTTTATAAGAAAACGCGTGAAATATGTCCTAGTGTTGGACTAGAGATAAAAAAAACCATGAGATCAATCTATACCTATTAGCAAAATGTCCGTAAAAATTTTAAAATTTCATAAAACCCAGAAAATTAAACAAAATAAAAAAATATTTGATAAGTCAAGGGATTTTTTTTAAGATAAGAAAAAGAAAAAAAAACAGGTGACGTTTTTCATACACAAGTGAAAGAAAAGACTCGCAAATAACAGAAATAACGTTACTAAATCATTTATGACAGTAGCATATTGGTTCCACATATCCACCACAACAAGGGATGACACATTCCAAGCGTGTCACAAATCCAGCAATAACAGAGTGCAGAATGTCCGCTTTTATGTATGACAACTCTTGGTGGATTTCATCTTTCAATTCCAACAGATTGGTTGGACGGGATTAATACATCCGAGCATTTTATTATCCCCACAACCAAAAATCTATTGGAGTCAGATCTGGAGACCGAGCAGGCCATGTTAACTTCCAACGTGTGCTAATGATTCATTGACTAGGTCGGCCGGATCCTACACGATCCTCGAGCGATCCAGTTTCCTCAAATCGCTGAACAAGCTTTATGAGTCCTACCATTATTGAAGGCTCTTTTCCAGTCTTCACATTTTTCTAAAGCTGGAATTTACGCAGTGCAACAGCCACTGATTCATGAAAAACAGATTCACGAACAAAACTTTGTCTTCCTCACTCAGCATCCTCGTTCACTTAGTTGGCATGCAACGGATAATTAGATCTGGATCAAGAGCATCAGTATTTGTAATCGTCTGTCTCATTTGCATATTTCCATCTCAGTCGTTTGTACCAGCGCCATTTGTCGCCATTTTTTTTTTCTCATCTAAAAAAATCCCGTGACTTATCGATGCTAAATCTGACAACCTTTTATTATTGTATTTAATTTTCCGGGTTTTTTAAACTTTTAATGTTTTTGCGGAATTTTAGCTCCAACTTTATAATTAGTTCAATAAATTCAGTATTAAATTAATAATCATTGGATACGATTCATTTGTATATAACAACTGTTAAAATAACTTTTGGCGGAGTAATTTTATATTTTCTTATAAGTGATCTCTTAAAAAAAGGATTTAATTATAATATTAGGTATGGTGATTTATATATATATTTTTCTATTCTGTTTCAGTGATAATTATTTGTTTAATTAATAAAAATTAAATTTGGGAAAGAGAATATCATAGGTCAGATTTGCTGCTTAGGTTTCTAGTATGGTTGAGGTATCTGCCTCTATTTGTAGAACTATTTTAGAATACAGTTCATGTTGGAAATATAGACTAATGGACAAAAAAATTAGCGCACCAAGAATGAATCGTCAAAATGAAACGGAATTTTACATACATAATGACTATTTTGATATGAGTAAATGATAAGAAAATGAAATAAAAAGGATCATTTAGTTCATAGAAAAAGTCAAAGGAACGCAGGATTTAATACCATGTTGAACCCCCTCTAGCGCGAATGCACGATAGGGCATTGAGGCATACAAGTTCTGTATGATGTCTTGAAACATTTCGTTCCATATTTGCTGTAACCTTGCCTCTAGTTCGTTCAAACTCGTAGGGATGTCCAACTCGCCGTCCCAAATAATCCCAGATATGCTCGATTGGAGACAAATCTGGGGATCGGGCTGGCCAAGGAAGGTAGTAACAGTGCGGAGACAGTCTTGTGACACCCTTGCTGTGTGAGGCCGAGCATTGTCTTGTTGAAAAATGGCTCCTGAAAGCCGTTTCATGAGTGGCAACGTATGTGGTAGCACGATGTCATGGACATACCGTTGGGGTGTTATGTGGTGCCACGGATCAATACTAGGGGTGACCGTATATTGTAGGCACAGGTGCCCCAAACCATCACACTAGCTGTGGGACAGTGTTTCGCTGGAAAGCCAAGGTAGAATTGAGGCGTTCACCACGGGGTCTCCACACACGAACACGATTGTCATCACAGCTGAGATTGAATCTGGATTCGTCACGAAAGATGACCTGATTCCATTCCGCTGCAGTACAATTTCCTCGTGCGCGGCACCACTCCAAACGAAAGTGTCGATGGGTGGATGTCAAGGGCAGCACACGTAATGGGCGCCGTGATCCCAAATGTCCTTCAGAAATATAGAGGTTTGTTATATGCAGGTTTCACTGTATTTGAAAGCAATTTTTTGGAAAGTTGTTGTTATTTCTACATTTATACAAAGTAGCAGAAAGTTGATCCATTCATTCTTATAATAGCACGAAAACGTTCTCATCAAATGCAATTTATTAGATGTAGAAAGAAATTTTTTTTTTAATTTTCTTCACATTTGATGAAATGAATAATAAAAATATTAACAATTTGTTTTCTTAAATAAAATTAGCAAAAGTAATATCTCCAAAGAATTTATTGTAATTACTTTTCCTTGGAAAATTTTATTCGGCTTTTACTGAGCAGTATTATATTATCGCAAAATAAGTTTCATTACTTATGTAGAAAAAACTTCGAACTGTTCTATTCACAAACAAAGCAAATACATGGAGAAATGGATGAAGGAAGTGCGATAAACATTTCCAATAATCACTCTAGATTGAGCAGACTCCATACCAATAAAATGAGATAAAGGTACCAGCGTACATAAAAGAACATGACTGAAAACATATTTCTTTATTACTTTTTTTTGTACCCATGAAGAAGATTATCTTCTCTGTCTGTCTCTGTGTCTAGATGTTTTGTATTTAATTCTTTCATCTCTTATGCTGTCTATAAAGCAATACGTATTCTGTAATCTTAGCCAAGATAATATCTTGTTCGAACATAGAATTTGATCTCAGAGAAGTTGAATTTAGCTTTTACGCAGGAAAATATTTTGAGTTAAAAATAAGGTTTCATTGCGGATTATTTTTCAGAATAATAAGGAGGAATAAGTAGGAAGAATTTTTCCTTTCATATTCAAGCAAGGATTTTATTCTAAAAAAATTGTAACACAAAGCAGAATTTACACTTTTAGTCGGACATTTTAATTTAACTTTTAAATGTAATAATCAAACTCTACTAAAATATTTTTAATTTCTTATAAAAATTTAAAAAAAAATAGAAATTACATTTAAAGAAAATAGAAATAATAAAAGGTGAAATTATATCATTGTTAATATTGTGACGAATTTTTTGTAATTAATGCTTAAAATAAAAGTAAGTAATTTATATCTGGATATTTAATACGTCAATATTATCTACTGTTGCATTTATTTTACAATAAAAAATTGCAAAATTCACAAGCAACGCCATTTCTTACATTATAATGGTGATTCAATGGCTCTATCAACAACTAAATGTTGTTGATAGAGCCAATGTGGCATTATTTTTAAGGAGCATTTTGACAAATTATTGACCATGTTGTCAACCCCTTTTGGCAAATTGAAAACAAGATGGATGCTTATGGAAATTTCTGGATAAATCTATCAACATCACGATCTAGGACGTAAGTGGATCTTTCAAGAAAGTGCTTTAAGATAACCACGCAGGCTATAAAAAAATCGCATTCGTTAAAGCTGAACAGAACATCTTCAACTGCTGAAGACTTCAGTTGCTGCGATAGGACGATTGCTTGTGAATAATCTTTATCTCTTTACACTTTTATATTTTAAGACATCGATAGTTGTGTCTGAGCACTGTAGATGGTGTGAAGACCTTCTCAGATTTTTTTCATGAATTTTGCTGCTATATCTTGTACTTTATAGATTGTTTATCTAGAATAAATTTTATAGCTCTTAAGGTATCCGACTACGTTCGGAACCGTGATTTTAAAAAAGAGCAAAAATGGATAATTTTCATGATATTTAGTGTCGCTTAGATTAGAATACATGTTTAAAATTGTTTTAAGGACATTTTGACAAAAAAAAATTATTTAAATACAATATTTCGGCAAAAAATTAAGTTAGAATCACCTTTTTTCAAAATGTTCTCCTTTTATGAAAAATGCTCCTATTACAATAATATTTTGCCTATATATAGCTCAGACCTCTGTACAGAGAGGCTCAACTATGATTTTTAAAAAATTCGTCTTATTTTCAGAGTTACAGCTCATTGAAATAAGTATCGGTGTTTTTTTCTTAAAATATCTCCCCTCTGTCGTTGTAAAACATGGATAAACCCACTTCTAAGTTATATATTTCAAAAGTTCTATTTGAGCCTCTGTACAAGGGTCTGAGCTATATACAGGCAAAATATTATTATAATAGAAGCATTTTTCACAAACGGAAAATATTTTGAAAATGGTTCATTCTATGTTCATTTTTTGTCAAAATATTGTACTTAAATAATTTTTTATTGTAATATTATTCTTAAAACAATTTTATATACATTTTCTAATCTAAGTGACACTAAATATCATAAATATCCATTTATACGCTTTTGCAAAATCAAGGTTCCGAACGTAGTCGGATACCTTAAGGAACTGTGTTTTCCTCTTTGAGATCGATAGCATGAAATCCACGATCCCGATTGAAGGAACAATTTTTTAATTAGTTTTAAAGTTTACTTATTTATGTATAAAACTGTATATTATTTATTTTAATAATTACATGACTAATATCTTTTGCATATAAAATTTTAATAAAAGTTGAGAAAATCTAAAGATAAAATAAACTATTGTAAAATATATCTGTCACAACATATACAAAAACAGAGAAAAGTGAAACGACTAATTAGATATACTGAAGAAACGAATTTTAGAAATTCAGCATACTTTAGCATGTTTAATTAGTTAATAAATTAAATAAAAATAGATAGTAATAAAAAGGATAATACTAGTGATGATTCCAATTCTGTGTCAACTCTTGTGTCGACTTACACAACTGACAGATTCAAAGTTATTCGTTTTGTGTAGGGCGTAAAATTATAGGTATTGCACAACTGCAATGTGCAAAAAGTAAAGTAATTTTTATTTTTCATTCACTTTTAATTTCTCAATTAAAAACTACTCCATCATTTTGTGAGGTGTAAATAAAGAGAGTTCTTTGTAAGAAAGAGCTAGTAAGCAAATACCCAGTTTAATATTTACTTTTGATCATTATTTTGTACTTATATTGCATGTTCCAAAGGCCGTGACTCATGCAAGGACAGTTGGACCTCTATATATAACGAAGTCTCTAAGTCCCGAACAAATTTTTGCTATGTGGAAAATTCGTTAGAGATTCATCTTTTAATATACTTTAGAAACAACATAAAACAAATTTCAACATCATTAACATTATTAAAAAAATACTTATTCACACTTTTTTGTAAATTAATATCGATTATTTTTATATATCTTATATTATTTATATATTTTCATATTATCATATTATTTTATATATCAAGTTCAGTGATCACCCTGAAATGTGTTAAAAGAAAGAATAATTTGGAATGTCCAAAAATACTTTAAACATAAGTAGAAAAAAATTCGAATCAGAAGTGAAAATTTTATTAAGGTACCCAAACATGTTCCGGTAACTTTTTTTTAAAAAATTTATAAATTTTAGCTATATTTCTTAAAATCTCAAAAGAATTACAGAAAAAAGTAATAAACTTATATCAGTAAAAGTATCACTAAAGCAAATTAGAAGCATTTATTTAGAAAATGTAGAAAAATATATTTTAATATTTTATTAAAATATAAACATTTTAGAGCTGATTGAATAAATATTATAACTTCTGGTTCTACTTCTAGTTTTCCTAATTTTGTGTAATTTATTGTAATTCTACCTCTATGTAATGTCGAAACAAAGAAATATATGTTTTATAGAACGAAAAGATTGATCTATTCGATAAAATAAAAAGCCAAAGAGCATGTGTTTTGATCAAACTTGGACATTTCAATGTGTTTGGATTCCTTAAGGTATCTGACTACGTTCGGAACCGTGATTTTTAAAAAGCGCATAAATGGATATTATTTTCATGATATTTAGCGTCACTTAAATTAGAATACATGTATAAAATTGTTTTAAGGACATTTCGACAAAAAAATTTGTTTTTAATACAATATTTCGGCAAAAAATTAACTTAGAATAACCTTTTTTCAAAATGTTCTCCTTTTATAAAAAATTCTTCTAAAATAATATTTTATTTATATAAAGTAAAGACTTCTCCAGAGAGTCTGAACTATTTTTTGAACAATTCACATTATTTTCAGACTTACAACGAATTGAAATAATATTATCGGTGTTTTTTCTTAAAATTTCTCCCCTCTGTTGTCGTAAAACATGGATAAATCCACTTGTAAGTTATATATTACAAAAATTCTAATTGAGCCTCTGTAGAGATGTCTTAGCTATATACAGGCAAAATATTATTATTATAATAGAAGCATTTTTCGCAAAAGGAGAATATTTTGAAAATGGGTCATTCTATGTTCATTTTTTGTCAAAATATTGGGCTTAAATAATTTTTCATATTGTAATACTATTCTTAAAACAATTTTATATACATTTTCTAATCTAAGTGACACTAAATATCATAAATATTATCAATTTATACGCTTTTGCAAAATCATGGTTCCGAACGTAGTTGGATACTTTAAATAGAAAAGATATTTCGCTATTTGGAGGTTTTTTAGGAAGGAAATAGTAAAGAGTTCTTAGTTCCAGGAAAAAGTTTGCAAAATAGAGAAATTCACATAACGTAAAATGGAGGTTCGACTATTTTTCTATACGGATATTAAAACGTGCATTAAGATGTATCTTAAATGGAAGATCTTTTTAATTGATTTTTTTGTTTATATTGTTACTTATAAAATTGTCAATTATATAAGGTGAATTTTTTTTTCTGACAAAGTTTAATCTGGCTCATCTTTGCTTCTAGGTTAGAAACTATAGCGATGGTTGAACCTAACAACCCTACTCTTATTGTCCTTCAGAACTCTTCCGAAGCAGGACAAAAGGGTGTATCCTCTAAATTAAACGTAACTGTCTCTAAACATTGAAGTCAAAGTAACGAAGTAGAAGAACCTCCCTCAGGACCTGAGTTGGTTAGAAGAAAGTGTTTCTCTGAAAGTTGTGCCTATAATTGTTTCTTTCTTCCTTTTTTACCCTCTAAATTGTTTTTTCGATCCCTTTTCGGTTTTTGTACAAAGCCTCTGGGAATGTTTGGTAAGTTGACATTTCGGCTGATTTTAATCTTTTTATTTATAAAAATGAAGAGCATTATCCATGCTATTCATACAGTTACAGTACACAAATTCTGGAATTCATGAGTATGGTTATTTAGAAAAAAAAAGTATATTTGATATTTAAGATGTTAATATACATATGTAGTGTAGTCGAGTGGAGGGCTTTATTTACTTATTTTAATTTCCATTATTAAATTGAGGATGTAGTAATCTAGTATTGACAGGATGGAAGGTATTGATTGTTATTAATCTACATTTATTTTCAGTAGAAAAGTATTTAACTTAAACGACAAACATACACACACAACACAGAACAAAAGGCAATGGACATGAGATTACCTTAACATTCTGATAACAAGTAGCAGCTGGGAAATTTTCCTTGAAACCTAGGTTTTATATAAAGTGGCAGCCGGAAGTTTCAAAACTCCCATGATTTCCGAGAATGTCTCTTCAGATTGGTCCAGATAATCGGATGATTTGGCTTACGTAATAATTATTATAAATTTAATGACTAAAAATTTTTAAGTGCTTAAAGTTACAGTCACTCCCGTTAGGTGGGTAGCAAACAATTAAATATTTACGCGAAGTCATGAAGGTTTCAGAACCATTACATGTTAAAAAGCCTTGAAGATGAAATTAACGTGAACTTTTACATATATATAAACTCCTGTTTGTGAAAATTGCAACACCACGAAGGACTTACGCGAGTGAGCTGAAATTCCAGGAAATGTGTAAAGTAGGGCATGATATGCAAATGATTAGAATTGCAGACCGGTAGCGCATGCGTATGCTGAGCAGCGCCCTCTGAAGGGCGGATCGAACCGAATATAAATAGATGGCTGTAGCGAGGCGTGTATGATTATCGGTGGTTATATGCTAGTGTAAACGTTAACTGAATCTCTTTACTATGCCTCGTCGACGAAAGAGAGCGAAATTTGAGCAAATTTCGGAGTTTGAACGAGGCAGAATCGTCGGCCTTCGTGAAGCTGGATTGTCTTATCGTGCAGTAGCCGCCCGTGTGCAGCGTAACAGCAGCACAATCATGCGTGTTTCGAAACAGTGGACGGACGAGGGTCGGACAGCTCGGAAATCCGTGAGTGGACCCCGAAATGTGACGTCAGCTCGCGATGACAGACGCCTGGTGCGAATGGCTCAGACGGACCGCACAGCTTCTTCTAGACAATTGGCAGCACAGTGGTCAACAGCTACACGTGTTTCATTGTGTGCTTCATCAATTCGGAGACGTCTGCTGCAGCGTGGGCTGCGCGCAAGGATTCCTTTATACTGGATTACTCTCACGCAAAACCATCGCCACCTGCGGCTACCCTGGGCCAATGTGCTTAGGAGCTGGCGTGCTGATTGGCAGCAGGTCGTCTTTTCCGACAAATCCCACTTTTATTTGTGTCACCATGATGGCCGAATTCGTGTCAGGCGCTATGCCGGTGAACGGCACATTCCGGAGTGCATTATCGAACACCATAGTGGACGAACACCCAGAGTTATGGTCTGGGGTGCCATAGCATATCATGGACGATCACAATTGCTACGAATTGTGGGCAATTTGAACAGTACCCGATACATAAACGAAGTTTTATAGCTCCAAGATATATTCCTTTCCTGCAAGGATTGCCAGGGGCTGTATTCCAGCAGGATAATGCCCGTCCACAGGTTGCCAAGACTGTCAAATCCTATCTTGATTCGCAGCAGGTACAGCTTCTTCCTCGGCCTGCGTATTCGCCGGATATGTCACCGATTGAACATGTGTGGTATATCGTTGGGTGGCGTCTCGCTCGTGATCTTCGTCCTGTTGCTTCGACAGACGAATTTTGGTTGCGCATACAAACAATATGGAATACTCTTCCGCAGGCAAATATTCAAAATTTGTTTAACTCCATGCCGCGTCGTGTAGCAGCTCTTATTGCGGCGAGTGGTGCCCATACAAAATACTAATTTCTATCTCTTTTAATTGTTTGTTTGTTTTGAAAATGTAATCATTTATTTGTATCATTACCACTCAACTGTGTATTAAATTTCATTCAACTATGATGCTTCCTTCATGGTGTTGCAATTGTCCCAAACAGGAGTTTATATTTATAATAAAACTCTTATTTGTGTCATAAGTGGATACATGCATGATATACATACAGGTATATCCACTTATTGCACAAACAGGATTTTTTTTATTCCCTTTTCTCATCTCATGGCCTTAAAACTTCCAGACAATGAGAATAGCATTCTAGTAAAATTTATTGTAAAGTATCTGTGGATCATGTTTGATTATTCTTTTCTTGAATGTGGTCATGACCTATAACAGCTGAAGTGTTTATATATACACTGGTGTGCAAAAATTAAGGACGAGACGGTTTTTTCAATATAACTTTGTACAAAAGCTTTCCAAATCAACACATTTAATACCGTAAGATCCTCAATACGTAAGGACATGTGTAATGTAAGCAACACTTACTAAAAGAGAAATCAGAGGGATAAAAAGAAGCTTGATTGAAAAAGTAGCATGGAGCGCAATGCAACTGAAGGCCCCTGTGATGGGTGTCCAGCAAGAAACATCCGGTCTTTAGTAGGGGATATGATCTCCCCTGACTGCTAGGCAGGTTTCACAACGTCTGCCCATGCTGAGAATGAGGGTGTCAATGAGTTGTTGAGGCATTGCTGCCCATTCGTCTTGCAGCGCCAATCGAAGCTCCCGAATCGTTACTGGTGGTAAGGGACGAGCTGCCAAGCGTCTGCCTAGAAAATCCCATACATGCTCGATGGGATTGAGATCCGGAGACCGTGCCAGCCAATCCATACGTTCAATATCCTCACTCTGTAAGAGCTGTTCGGCAGCTACTGTGCGATGACATGGTGCATTGTCGTCCATGAAAAGGAACTGCAGACCCACAGCGCCTCTAAAAAGACGCACATATGGAAGAAGAATCTAGTTACAATAACGGGTCCCGTTGACTGAACCTGCGTCGAAGATGTGAAGGTCTGTACGACTTTCAAGCATGATGCCTCTCCAAACGAGAGCACCGCGACCTCCATACCTGTCCCTTTCAATGATGTTCGAGGGATGATTGCGGCTACCCCGCTCTCTCCAGATGAGTATGCGATGAGAATCGCTACTCAAACTGAATCTGCTCTCATCTGTAAAGAGTACTCGTCCCCATTCATTGTCTCTCAATCCCGGTGTTCCCGGAACCACAGAGAACGCCTTCTCCGATGTGCAGGCGTTAAAGGTACACACCGTACAGGGCGTCGTGCAAACAGACCACCTCCGTGCAGTCTTCTGGCCACGGTAAAACGCGATATCGGTCGTCCAGTCGCCTGTGTCTAGCGATTTCTCCCGCTGTCTGCCGCCTATTTCTTCTGGCCTGTAAGACAATGCACCGGTCATCTGCGGGTGTGGTTCCTCGTGGACGACCACTACTGAACCCCGGATAGCTGTTCCTGTAGTTTGAAATTGTCTCCAAAGTCGTGAAACGATGCTGTGAGCAATTCCGAACTCTGCAGCCACACTTGTCACACTGCGGCCTTCCTCCAACTTCCCAATGACTCGACCTCGGGTAAAAGCTTCCAGATGTCGTCTAACAGATTGATTACTCGCCATTTCTCGCTGAGGCAGCATCTCGGTGTGATTTTAACTGCTATACGGCGTGCAATCTCACCGACAACATGCTTTATACTACTCAGACACTCCCCCATTACGTCTACCTGCATATCTGCGCATGTGCTACCGTACATCACCTTACTTAATCTGCTGATTGGTCTTTCTGTCCGCTCTGCCTCTTCGTTCAGCTGATATTCTAATTTTTCGACTTCGTCCTTAATTTTTGCACACCAGTGTATATATATATAAATTACTTGTATCAATTTGTACGTGAAAGGACCATTTTAATCTAAAAAAACAACAGCTTTAAAATAAGTTAACAAGCCTATCTTGAAAAATCTTCCCTACAACTCTATCACATTTTTGTTTTTTGATTCAGTAATGAATATAGAATAAGATTAAAAAGAAAGAATTTTTAATTGCTTATATGCCACCAGAAATAAGTATACCCACAAGTTATTTAAAAAAAGTTTACTATAAAAATTATTATAAGAACTTCTAAGAGTGCACCTAAAGAATAAAAAATTGTAACTGTAAATAATTATAAAACCCAATAAAGACTAAAAAAATAGTGAATTGCAAAAAGTATTTATTACTAATGAGATAAAAATGACATTCTTATTTATTTTTGAATTTTTTAATCCCAAATATAGAAATAAGCATGCACATTTTCCAGGATAGATACCCTTTTTTGAACATGCAAAAGTTTAAAAATGAATTTTTACGCAGATTCTCATAACTATAGCTCGACAATACTCAAATTTTGCATGAACATTCTCGCAGGTGCAAAAATATCGAACTTATTTCCAAGTGATTATTTTTTTAAAAAATAACTCCTTATTTCTATACCATTGTCTTAAAATCTGAAACGGGGTAGATAGAATTTCTGAGTAAACCACAGCCAGTCAGAGGGGGAAAGTTTTCTCATCAATGCTCTGTCATACTCATAATAATGTAACATTAGCCCTCCAAAACTGTGCTATAGAACAAAGCTCACCATGAAGAAACTATTGCCGAACATAATAGAGACCATCAACATAACAGAGAATCCCGCAGGTGAAGATATATTCATTTCTCCCATTCTGTTGATATTCAGTGATTCAGATATGCTCTTTCATTTCAGGTCATTATAGCTTCATTTACGGCTTTTTTCTCTTTTTTGTCTCTCTAGCGCTCTTAACAAGGACTTAAAGCCAAAAAGACGGTCTTCTGGAAAGGCAAAAGCTCTAAAAGACACCAGCCAGTCGAGAAAATTATTTAAAACTCGAAAAAGTGAGTAGAAATTTACCATATTCACAAAAAAATGTTGCAGAATAAGTTTTAACTTAAGATTATATATAACATATTTATATAACATTATGGAAAGGTAAACGTAATTTGCGTTACATTTTTTTTCTGATTTACAGAAGAATGAACACAACCCAATACGAGGATCAAAAAGGAAGAACTATTGACAAAAGCTGCAGAAAACGTAAGTGTATACGTATATAAAAATACAAAATAAATAAATATCTTATAAATAAACAAATTAAGTAATGGACTGAAGTACTGAGAGTCCAGAACTTCAAATATTAGTGTAACAGGAAAAAACCCGAAGTGAGGTGATAAAGGTGCGAGGTGTTAAATATTAATCAGTCATTTTTGCCATTATTTGAACACATTAATCCTGCACGGGCTATAGTAAATATTTTAGCCTAACAGATTTGGAATTTTCAGAGTATTTATTTGTAAATGGTAATCTTTTGTACAAGGATATTGGAACGTAAATAAATTTAGGGAGGAGATAATAGGAAGCATGGGGATGGCAAATCACACACCACAGAACATGGGGTTTCAAATCACATTTTGTCGGAGAAAATCGTTATAATAGTAGTCGTTGCGAGGGCGATGAGCCAGATGAGGGGAGTTGCTAAACGAATGAAAAGATTCAGTGCACCGTGGTAGAGGTGAAAAAATCTGCGCGTATTCAAATTTCCCCATTTCTCCCGTATTTATTGTAGGGAGTAGTGCCCACTGCGCACCAGAATGTGTGTGATTGGGGTGCTTAATCACCTCCATCTCCATATCCCGGGACGTGTATTGGAAGCGACGGACCTATTGTTTGGCTTCCACGCTCCTTGGACCTTAATCCCTTAAGTTTTTTCTTCTGGGGCCACCTTGTGACGAATCTGTACGGAACCTTTCCACTAATCTTCTTAGGCGTCTTTCTGGGGAATATAAATTCGCGTTTATTTCCAATCAACTCCAAAAAGAAGTTTGGGATATTTAAATTAGATAAGGTATTTAAGTCGAGGGTTGCGAGATAGTAAGAGAGATGATGGTAGGCTATTGAGTCAGTAACGTTAAACGCATAACTAGAAGATTCAAAGAGATTAGATTCGTGAAGACGTCGTGCTGCTAGACGCACCAGAAAGCTGATATAAGCCAGCGGTAAATATAATTCACGTACGCTTAAAGTAAGCGTCAGGTTGAGTTACTTAGTTAAAGTTAATGACAGTTAAGAATTCGAAGTGTGTTTCTCGGATCTCCTATTTCGGTAAACCTATTCGGCTAGATTATTAATTAATTGTATTCTTAGTAATTTAATTTAATATAAAGGCAAATCCCTTTAAACGACGTAGCATTATTGTATTATATGTTATCAGAGATTTTTGAGGAAATTATAACAAAATAAATAATATTATTATTCAGAATGGCTCTTGGTGGTTCTTTGCCTCAAATTAATCTTGGTGTTCAAGGTGTGACCCAGGGGGGTCATCACAACCTGAAACCACTTGTGTAAATCAATCGTTTGTTTTATTTCTGATGTCGAGTTGTGATGTTCGTGTTGTAATCATGCACGTCTAATAAATATTTTTCTCGCCTCTTATTGCTCTTTTTCATTCCTCTCGATATAACACCTTTTATAACTGTTTTTGCGAATTACTCCGACTAAACTTAGTTTGCGGCCTCATGTTCTGTTTTTACTTGTCGTCCTCATGCTACCTTTTATTCCCCTTCTTAATTCGTCGGTTGAATTTGCAATACTCTGTATAACGAAACCTTCGTTGTTGTTTATTGGAGTCTGAACTTTCAAGAAACACCAGGGAAATTAGGTTAAGAAATTATAAAAGGATACTTCCAAGGATATTGATTTAATTATAAAACGATCATAAAGGGATAAGTCATAAATAAAAGTAATTATTTTTATAACCATGTCTGCTTCTTCAATGACCCAAACTGCACCCTCAACCTGATAGATCAATAAACTTAGTTATTATTATAACAATGGCTGATAATTCGGTGTCTTTAATTTCCCTTAGTACCGAAGAGTCGTGCCAAGTCCACATGTTTTTCATGTATCCAATTGCACGTGGCATGCTCAAGAATATGCATCAGATTGTTTGCTTAAGATCTGGACGGATAAATGGCAAACATTGTGCACCCTTAAATGCTTGAGATGAAAGGTGGGATAAAAATAGTGTTTATTTGCTATCATATTTAAATGAAAATTTTATTGGAATTTTTGGTAAAATTTTGCGTAATATATTTTTATCCAAAATATAAGAAAAATCATTATCTATCTTGAAAATCTATCTATCTACCTCTTCATTTTTCCGGTAAGACCTAATCAGCACCTTTCGTGCTAAGTTTCATGAAGATGCATAAATAAAATAGAAAATTTTATCTTTTTGATTATGCTGACCTCCTTGGAGAAAATTTTTTGTTCAGTTGAATTTTCAAATAAAGGAACTCATGAATATATGATTTTACGGGTATACATAAAATAAAATAAATAAAAATGTATAAAATAAAATAAAAATTCTTACTCTTAAAATGAATCTATAATAACTTATATGCATATGAAGGGGTGCTTATATCCGATGGACAGAGCCCGCAACCTCTGGATTCGTTAACACGTAACATGCCACTAATCAAAAGAGATCACCCTTGACTGGAGGCAGTTACTGGTTTATGTAGATACCCCCATTGCAATACTTTCCCACCGGTGAGTCGGTGGATAGGTGAACGAAAAAAATATTTGTTATGGTGAGCGTGTGAATTGTTGCGTCAAGTAGGTATGACGACTTTTTGATCGCTCTCTTTTTGAGGGTAGATGTTGCCACGACAGATCGGAAGGTTGCGTGTTCAGATCACGTTCTGGTCACAAATGAAGTGGCAGTTATCCGAAAGACAGAACCCGTGACCTTTGGATTCGTAAGCATGTACCATACCACTAGACAAAAGTGATCATGCCTGTCCGGGGGCTGTTACTGGCTTATGTAAATATCACTGCTACGCATACATTCATTTTCAATTCTCCGAAAAATTAATATAATCCTGCGTATCGTATTATTACAAAAAGCAATTTCAAGAATGCAAAAAAAGGTAGTTACATTTATTTTTTCATAGATTATTAGCATATATTGCTGTATTTCTGTAGTTAGAAAAAATCTATACATTGTTCTATGCTGTTTTTCTATTCTGTTGTATGATCTATAATGAAGAAAGCTAATCCTCACAGATATCCTCAAAAGAACTAAAGACCCATATCTGCTTCATCTAAGAAAGTTCTCAAATTTTCCCTCTACTAGAGAGAAAAGGGAAGCTGAATAGAGGAACATTCTCTCAGCGTTCATTATTTTTGTTCCAAATTCTCCCAAGAAATCCTTTACTATCATACTTCTAGAACGGCCTTAGGAAGTTCTCATTATTCTTGAGTTGGAAGGTGGTTAGAGGTATGTCAGATGGTCAACTAACTAATAAATACTCGTATATAAGAAATGAAAGACAATTTTTCTATCTATTCTGTCTATTTTTCCTCGATTCCTTAAGGAAAAATGAATGCTTATTTAGGATAGAAATATTTATATTTTAAAATTTGTTCTGCAAGATTTAGCTTTTCTTTTAATACAATGAAAATCGTTTAACACGAAACTGAGGGACTAAAATATTTTTTTGTGTTAAAGGATATTGGGAAAAAATATACAGTCGAACCTCCGTATTATGAACCTCTATATTGCGAATTTTTCTATATAGCGAACTTTTTCCTGGAACCAATAGTATTTCATGATTTTCTTCGTAAAATAACCTCCCAATGCTAAGTGTATTTTCAATATAACGATTTTTTAAATGTGTTTCAATTTTTTTCTTCCTATTTCGTTGTATTTCTGCACATTTCAAGTTATTTTCTCTTTTAATACATTTTATGGTAGTCATAAATCTTGAACTGGGCTTATTAGATGCTTAACTCGCGGAGAGCAATAGAATTCTGGGCATTTCATCCTAGAAGTGGAACATTTAACCCCATTGCCCAGTTCACTGGAAACATCCTCGATATTCCCTTTCACCCTCAGTGGAGTCTCGTGTCCTTGAACTAGTCTCCATTGATTTGTAGTGTTGATTAGTCGTACTAGTAAATTCGTTTCTTGTAGATCAAAAATGTAGAAACGTAAGCGTTAATCTTCAAAGAAAAAAAGTTTAATTCTTCAGGAAGGAGACGAAGGCGTCAAAAAAACTTTTCTTGCAGTTTTTCTTTCTTTCTCTTTTTTTGATAGGCAAGATATGTAGAATAAACATATATTTATTTACAAAAAGAATATATATATATATATATATATATATATATATATATATATATATATATATATAATTACTGCTTTTAATATATAGTGTTTATGGATCTGAAATATTTATTTTATGTGGTCTGTAAAGAAAATTGGAAGATGAACCTCTATATAACGAATTTTCCATATAACGAACTTTTTTTCGGGGCTTAGCGACTTCGTTATATAGAGGTTCAACTGTGCATTAAACAAAATCAAGCTAATTAGAATATATTTCATTTACATCGATATGCATATATTCACTTATTTCATAAAGACATCCACAAGAACTTAATGAAATTTGATACAAAAATTTCAAGTTTTTTTTTGAAAAACAAAATATTTATTAAATGTTTAGAAAATAACCTGATACTTTCCTTCGCATATTCTTTTTTAGCATCAAACTGTCAACAAATTGTTTGATTCTGTCAAATTTGTTACTCAATTCGCCATTGGAATGTATTTCTAAGCAACTGAACATACTTTTCATGATGTTCCTAATTTTGGCTGACGTGTGAACTGGAGCTGCATTATTCATTTCTTTTTCGTCGTCGAAATCTGCATCAATGTTATTTTTTGAGCTTTTAACAAACTTCAAAAGGTGTATTTATCCGTCATAATTGGGCATGTACACCAGCGTTTCTCAAACTGTGGGGCGCCCCCTTAGGAGGCGTGACAATGCTACGAGGGACGCGCGAACATATTGAAAAGTCAAAAACAAAAGATTATTTTAAAAAATTATTAATTTACTGAAAGTAAGCAAACAAAATACATTATGACATAAAAAAATAAAATACACATTTACACTGATATAATACACATATAAATGTATCTGTACTACACAATATATTTTATAATTAATTTACCAATACTAAGTTAAGAACAAGATTAATAGTTACCAGTGACCCATGGGATTGTCATATATATATAATTATATGCAAAAATTAATACTTATCTTGATAATTCGTACGGTGTATAATAAATCCATTAACAGCCAATTAAAAGTTGCGTGGAGAAAAGGAATGAATAAAAGCAATAAAAAAGAGCCTCTGAAATGTGTAAATTCAACGCAAACACTGTCATGGTCCTTTTATTTATTTCCAAAGCTTTCGGAATAATTTTATGGATAACAGGGCACAGAAAAGTTCGTACTTCAAAAAGACGTATATATACGTCTGGTAAAATTAGCGCACTTGAGTGAAACGTTTATATACGCCAGTGGCACTTAAGAGATTGAATTCGTATCGCAGTTTTCACATCAAAATATAGTATTATTGAATTCAATACATTGTTATTGTACGAGGACAATTCGGAAACTAACCACCGTCTCGGCGAGGCACTGAAAGTACGGTTTGCAGTGCCCTCAATCGAATGCATGAGCAATCTCTGATTCAGTAAGTTTCCTGTCGACGAATGAAAGTGTTGTATGGCCAAGAGTTTGCTAGTTATAACGTGACAAAATGTGTGACGCCGTAGAAAATCCTGCGAAATGTGAGGTGCGAGGAGTGGGTTTCTTTAGACCGAGAAAACTGTCAGCAGTGGATATCCATCGTTAATCGTGGGCCCTATACGGGACAAACATTATGAGTGAAGGTGTAGTTTGTCAATGGATACGCTTTTTCAAGGACGGAAGAACAAACATCCATTAGGAATCATGGAGTGGGTGCTGATCTCATCAAAGAAATCCATGAAAAAATTCGCGCGTTTGCTCTGTAATTTCACAATTTCCCTAGTTTCAGAAATCTTTCCAAACATTTAGCGGACAGTTTAGAATGAGACAGTCACGGGAACACGCTCTTCATTTTATTGCAATAACAAAAACGCAGAAATAATCTTTTTCTTCTCTGAGTTATAAGAATAACATACTTAGTATTCATGCTTTCTATTTCTCAGCATTTTATATTTAATTCCAAACTTAAGGTATACGACTACGTTCGGAACCGGAATTTTTCAGAAACGTATGAATGGATAATATTTATGATATTTAGTGAAACTTAAGTTTGAAAATGTATTTAAAAGAATAGTATTACAACAAAAAAAATATTCAAGTACAATATTTTGACAAAAAATAAACATAAAATGACCAATTTTCAAAACGTTCTCTTTTTATGAAAATTGCTTCTATTATAATAATATTTTGCCTGTATATAGCACAGACTCCTGTACAGAGGTTGGATTAGAATTTTTGAAATATATATCTTAGAAGTGGATTTGTCCATATTTTACTACAATAGAGGGGAGAAAGTTTAAGAAAAAAACGTCGATAATTATTTCAATTGGTAATAACTCTGAAAATAATGTGAATTTTTCAGAAATCCCAGTTGAGACTCTCTGGAGAAGTCTTTACTTTATATAAACAAAATATTATTACTATAGAAGCATTTTTTTTACAAAAGGAGAACGTTTTGAAAAAGGATTATTCTAAGTTAATTTTTTGCCAAAAAATTGTATTTAAATCATTTGTTTTTCATAATGTCCTTAAAACAATTTTATACATGTATTCCAATATAAGTGACACTAAATACCTTGAAAATTATCCATTTATGTGCTTTTTTAAAATCACGGTTCCGGAACGTAGTCGGATACCTTAATAACGAAAAAATTCATAAGAAAATCTATTTGTCCTTTATGGATTTTCTATTTCAAAATATGTCTTTACTTTATCGACCGTACTCTACACAGCAAAACGGTCGCTTTCCAAAACGCTTATACCACTTGTAATCGTTTCCTTTCCGAACTAATACACGAACCGAGTAATTTTTCTTCCTGACCTGCCAGGATATTTTATTTATTTATTTACTAACTTTTTTTTCAAACATCTCTTCCACCCATCCGACAGAAACGAGAGATACGGCGTTAAACTAAAAGGGCTTTAGAGAGGCGCATCACTTTATGTCAACCCCTCTAAAATATGATAGGAGTAAAAAGATGATACAGGGGCACTTCATTTCGTTTAGGCAACTTCCCTACCCCTCCACCAACCATTCAATGAGAATGGCCGAGTATAAATGGAATGCCCCTATTTTTTATAGATTTGTTCCCTTTTTGATACTTCAGCTCTTGGAATGTAGTCTTTGAAGTGACTGATCTCTTTAGATAGGCTGTGATGATGAATGCTTGTCACATATATATGGAAATT
Source organism: Trichonephila clavipes (assembly GCA_019973935.1). Lineage (NCBI taxonomy): Eukaryota > Metazoa > Arthropoda > Arachnida > Araneae > Nephilidae > Trichonephila > Trichonephila clavipes. The sequence goes on along the minus strand of BMAU01007109.1, from coordinate 109,124 downwards.
TAATGTCATGATAAAATGAAAATCTGAGTATCTTCGTTTATATTAATCTATATTTGCAATGCTAATTAGAATTACAGCTGTGGTTCTCAAACTTTCTATACTCGCGACCCGATTTTTAACCATAATTTTCATCGCGCCCCCCTTACATGCAATAATAATGTATTAAATTCAATAATAATATACTTTGATGTAAATCTACAATACAAGTCTAATTATAAACTGTACAAATTATCAAGATAAGTATTAAACTTGTATATAATTTCATGACGTGCCCATAGAGTTGCTGGTAATTATTAAACTCGTTCTTGACTTAGTACTGTTAAATTAATTGTGAAATACTTGGTGAAGTACTGATACATTTATAAGTATATTATATCAATGTAAATATGTATTGTATTTTTTATTAATTCAGAATGTATTTTTGGGCTTCCTTTCAATAAATTAATAATTATTTAAATAATGTTTGTTTTCGACTTTTCGATATACTCGCCCCCCTTGTAGAGCTATCATGCTCCCTACAGTTTGAGAAACGCTGAAATACAGTGGTACCCCAAACTTACGCGGCTGAGTGATAACCACGTAAAACGAGGTGAAATTTCGAATATAAATACTTATAAAGTATTTTTAGTTGAGGTTGTACACAAAAGAAAATAATGATTTAGAAAAAAAAATGTTTAATAAAAATTTTAGATTACACAAATACAAAATCGCAAACCAAAGTTATAGTGATATAAAAGGTTTCATAAAATCTCTAACAAGTAGTCTCTGATGGCTCGAAGATTTTTTCTCTCATAAAATTTCCTCGTAACATGCTAATAATTATTACATTTTTTTGTTCCTTGTTTTGTTGAAAAAATATGTTCTACGTTGTGGAGTATGTATTTTTTAAAGTTTGTAACCCTTTTTCAATTAAACTGAGGCCTTCTATCAAATTATCAAGTATTATTCAGTCTTCTCGTTGAATTGGGTCTAAGGACTCAATGCCTTCAATGTCCTGTTCTTGCTTATGCATGCCTATGAAATCCCATCCCCATATGAATGTCCATTAATTATCATCTCCTAAATGTGGGAATCTTGCAGTTCTTGAATTTTATCACTATCCAATTCTAAATTTATTTTCTAATTTATTATTATAATTTTATCATGCTATCATCCTTCCAATAGATTATCTCTTAGCATATATTGTACGCCGCAGACTTCTTCTCTTCTTCTCTCTTTTAAAGAAATTTAAAAGTTTAAAATACTTCAAGCTTCAAAATTTTTTTTAAATTAAGGTTATATTAAGGTTTAATAAGGTTATCTACGTTAAGGTATCCGACTACGTTCGGAACCGTGATTTTGGAAAAGCGTGTAAATGGATAATATTTATGATATTTAGAGTCACTTAAATTGGAAAATGTATATAAAATTAATTTAAGGATAGTATTACAATAAAAAGTTATTTAAGTATAATATTTTGACAAAAAATGGACATAGAATGACCCATTTTCAAAATATTCTCCTTTTGTGAAAAATTCTTCTGTTATAACAATATTTTGCCTGCATATAGCTCAGACCTCTATACAGAGGATCTACCAGAATTTTTGAAATATATAACTTAGAAGTTGGTTTATCCATGTTTTACGACGACAGGGGGGAGAAATTTTAAGAAAAAAAACGCTGATAATTATTTTAATGGGGTGTAACTCTAAAAATAATGTGAATTTTTCAAAAATCGTAGTTGAGCCTCTGTACAGAGGTCTGAGCTATATACAGGCAAAGTATTATAATAGAAGCATTTTTCACAAAAGAAGAACATTTTGAATAAAGGTTATTCTAAGTTAATTTTTTGCCGAAATATTGTATTTAAATACTTTTTTGTCAAAATTTCTTTAAAATAATTTTATACATGTATTCTGATCTAAGTGACACTAAATATCATGAAAATTATTCATTTATGCGCTATTTTAAAATCACGGTTCCGAACGTATTCGGATACCTTAAGCCTAATTGGAGGCTTTATACCTTTAGCCTAAGAGATTGATTCTTCGGACAATCCTCGCCAAGAATACCAAACAGAATCTCACTAAAATTAACTCATCGACAGTTTTTTTCTTTCGTCTTCGGCATCAACACATCTGTGTGTGTGTGTAATAGCTATTTTCACCTCTTTTCCTCTTCTATTCAAGGTAAATTTTTAAAAATACAAAACTGTGCGCACAGTAGATTTACCTCCTCATGGTGCACCTGGAAACACTTTTTACTTGCTAAAAGATCTAAACTTGGCCTTATGTCTCACCCACCAGAAATTGATACTCTTCGAGTGTTACAGTGGAATGTTGATGGATGATCCCAATCCAAGCGCTAGAGATATGCTAAATTAATGAACTCTGTTTCAGCTCTTTTTTTCTTTCTTCTTTATACTTGCTGTAACAGTTCATAATCTGCCATTAGAAATAAAAAAAAATATTATAACTTCTTCAATCTAATTACCAATTTCTGGTCTGGTGCTGAGTTTTAGTGATGGAAAGAAAAAAAAAAGAAAGAAAAAGAAAGAAAAGAAAGGACGAATCGACGAAATTTGAAATTCGCGTAAGTCGGTGTAACGTAATTCGAGGTATTACTGTACTTATAAGATGCTTGCTTCACTCAAGAATAGCAGTTATTATATCAATGGACGCGTCCATCTTGGTGAACGTTTGTACAATCTCTAGTTTTGCCACTTCGAAGACGTTGTGTTGAATAAGTTTTGCCACACGTCTATAAAAACAGGTAACATAATATTTGTGTTTGATTTGTGATGACTGAACTAATAGTTTCTAATATTATTCCCTATACGCTTTATCTAGAAAGGAAGTAATCGGAATTAGTTTAATGCAATTGTGTTTGAGGTCTCTGGACCTTTGTAAAGTGAAGTCTTGATTATAAATTCAAAGTTTATTTATTGCAAAATGCGAGAGTCATACTGTCTAGAGCAGTGCTACCTAACCTTTTGACGACCACGGACCGGTCATTGTTTGATAATTATACCACGGCCAGCTGGTATATTAATAGTTTGTAAGCTGTTTTGATTGAATAATTTTAGCTTTATTGTACTTAAACATGCCTTCAGATTAAAATACATTTACACTAAAAATGAATAATTGCGATTTAACATGGAATATAAACTGATTTCTCTAAAAAATCGTACAGACCCAAGAGAAATACACCACAGTAAATAAAATTTAAATAATTTAATATTCCTTGTACGGACCAGTGCTATTTGATCCACGAACCTGTGCTGGTCCGCGGTTCCAGGGTTGGGGACCAATAGTCAAGAGGACCCAGTATTGTTTTAGTTGCCTGTAATTGTCTTTAATTTTTGTCTGTAAACAAATTTGTTTTGTGCAAATAATTTATTTTCAAAATATTTCATTTTTTCTATTACAGTGCTTAAGAGAACAGATTTTTCATAATATTTCTCCCCTTTTTTTGAATATCCATATTTTTAGTGGATCTATAATCATAAGCTATTACCTGTCACATTTTGAATATTACTTTTCTCTTTGTAAGAAAAAATTACTACCTTAATATGAAGCTTGTTTTTTTTAGTCTAAAAGCAGTATAGTTTATTTGAAGATAATAAAAGAAGCTGCTGTCTGGATAATAATTAGATAAATTTTGTTAACTTTTGATTTTACTTGAATAATTTTTCCATACACTTTAAACATCCTTATCAGTTAACTGCAAAAGCAATAAGAATATTTTGGATTGCAAATATTCTAATCCTGCTTTTTTTCAGCGCAAAAAATAATTTTTATTCTTAACCTAGAATCAATTCAGGTGATTAAAAAATGTTGCTTTTTTAATGGATAAATTTTAACAAGGAACATATCTTTATAAAAATATTATATAGAATATAATGATATTCTTCAATATAGTTCTTTCTTTGCAATATTATAGGATAAGAGCCAAGAGCTCTTAAAAGACAAGAGCTTTAAAAGTGATAAATTTAGTAATTCTGCCAAATACGGCATAGCAGGTTTTGAAATAAAATAAGTGACAATAAAGAAACAAAAGTAATGAAAATTTATTTGATACTGACTAAAATAATTTTACGGTTGAGGCATTACTTTTAGTAAAAAGTTCAGTAGAAAGTTATATAACGTAACGTCGATTTGCATTATTCATAATGAACGTAGTTTTTGTTTGTTTCTTGTCTTTCTTGCTCTTTCTATTGTATCTTGTTATATCGTCGGTCTAATTATCAGACTGCGTAACTCCATCTGGGATGCTAATTTGATACAGTAAGGCTAGGCACCAAGTTGTTGTTATGTTCGCCAAGATAGGCGATAATATTACAATATGGTTTACTTTGATAATTTTTTCGTGCGATAATATGGTTACCGTGGGGATAACGTATATTAGTGTTAGTTTTTTTTTTCTGCGGTATCTCTGCTCAGCAAAAGTAACACATTGTTACAAATTTTGTGTAATGAACGCTGAAAATAGTGTAAATAATTTATATCTTATTCATTAATATTATTTTCTGTTGTATTTATTTTATGTTAAAATCTTGCCACCACCTCTTACTTCGAAATCTAGTTTTAATATGAAATAAAAAAAAGTAGTGATTACACTGATCGAGGAATAAATTAAAAGCGGAGCGCGCACTGAGGCAAAACAAAAGGATTAAGGAATCGCGCCAAAAAGCGCTTGGCGCGTTGCACTCCTATATCAAATCAGTAACGCCGATGGAGTTACGCAATCCGATAATTAGGCCGACGATATATTTCCTTAGACTAAGATCTGTGTTGTTCAATTCCAAACAGAGATTTCAAAATTTTCTTCCATCATTTTATTAACCAACTAAGCCATGTAACATATAGAATGACTACTAGAACAGCAATATAAAATCAGACGATGAAGTTATATACAGCAATCGATTGAATAAAAATAAATCAAGACAAAAATTATCGTTGTTACTATTCCAAGAGCAATATTTAATAACGTCGCCTTTAACTGTTTGAATTTCTCCAGCGGATATAGGGAATATACTCTTAAAATTCCGTGTTGTAGGGATTACTAAGAATCTGTGGCCCGAGTTGCCACACTTTTATTGTTATACGTGTGGAGAATATTTTTTGATTTGTTAAATAAAATATTCCTTTTTAAGAATCTTTTGCTTTCTCTAGAAAACAAATTTGTGAACAAAATTTCACAATAATAAAAAAATACCAATTCTTTTCGTTTCATTAGTTCTGAAACAACCATTCAGAAATCAATTTCCATCTCTCAAAATATAAAGCAATTTATCTTCCAATCTCTATCCATCATATTTGCATAAAACATCTGTTACTGATATCTCAGCATATGAAGAGTAAAATAGCACCACTTTAATATCAGCTCAAAGAGATGGATCAAATCTAAAATTGAATTTAACAATAACTTTTAAAAATGAATTTCTAAAAACGATTATGTTTGTTTGAATTTGTCTTATTTTTCTTTTGTATACGGTAAATAATAGGATACCATTGACACGCAAACATTAGTGTTCAACATGCAAAATAGCACATTTCATAAGAAAATAAGTTTTTATATATTGGTTTCTTATACAATCGCGTTCCCAGATATCTTTTTCGAATTCTAATCCCTAAAGGTTGTTCTGTTATCTGATTCTCTATTAAAATTCTGTTTGTTTTCTTGTTATTTATTTCATCATACCGAAATGTTTTGGTTAAATCTGATCTTCTATTTTTTTACTCAATTTGTGACTGTCTGGACCAATACTGATTCTTATTCGTTTACTTGTTTGGCTGGGTCTGAGGATTATGTATAAAAATCAGACAAAAAAAAAATGATTCGAAAATTCTAAAAATTGGGTTAGGCTTAAGTGTATTGATATTTCTGGCGAATTACCTCAAATGAAATTGCTTTTATATGAAATTTAAAGAAAACAAACACGTCGCAGAAGTAATTTAATTTGATTTACCAAGATGTAAATAAAGTTTAGGGATTTGTGTGTGTTATTTATTTTGAATTGAAATGTTTAGAGATGTTGTGAGGACGTTAAGCTTGCAAAAGAAATTTTGGAATCTTTTAGAATAAATTAGGGAATAATAGGTTTATACGAAATTCGGTTATTCAGAAATTCGATAAAATTGTGTTTTCTCGCAAGCATAAAATTAATAATTTAGATGCTCTATTCAGTATAAGTTATTCTTTCATCTTTTTTTTGCATGTTCGGGGATTTCAAATATTACAGTTGCATTATATAAACATATTTACATTAATTTCAATGCTTTCATTCTACTTTTCATTTTAAGTGAACTGTGAGTACTTAAAATTTTATTCTACTTTCATATTTTAACTAATATTAAGAAATAGTTCGTATTATCTATTCTATCGTTAAATGCTGAATAAATTATAAAAAAATGAAGTATTTTAATAAAATTAGTTTAAGTGTATAAAACTTTATAAGTATATAAACTGTTTAATATAACTATATAGTAGTTAATAAAAGAAACGCATTGGTCCAATGGGAAATTCTATGTTGGTAAAGTTTGTTATCCTAATCATATAAACTTCGCTGCTTAATATCAAAAAATTTCCAAGTAAATGTCTTCTTACGATGTTTGTGGCATAAATATTAATGATATTACTTACTGATTAGTTTTTACAATAATTAAAAAATTTCGATAAATTTCGTTGATTGGGATAAACATGATTTTAAACTCTAAACTTGTGAAGGTCCCCTTGGACCTCACTTTGAGAACGAGAATAAATTGGAGTCATATAAGAACCAGTAGCCATTTTTATAAATAACTTTCTTTATTTGGTAATCTTTCCCAAATAGAATCAAAGACTTTTAATAACAAATATATAAAGAAATAGCTATATGAGGTTTAAACAAGGGTATTTCCTTTAAATTAACTTAAATATTTAATGATCCAATTAATTAACAATTAGAATATCGATCACGCAGAGATTACCACGATAAGAGATCCCAGAATTATATTCTATAATGTTCTTATTGAACATTTAACTTTAATCTCGATCCTAATATAAATCTTTAGTGACACTTCAAATATAAATTAATATTTACCACACTGAATCTCAAGTCTTCTTGAGATTAAATTATCCAACAAGAAATCTTCAATTATAAATTTAACTTCACTATTATCACTTTCTGCTTCAATCTCTCTCTCCTACTGCTCTAACTTTACTATTCCGTTTGACTTAAATACTATATCTAATCTGCATAACAAGGAATCCCGTCCTCTCTTTGGAGCCGATTGGAAATAGGTAGGGAATTAAATTTTCCTAAAAAAGACGACTCAGAAGGTTAGTGATAAAGTTCCGTATAGATTTGTCACAAACTATTCTAATATCGTATAAATCAGTGCTCTCAAAGTTTGTGTGAATATTCGCAACTCAATATTCAATCATAATTTTCATCGCACTTCCCCCCCCCCTCTTTCATACAATAAAAATGTATTGAATTCAATAATACTATACTTTGACGCGAAAACTACAATACCATTTTAACCTCTTAAGTGCCACCGGCATATATAAATGTCTCGCTCATCAGAAGCGTTAATTGCTCCGGACGTATTTATATGTCTTTCCAAATTATGATCTTTTCTGAGCATTGCTATTCTTAAATTATTCCGAAGACTTTGGAATTCAATAAAAGGACCTTGACAATGTTTGCGAAAGACCTACTTATTTCAGATTATTTTTGCTTCTTTATTCCCCTCCCCCAACACATCACACACGCGTCTACGTAGAAAATGGCTGGCATTGGAAAACGTAAAATTTAATCGGCAGTTAAAGGGATTAATTATAATCAGTACAAATTATCAAGATAGGTGTTAATTTTCGCATGTAATTTTATATATGGCAATCCCATGGGGTCACTGGCAATTATTAAACTTGTTCTTAACTTACAAGGGGAGGACACGACTAAGGAAATTCATTTGGGATCGAGATTTGGTGTCATAGTAGTACTCCCTTAGGGTGCTCACCCTTCAATATAATTCCGCCGAATGGCCAGTAAATTCGGAGAAATAATCTTTCGAAATTTGTGCTCAGCTTTTATACAATTAAATTTTAATTTCCTCTAACGAGTCCGTAGCTTGGTTGGTAAATCTTCTGCTTACTATTCGTGAGATTAAGGTTTGATTCCACTCGATCGATTTTTTTTTTCAATTCATTTAATTATTTTTTAAAATTAAATAAATTGATTTAATTGATTTAACATTAAATGATATTTTATGTAATTATTTTGTATTTTATAAAGTAAAAAAAAATAAATAAATGTATTACTTAAATTATTTATTAGTAAAATTATTTAAAATTATTATTAATTAAAAATATTTAAACTTATCATTAATTAAAAATATTTAAACTTATTATTAATTAAAAATATTTAAACTTATTATTAATTAAAAATATTTAAAATTATTATTAATTAAAAATATTTAAAATTATTATTAATTAAAAATATTTAAAATTATTATTAATTAAAAATATTTTAAGTTATTAATAATTATAAATAATTAATTACAATTTAATATAAGTAATTGTCTAATTAATTACTATTTATTACAATTAATTATTTAATTATTATTATGAATTAGCATTAATAAAAATATTATTAATTTATTATTACAATTATTATTAATTCATTATTAAAATTACTATTCATTTATTATTCAAATTATTATTCATTTATTATAAAATTATTTATTTATGATTAAAATTACTTAAATAAACTTATTGAAATTAAATAAATTTATTTTAAAAGGACTTATTAAATATTTTTATAAAATTATAAAATAATTAAATTAATAATATACAAAAAAGACATATTTTTTAAAATTATATTAACTATGAAATAATTAAAAAAATGATAATATATTTTACAAATTATATTATATTATATGTAATATTTCATTTATAGTACATTGTATTTCACATTATAAAACTATTTGTAACTAATTTTTATATAAAATATCATTTAATATTTATAATATATTTTATTATAAATATTATTTATTAATATAAAACATATTTATAAAATTTAATATAAATATTTAAATAATTAAAGTAGTTTTTTTACTTTATAAAATACAAAATAATTACATAAAATATCATTTAATATTTAATAAACCATTCATAAATAAATTTATTTAATTTTAAAAAGTAATTAAATGAATTGAAGAAAAAGAAAGTTGATGGCGTGGAATTGATCCCTAACCTCGTGCATAGTAGGCAGATGATTTGCCAACCAGGCTACGGACTCGTTGGAGGAAATTAAAACTTAATTATATAAAAGCTAAGCACGAATTTCGAAGGTTATTTTCTTCGAATGGACTGGCCATTTGGTGGAATTACATTGAGGGATGAACACTCTAAAGGAGTACTACTATTACCCGAAGTATTGACCCCAAATGAATTTCCTTAATCGTGCCCTCCCCTGGTTAGTATTGCTAAATTAATTATAAAATACATTGTGTAGCACTGATACATTTATAAGTGTAACATATCAGTGTAAATCAGTGTTTTATTTTTTTATTATGTCAGAAAGTTTTTTGTTTGTTTGCTTTCAATAAATTAATAATTTTTTTTAAATAATCTTTTGTTTTCGACTTTTTAATATGCTCGCACCCCCCTTGCAATGTTGTCACCCCCCCTAAGCAGGGCACACCCCACATTTTGAGAAACGCGGGTATAAATACTGCAAGTGATATTGAACATTAAAAATAATTATTTATATTGATATCCCCTATTTGAAATGTCAAATGCAGAGCACAATTAATTTGGCTAATGAATTTTATGAAAAGATATTTTGACACTAATAAAAAATCGTGATCCTGATGCCAAGTTGTTAAAAGTAGAAAATTTACCCCATATAACCATAATTACAATGAGTTCGTCTCACTTTAATAATATTTGTAATGAAAAGGACATTTTTTCTTCAAGCAAACTTGATAACCTTCCTTTAAAGTAATTTTCAAAAATAAATAAATAAATAAACCATAGATTTTTTTTAAAAAAATTGTCATTCTCGATCGAATATTGGTTTCCCCTTTGAAAGAAATGCAAGCATTTTCTCTCTAAATCAATGCCTCTGGATTGTACAAAGAACAAACAGTAAAGCAAAGAGAAAAATAAAGAATAAAGAGAAGTGATTAAATTAATGAATTCCTACAGAAAGCAACTCCTAAATCAAGGTTTCGTGATTCCACTTTAAGTGACATTAACTCGAAAGATAAACTAAACTTCTTCTACCTTCTGTCGATAAGGTTACCTTGGTTTCTTTCTAAGTAGAGGATGATGATCAGACAGTGGGGGAAAGAAGGGTTAGGGTACTGTTATAAACATTGAAACTTGTCTGCACTAAAAAGAAACCTGAAATTTTAATTTTCTCAAAACCTTTTTAAAACTGGTAACCGTTTGCAAAACCTGCATTTTTAAAAAATAAATTCTGAGAATTCTGTTGAAGTGCAGTAATATTATTTGACAATAAGTACTTATTTTGCCTTACCCTGCAGGCACATCAGAAGAAATAACCCTTTTTTAACATTACAGAATTAATTTTTTTGCAACCCTTTCTCCTTCGGAATAACCTTATTTAACTAATACGAATATTAATGTCTCAATAAAGGATGTTAAAAGTAAAAGCACCCCTTTCATAAAAAATGTTGTTATTACTTAATTGACACACAGACGCACATATATATATATATACAAGGTGTAACACACAAAAAACGAGACTAAGTGTGTAGCTTAAAAGCAAAATGGAGTTTGCAACAACTGTTTTGGTGAAGTCATCCCACATCACTCCTCTACCCATGTGGTCAGTTTCAACGAAATCGATCGCTTCAGTTGAAAGTACTGAGTCATTGAGTGAACACGGGCAACTGCATTCTGCAGATAGATGTCGAATCAACATCAAGTTCCTTGAAAAACTAAAGAAATCAACCCCAAAAACATTTCAGATAATAACCGTGGCTTATGGAGATGAAACTTTGTCTTGTGCATATGTGTTGGAAAGGTACAAGCGGTTTTCAGGAGGAAGGAAAGTGTAGATGTTGAGATGAACCTGCTGAATGCCAAAGGTCAGCAATTACAGACCAAAACATTGTCAAAACCCATGATATGAGTGGGTTACCACTCGCATCAGAGACCAGCACTACTACATTGAAGCACTAAAAAACCTTCGTGAAAAAATTAAGGAAAAAATGCGATAAAATTGGGGAGTGATAGATAGCTGTTCCACCTGGACAATTCACCCGCTCACACAATCCTATCTGCCAATCAGTTTCTGACCAGCAAAAACATTACTGTGATGGGGAATCCTCCAAATTCACCTGATTTGGCTCCATGCGGCTGCTATTTCCTGCAGTTAAATTTTGCTTAAAGGGATCCCATTTTATCTCAGTTGAAGAGGTTTAGGTAGAAACGGAAAATTCTCTGAAGGGCTTTCCAAAAACCTCGTTCCAGAACTGTTACCAGCAATGGCAGCACTGGATGCAAAAGTGTGTTAATGCTGAAAGGAACTACTTTGAAGGGGATAATGTCACGGACAATTGATTCTGTACATGCAATGATTTATTGGGCTAGTCTCGGTTTTTTTTATCTCGTTAGGGTTACGTTTCCACCCATGCATTCCTGTGTAATTTGGCTCCTCACGAAGTTCTCTACATCCCCTTCAAGTTTGTACACGATATTCCAGGACACCCTGTATAAGTGAACTCTTTTGCAAAAATTTCTCAACTATATATATAAAGAGAATTATATTATAAAAAATAATTTTGAAAGTTCTTTATATAATTCAGTATAATCCTTAAAACCAATTTTATTATGACATTTCGAAAACATTTCTTTCCTCAACAATATTTCATAAAATTTTATCGAGATGACGTATAGGACTCCTTGTTATAATCCCCAAAGTGGAATAACAAGGCGACTTCTCGGCATCCTCTTCATTATTTTCCACTTGGAACAAAATGGGGACTTCCTGTTGCCATACAAAAGCCAAAACTCTTTGAAATACATCAAAGTAAAGTAGCTCTGGTTACCCTCTGGGAGGTTACAGGACTAAAAAAAATCATTGGGAAAATCTTTGTGACGAACATAACTTACTGTCCCTTAATAGGGAAAAAAGAATTATTCTTTGCTTAGAAACAGAGATTGTTTCTTACTTCCTTGGAGATATCAATGGAGATTAACTTTCTTTGCAAGAGGGTAGAGTACATAAAGCTCTGCAAAACCCACGCAGATTTCTGTTTTCCAATGCTTATACACTGTAAGAATTGTAAATAATCTATGAGAAAATGTACATTTCCCTTTTATATGTCTGCGGAATTTTTCTTTATACACACACACACAATACTTTGTAACATGTTTTTCTATAGAAACAGCATAAAATATACATTTGTTTGGTAAAATTTTTATTTACTTATCAGGAGGATGCTAAGAAGATTATGTTTTTTTTCTCTTTTCTTTTAAATGATATAGAGCAATGGAGGGGGTAAAATTATATTTCTTTGAAGTAAATGATTTTTTCCATCAAATAGAACAAATTTGGCGATCAATATTTTGATTTGTTTGTTCATATTTCCCTAATTAGGATGCTTAAGAATGATATTAGCATAAGATAATAAATATTAATGAATTTTATTTCAGTAAGGGTCAATATAATTTGGCATACGAGGATTATCTCGAAAATAACGTTCATTTAGCTATAAAAATGAAAACCACCATACTTATTGGGTAAAAAACAATTTTCTCTCTTACATACCTTGCAGCTTCCTTCACATCTCTACATAATCATTTCCAACATTTAAACTTTTGCCATGTTTGCTCACGAGCTTCAAAAAGTTTCTATGTTATATTCTTCTCTCTAGTACATTAACCCTTTCGTGGATCATTTATTTCTTTTTTTGCGGTTTCTTTATGTTTTATTAACAATTAAACAATTGCATTTAAGGAATGATACTTAATTTTGCAGAATTTTATATTTACATTTAAATTTTAGAGGTGGGAAGAATACTTCCCAAGGATCCATTCACCATCATAAAAAATAAATTTAATGGTGATTATTTACCATGAAAAGACGAGAAGAGAGCATGGCGCAATGCAAAATGGGATGTCACATTCTGCACACATGTAGAGGGTTCTCTTTTCTTGTCCTTTTCTGCTATATTTCATACATCTATAGTTAGAAACCATCTGACGCATTTGATTTCCATCACTTGCTAAGCGCACATCCGAAACTGCACACTTCTTTATTTGGAAGCTAGCAGGACGTCTTGAGAAATATTTCTCAAGACAGCTATTAGCTGACGAGCTAATGCTATACGGAATGTTAGCTGGTTTAAATTTCTGTTTCTTTTGTTCTCTTGTCACAGTATTAAACTATTTATGATCTCAAGATCAATAAGAAAATAAAAGATACGTTGCCACCATTTTACAGATCTTCTTATTTGGTGTTTTTCTTTTCTTTCATTGAAGCGATCAAATCGTTATATACAGCGACAGCTTTTGGGCAAGGTAATTCTTCTTTAGTACCATCTTTTTTTGTCCGATTTACTGATGTCAAAATCGCTGGATTATGTGTAGTAAAGTGTTTCTCAAACTGTGGGGCGCGATCCCCTTGGGGGCGTGACAGCTCTACAAAGGGGGCGAAAGCATATTGAAAAGTCGAGCAAAAGATTATTTAAAAAAATTATTAATTTACTGAAAGTGTAAACAAACAAAATACATTCTGATATAAAAATAAATAAAATACACATTTACACTAATGTATTATACTTATAAATATATCAGTGCTACACAATGCATTTTATAATTAATGTAACAATTCTAAGTTAAAAACAAGTTTATTAATTACCAGTGACCCCCCATGGGTTAGTCATATATATAGTTTATAACAAAAATTAACCCTTATCTTGATAATTTTTGTACGACCGATCATAAGTTTCGCAATTCGCTTCAAATTGTCAACCGTTTTCCCTGCAGGCCCACGTATGTGATGTAGTGGAAGAGGGGGGAGGAATAAAGAAGCAAAAATAATCTGGAATAAGTAAATTCTTTACAACCATTGTCATGGTCCCTTTATTGCATTCCTAAGTCCTGGAATAATTTTACGGATAGCAGTCCACAGAAAAGATCGTACTTCGGGAAGACGTATATATACGTCTGGAGAAATAAAGGCTTTGGCTTAGCGAGAGGTTTATATACATGGCGGGCGCTTCAGAGGTTAAAGTCGTATCGTAGTTTTAGCGTCAAAGTATAGTATTATTGAATTCAGTACATTATTATTGTATGGGGGGGTGCAATGAAAATTATGATTGAAAATTGGGTCGCGAGTATTGCAACTTTGAGAAGCACTGGTGTAGTAGCACAAAACTGAAGCAGGGACTAGTCTTCCCATCGTTATAATAGCAAAGTCAATATATTATAATGGGTTTTACGCTTCTCACAGGTGTATTTTGTGAGATCATATAGATGGGAAGCAGTTTTCTCAAGGCCCACAAAAGGGTTAAGCCAAGGGGTCACTGCATTCTCCATATTTTCATCTCTTCCAAAACGTTTACCACTGAAAAACTATTACCATATCTTTTTTTTCCCCTTTCCATGAAAAAATAGCAATCGCTAAGACCAAGGTTCGGACTATCGGTATATTGTTTGAATGCTGTGAACACAAGGGTTAACGAATGGGTGGCAGAACGGTATAACATGGAAATTCTGGTGCTCTTGGAAAACTTATGATATATGTTTAAATGTAGTAAATGATTAAGTAGAGCAGTGAAGGAAGCTTTAAGGTATGCAACAGAGTGATTTTTCTAGCAAATACTGTGTTTTCCCTTTTTTGTCTAACTGAACGATTATTTCCTGGATGACATTCGTAGATTATTCCTCATAACGTCCTTTTTGAACTACGTGAGGGTTACTGGAATTGGACTTCGTAATTATGAAACATGATCAAATGATAATGACAATTCCTGATGTAACATTTTCCTTCTAAATTTCGCACTACATCTTGAAACAATTTTGAGGTTTCCTTTATCTCATTGTGACAGTCCCGAGTTTTCCATCCTATGAATATTTGTTTAATATTCGTAAAAAAAACTCTCACTAACATAACCATATTCGCCCTTCATATTAATACTTTACATCCGTTTCTAGTTTTCATTACAATATTCATCAGTGTGAAAAATGCTTTAAAAATTAGAATTGGAAAATCTTATTTCTAGTCTTGTGTATGCAGTTTATTTTAAGTTGTTCTTATCTGAGAAAAAGATATATCATTTTGATTAATGAAACATTCGAACACAAGGGTATAAGAAGTTGCAATATTTGATTATTATAATACATAATCTAGGTAGATGTATTTTCCAAAAGAGAAATATATGCCCTTCTATGGGAGTACTGGATTATAAAGAAAAAAATATTACCATAATTTGATACATAAAGAGTTTTAAAATGAATTTTTTGGAGGGAATTATAACTTTTTCCATATATATATTAAAAAATACTCAGCTGAGATCAGACATTATCCCCAGACTGCTGCAAAAAATAATCTGAGCTATGATTACAGAATTTCGAATGTAAAAAAAAGGAGATAATACATATTTTATTTAACTATAAAGAGTGTTATAATAAAGATTTCGAAAGAAATATTTTATATATACTTGAGAAATAAGGGAATATTTTTTTTTCATTTCGTTTACGATTTCTGTCAATTTTTTATTGTTACAATGTCTGCTGATATAAATTGTATCCATTTACCATTTTTGTACCTTTTTGGCTTAATGTGAATATATTTGGGATAATTTCATGCATGTAATTAAAAAAATCATGAAATAATACCTATTAAAATCATTTGGAATTATCAAAATATTTGAGTTTTATCTTGCCAAAATTGGAAATTATTTTTTATAATAGTTATTTTGATTTTTTCCCTATATAATATACTTATACAGTTTAATAAAAATTATATTTTTTGTAATATATGTACTTCCCGAATTGCAATGACATTGTTGGGGTACCTGTTTCTCCACACATCTGACTCAAACCCTCAACAGCCAGAACTTTCAATGTGTCTACCCGAAACTGGTGCAGGTTCCAAATATATGTAGGTACACCCCCATTCACCCAAATCAAGAGAGACCACTTACCTGGGCAGTACAAAATAATCTTTATTGATGACAGGAACACACTGCACATAAACTCCTGTTTGTGAAAATTGCAACACCATGAAGGAAGCATCATAGTTGAATGAAATTTAATACACAGTTGAGTGGTAATGGTACAAATAAATGATTACATTTTCAAACCAAACAAACAATTAAAAGAGATAGAAATTAGTATTTTGTGTGGCCACCACGCGCCGCAATAAGAGCTGCTACACGACGCGGCATGGAGTTAAACAAATTTTTAATATCTGTCTGCGGAAGAGTATTCCATATTGTTTGTATGCGCAACCAAAGTTCGTCTGTCGAAGCAACAGGACGAAGATCACGAGCGATACGCCGCCCAACGATATCCCACTCATGTTCAATCGGTGACATATCCGGTGAATACGCAGGCCAAGGAAGAAGCTGTACCTGCTGCGAATCAAGATAGGATTTGACAGTCTTGGTGACATGTGGACGTGCATTATCCTGCTGGAATACAGCCCCTGGCAAATCCTTGCAGGAAAGGAATATCTTAGGGCTGTAAAACTTCGTTTATGTATCGAGTACTGTTAACATTTCCCACAATTCGTAGCAATTGTGATCATCCATGATATGCTATGGCACCCCAGACCATAACTCCGGGTGTTCGTCCACTGTGGCGTTCGATAATGCACTCCGGAATGCGCCATTCACCGGCATAGAGCCTGACTCGAATTCGGCCATCATGGTGCCCCAAATTGAAGCGGGATTTGTGAGAAAAGACGACCTGCTGCCAATCAGCACGCCAGCTCCTATGCACATTTGCCCATTGTAGCCGCAGGCGGCGATGGTTTTGCGTGAGAGGAATCCTGTATAAAGGAATCCTTGCGCGCAGCCCATGCTGCAGCAGACGTCTCCGAATTGATGAAGCACACAATGAAACACGTGTAGCTGTTGACCACTGGGCTGCCAGTTGTCTAGAAAAGCTGTGCGGTCCGTCTGAGCCATTCGCCCCAGGCGTCTGTCTTCGCGAGCTGACGTCACATTTTGGGGTCCACTCACGGATTTCCGAGCTGTCCGACCCTCGTCCATCCACTGCTTCGAAACACGCATGATTGTGCTGCTGTTACACTGCACACGGGCGGCTACTGCACGATAAGACAATCCAGCTTCACGAAGGCCGACGATTCTGCCCTGTTCAAACTCCGAAATTTGCTCAAATTTCGCTCCCTTTCGTCGACGAGGCATAGTAAAGATTCAGTTAACGTTTACACTAGCATATAACCACCGATAATAATACACGCCTCGCTACAGCTGTCTATTTATATTCGGTTTGATCTACCCTTCAGATCGCGCTGCTCATCATACGCATGCGCTACCGATCTGCAATTCTAATCATTTGCATATCATGCCCTACTTTACACACGCGTTTCCTGAAAATTTCAGCTCACTCGCGTAGGTCCTTCGTGGTGTTGCAATTTTCACAAACAGGAGTATATTAAAACATTGAAAGAACTGACTACAAAAAATTCTCCGCTATTCTCATACAGAAAGAAAAACACAGTTGGCGCCATCTGTTGGAAATCTGAAAAACATTAGCTGACAAATCCCCCCTCAACAGATATATCTATATCTATAAAGAAGAAAAAGAGACTCACACGCACACTCTCTCTTCCACACAATGATCGTTACTTGACCATGGTTCAAAATTACGTGGTTTGTCGCCAAAAGCCCCCGTGTAGCTGAACAGTGCGACGTTAATATTCAATCAATCAATCAATCCACACCATTGAGAACAGATTTTATGTAAGTTGACTCCAAAGAGGTGTAGCGATGATTTAATAAAGGTTGTTATAAAAAATTATATTTTCCTGTTTTTAGCCATTAGACCTACAGACTTGAAATTTGGTAGGCACGTTCCTTGGAGAATGAATGTTTTGAAAATCAACCCCCAAGGAAAATAACGAGGAGTAGGAGGCGTTATAGAAAAAATTTCTAGTTTTGAACTGTGTGACCCACATACTTGAAATTTGGTAAATGTTTCTTTAGTTGAGGAGTATTGATAAAAAAGTCCCGTTTTAGAATTGCTAGAGTGTAAAAGAGAATTCTACTTCAATTTTAGAAATTATTATCTTGAAGTCGCGTTCTTTTTTTAAATCAAAAGGTGAGAGTTATAAGAATGTTTTCAATACAATCGAATACTTAGTGGCAGAACTAGATAGCAATAACTTATGCGTACTATAATCCAAAAGTTCACGGGTAAAGTGTAGAAAACCTTAACCTGAATACTTCACAGCACCGAAGCACATCCACCTTCAAAGTAGTACCCTATGGTGACGATACACTACTGCAAGCGTCCGTATAACTTTTTTTTAGCAGCTGGAAGAAATTTTTTGTAACTTCCGTAAGACCTCCTGAGATGCTCCTTCCACCTCATCTGATGACACAAAACGGCTTCCCTATAAATGTTTTTTCATTGAAGGGAACAGGTAAAAGTCACACAGGACTGAGTCTGGTGAATAGGGGGATGTGAAAGCACGTTACTGCGAATTTTGGCGAGGAACTCTTTTACCAATAGGGATCGATATGCTGGTGCTTTGTCCTGCAGAAGATACTGGTCGTCACTCTGCCAGAACTGAAGCCGTTTACGACGAATGGATTCCCTCAAAAGACATTTTCGAGAAGTGTGTAGCTTCAGCGGTTTGTGCAAGCGTTTGACGACGATCTTTACGAACACATTCAGATACAAACACAACATTTTCCACGTTCCGTGAAGTCGGTCATCCAACGTGTTCATCGTCTTCGATGGGCTATCTGCCCTCTTTAAACAACCGATGCCATTTTTAAACCTTGGCTCTAGCCATGGCAGATTCACCAAAGTCTCTATTGACGTTTTACCTAAGAGTTGACAGAACTTAATGTTCAACGCTGTTAAAAAAAAGCCATCTTTCTTACATCACGGAACAAAGCTAACTAGCTGCTTCGGAAGATAACAGCTGCGCGTGCGGTTCTGGTAACATGACATGAACTAAACCAATCTCGCCCATGCGGTATAGTGGTTAGCGATGCTGACTGCTGTGCCGTTGGGACTGGGTTTGAATCCCGGAGAAGAAATGGATGTTTGTAAATGTATAGGGCCTTAGCAACATGGGGGGTACTTTAAATAGCCGTCGAGGCGCAAGTCATCTCGTGAGGTTGGTGGGAGGCCCCTGACCACCCCCAAAATGTTCTCCCTCTAAATTAGGGGGAAGCGGAGTTAAATCTGTCCGCCACCTGTATTGTGCTCAAAGCTACAGCTAACGACAGGCGTCACTTAGCCCTTTACCATGAAGAATTTTGTGGACCTTGATCTGGCCTTTGCCGATCAGATGGCATTAGTAACAACAGCAACAAACCAACCTGACCAGGTAGGGGAGGGTTGGTAGAATCCATTTCAGGTGGTTCAACTGAAAGTACCTACTTTCGTTGCCAGCAATGGTCATATTCCCCGAATTTTTGGATCGTACTACGTCTATACATATGGACAGTATGTATTCTCACAACGTGAAATTATTCCAGTTATTTACATTCCAACTCAATTATCAAGTTCTTTTGAATTTGTGCCTCCTGATAACTAAAGAGTGTTTTTTTTCAGGTATAGAAGTTTAAGTTGGCATTACTTTCCAAGATGACGACCGATTTAACAGCTGTAAAGTGATTTATTCTCAGTTTTGTTTGGCAATTCATCAAAACGATCATCAAGCAAGGCGTAGATTCGTCAAATGGGCCCAAAACGAGATTGCCGTTGTTCCCGATTTTCATAAGCGAATTTTGTTTAGCGATGAAGTGCACTTCTGGTTGAATGGCTACGTCAACAAACAAAACTGCCGCATTTGGAGTGAAGCTAATCCACAAGTGTATGTCGAAACATCGTTACATCCAGAAAAACTGACTGTTTGGTGCGCTTTATGGGCTGGTGGAATCCTTCTTCAAAAACGTTGAAGGCCACAACGTTACAGTCAATGGTGATTGGTATAGAGCCATGATTACTAACTTTTTCATTCCTGAATTGAACAATCATGATGCCCAGGAGCTGTGGTTCCAACAAGACGGCGCAACATGTCACACAGCTCGTGCCACAATCGATTTATTGAAAGACACGTTGGGTGACCGCCTAATTTTACCTTTTGGACCTGTGAATTGGCCTCCAAGATCTTGTGATTTAACACCGCTAGACTATTTTCTGTGGGGCTATGTAAAGTCATTGGTCTATGCGGATAAGCCACAAACGCTTGACCATTTGGAAGACAACATTCGCCGTGTTATTGCCGATATACGGCCACAAATGTTGGAAAAAGTCATCGAAAATTGGACGTCCAGATTGGACTACATCCGAGCCAGCCGTGGCAGTCATATGCCAGAAATCATATTTAAAGTGTAATGCCGCAAGATTATCAATAAAAAAATTAATGCCAATCGAATAATACATCGTTGTTTTATTGCAATTTAAAGTTCTATGTCTCTAAAAACACCCTGTATAAATGTACATTGCTTTGCTCCTACTAGTATCTCTTGGTATATTACAAGAGAGTTATTGGTCATAGATCTTAAAATGTTCCTCCATAGAAAAGTAACGTGTGCGACATTTGAATTGGTACCTCGCTTTACTTAAAGATCCTCACTACAGAAAGACTTCGAGATTCAGCTCTATTTAGTACCCAGCTGTTTCTAAATATTCAATACGTCTTTGCTTAAATTAGGACTGAAACCTGCACATTTTTTGTATATTTCACCACATTTTTGTATTTTTTCATCCTATAATACGGGTTTTTAAAACTTGTGTTAAATATAACGAAAAAAAAAACTTATTTTCATCCCACATGTCCTCTCGTTTGTAAATATTCAGCTATGTAATCTTTTAGTGAATTTATATTAATGCACTAATTTTTTATCAGGAGAAAAACTAAAACATTCTTATGTATTTCTTTTTTTAAATCTTTGTTCCCTTTGCATTGAAGTGTTGCAATGTGTTTGCAGAAGATCCCTTTTTATTCTGTCAATCCTCTTTCCGTCCTCAGTGGCTCGACAGCCCAGAGTGGACCTTGGCCTTCACAAGAAGCATTTTCCAGGCCAGCCTTCTTCATGCTAGCGTGTTCTCCAATTCTTAGTACTCAAAACTAGGAGATCTTTTTCTAGACCATCAATCCATCTAAGATTTGGCCTTCGCTTTCCTCGTGTGCCAATTGGTTGGGCATTGAAGACTGTTTTATTAGTGCGTTCTTCGTCCATTCTGACAACGTGATCTGCTCATTTAATTCGTTGTATTTTGATGAAGTTAATGGTATCAGATACTTTATATGAGTGCTACAGCTCAAAATTTGATCTTCTTCACTATGTTTCATTTTCCTGAATTCCTACAATAATAAATTTTAAAATCTTCCTTTCGTAGATACATATGTTCTCATCTGTTCGAGACGTGTACCAAGTTTTACATGCATAGGTTAATACAGATCTTAAAAAGACTTTCATACAGTAGAGCCTTTGTTTTTCTTTTTATTAAATTCGATTTCAAATATTTTTCTATTCCATTGAGACATCTGTTAGCCGTAGTATTTCTCTTTTAGATTTGGATTTCTTCATAGGCAGTCCGAAATTTACGCTGAACAAGTGTTGTAGATATAAATTCGAAAACTATGCTACAACTTGTGCTTATCCTTGCGCTAATGCCATTTTGAAACGAGAAAGTTGAAAAACGTGTACACTGCACCATCTAATTTGCACTTTATTAAGGTATCCGACTACGTTCGGAACAGTGATTTTCAAAGGCGCATAAATGGATGATTTTCATGATATTTAACGTCACTTAGATTAGAATCTATGCATAAAATTGTTTTAAGGACATTTTGACAAAAAATTTATTTAAATACAATATTTTGGCAAAAAATTAAGAATAATCTTTTTTCCAAATGTTCTCTTTTTGTGAAAAATGCTTCTATTAGAATAATATTTTGCCTGTATATACACTGGCCTTAAAAAGTTAAGGTACAACATGTTTTTCGAAGCTCACCATGAAAAAAATGGCAGTAACAATAAAATGCATAGTTTACATGAATGATAACGAACTTTAAAAACATTAATGCAAAAACGATTGCTACAACTTTTATTTTATAGAAAAGAACGTATATTTATGAGTGAGAGAAAAATATGCAAATATCAAGCTTTCGTACTTTTGTGTGTAAGTTGTGTTGATTTTCAACAGTTGTTGGCAGTTTCGGTGACAATAGTCAATAGAGTTTAGAAAATGTCTCAGAGACGTCGTTTACCCAATTCGTTAAGGTGGCGGGCAGTTGGATGAATGGAAATGGGATTGTCGCAGGCTGATGCTGCTAGACGTCTCAATGTGTCTCGTAGTGTTGTTCAGCGACTTTGAGATCAATACCAATCCGAAGATTCTGTGTCCAGAAGACCTGTTCCAGGCCGACCACGAGCTACAACACCTGCAGAAGACCGTTTTCTAGCTCTTTCGGCACGAAGGAGAAGAACCACTACTGTGCCGCAGCTCGTTGTAGACCACTTTCAAGCATCAGTAAGAAGAATCTCCGCTACTACGGTGCGAAATCGTCTTCACAATGCAGGTCTGTATGCAAGAAGACCAGTTGTGTGCGTTCCCCTCAACGGACGACAGCGAAGGAACCGCTTATGCTGGGCAAGAGAACATGTTTCTTGGACGCAGCAACAATGGGCTTCTGTGCTGTTCACAGACGAGTCCAGATTTACAATGGAGAGTGATTCAGGGCGTCTACTGATCTGGAGGGAACAGCGCACTAGATACCATCAATCCAACACTGTTGAAAGACACAGTTATAGAGGTGGTGGAATCCTGGTTTGGGCAGGGATCTCGCTCGGTGGCCACACTGACCTGCATGTGTTCCATGGAGGAACCGTAACTGGTCTTAGATATCGGGATGAGATCCTTGATCCATATGTCCGCCCATATGCTGCTGCTATTGGCAACGACTTTATTCTGATGGATGATAATGCACGACCTCACCGAGTTCGGATTGTTGAGGAGTATCTGGAGGATCACGGTTTGGAACGAATGGAATGGCCAGCTCGATCTCCAGACCTGAATCCGATAGAACATCTTTGGGACTATCTTGGCAGAGAGGTTGCTGCTTTAAATCCTCCTCAAAGGTCGTTACATGAGCTCAAACAAGGCTTACTCTGTGTCTGGTCTTCGCTTCCTATTCCGGTGTCCGACAACTTAATAAACAGCATGGGAAATCGATGCCGCCAATGCATTCATGTTAGGGGTGGACACATTCCTAATTAGAACCCATTTTTGTATTGTTTTTATGCCATTTTACCACATAACACTGTGATGTGCTGTTTTCTCCAAGAATGGACTTTTCCGCAGAGATTGCTTTTTTTGTTATAAATCGTTTTTGCAATACACTTATACAAATTTCTATGACGCATTTAATAAAAAACTATTTAATGCACATATCCTCCAAATTTTTTGTTTCTACATTCATTCATTTGCAAATTAGACACAAAAACCCGGTTGTACCTTAACTTTTTGAGGCCAGTGTAGCTCAGACCTCTGTTCAGAGGCTCAAATAGAATTTTTAAAATATATAAATTAGAAGTGGGTTTATTCATATTTTACGACAACAGAGGGGAGCAATTTTAAGAAAAAAAACGCCAATAATTATTTCAGTGGGTGGTAACTCTGAAAATAATATGAATTTTTCAAAAATTCAAGTTGAGCCTCTGTAGAGAGGTCTGAGCTATATACAGGCAAAATATTATTATAATAGAACTATTTTTCACAAAACCAGAACATTTTGAAAAAAAAGGTTATTCTAAGTTAATTTTTGGCGAAATATTGTATTTAAATAATTTTTTTGTCATAATGTTCTTAAAACAATTTTATACATGTATTTTAATCTAAGTGACACTAAATATCATGGAAATTATACATTTATGCACTTTTTTAAAATCACGGTTCCGAACTTATATCTATATCTATATATATATATATATATATATATATATATATATATATATATATATATATATATATATATATATAGTCGGATACCTTAAACACAGAAACTTCAATCTTTACTTTATAGAACATAAAAAAAATCGTAAGCGAAACTCGTTATTTAGTTTTTAAATTCCTTTTTGAATGTGTAGTCATACTATTCGGACACCCTGTATATAATTAATTTTATGATAAAAATTTATTTTTAAGAGGAGTTGGAAACCTCTCTCTGTATATGTACCTACAATGTTAAATTGGCTGTTTTCGATGCATCTTTTCTCAAAATCTGTTATATGCATATGCTTAAAAATTTTCATATAATTAAAATAAACCTTTCGCATTATACTAAAATGAGCTTTTAGCTCATTTTGAACTTTTAATACTTTATGAAATATTTTATCACTTATTATTTTATTTTTTTACTTTGCGAAATTTGACCCATTTTTCACAACAAAAATTTGTAAAAAATAGATTTTTGAGTTTTTTACAAAAAACTCATTTTAGTATATATTAGCCATAATTATAAATCTATCATAAAAAGTTTACCTTCCTGTGAACAGTAGTTTCTCAGAAAAGGTATATCGGACATCAAAATTTACGTTTTCAGATAAATTGATTTTAATGTATTCAGTGAGACCTCTAATCTGCTAGGAAATATAAAAAATAGAAGTTTCAATTTACAACAAAAAATACATGTTTTGGTTTATATCAGACGTTCAACGTTTAGGCAAAAACAAAGTACTATCTTTACATTTTTTGCCATTCAAATGGTCATGGACCAGTTTCAACAATTATTTAAAAATAGGTTTTTTAGAGCTTTTAATTACCCTAGAGATTAAAGTAAGATAATTTTAGAAAGGTTAAAATCTATACAATTTAAAGATGTAATTATCTCAAATTTTTTAAACGATACGATTTTAGCTTTCCAATACACCTTAATGTAGTTGAAGTATTTTTAGACACTACAACTAATCATCTGTTTGAGAAAAAAAATATGAGAAATTAAAGATGTATTTATTGTTGATTTAATTTTGCTTAATATGAAATCAATCTCGGAAATAAACTTTCATTAAAAGTCGACTGAAATTTTTGCTTCTTATGATATTGAAACAAATCACCCACGCGCGAGTTTAGTTACAAATATATTGAGTTTCAGAGTAAAAGAACTCAAAGTAAGTGAACTTTCTTTGTGTGTGGGCGGAACTTTTTTCTAATCTCTCACAACTCTCAAAGAAATCCGTCGAGTTAGTTACTTCCACTTTCTTTTTCCGCAGAATCTTTCAATTTAATTTAGATAAATCCTGCTTCTTTACTCCTTGATCTACCCTGCGAAGTTTTGGAGGCGATGAAATCGGGACTTGTCAAGGACTCGTCAAGTCTGGACTTCTTTTGTTCTTTTTTCTTTGCAAAGAAGGACAGGAAGAAAAAAGCAAATTAAATACTGCTGTAGGAAAGTAATGACACTGTTAAGGTGTCCTTCTGTTTGCAAGGGAGCTACTTGAAAGTATTTTTTTATTTATAACGAACTAAAAGAGTAAATATTGTTGATATATTTTTGTCTCAAAGTGGTGATTATAAAACATTTTTATTAAAATTATTCAATTTGTTACATAACGTGAAATCTCATTTGAAGTTCAATTTTCCTTTGTTTTGATCAGAAAAGAGGTTTTGAAATTGCTTAATGACAAAGTAAATTTTTTTTAAAAAAATGTATAATTATATTTAATAATTTTTTTATATAAAAGTTTTTTTTTATCAATTCTGTAAAATTTCTTAAGTATAAAACCAATTTTAGGTTAAAATTAGCCATTACCCGCCCACTTCGCTGTTTTTTTCATTTTTTTGTGTTTGACTATAGGTGTGACATGATAAAAAACGAGATTAAGTGTGTAGCTTGGAAAATGAGTGGAATTGGCAACAACTGCTTTGATGACGTTATCTCACACACCTCCTCTATCCATGTGGCCAATTTCGTTTTAATGGATCTCGCCAGTTGGGAGTACTGCGTCATTGAGTGAACACGTGACACTGCATTCTGCCGGAAAAATGTCGAATGAACATCAAGTTTCTTGTGAAACTTAAGAAATCAGCCACGAAAACATTTCAAATATAAACTGACGCTTATGGAAAAGCTTTATCTAGTGCACGCGTATTTGAATGGTAAAAGCGGTTTTCAGGGGGAAGGTTCAGTGCGGAAGGTTACGAACTTGCTGGGCACTCAAGGTCAGCAATTACAGACCAAAACATAGCCAAAATTCGTGACATGAGTGGGTTCCTACTCATATCAGTAGTGTCAGACTGTTAATCAACACTACTGCATTAAAGTACTAAAAAGACTTCGTGAAGGAAATTAGGAAAAAAAATACCGGAATTAGGGAGTGATGGATGGTTGTTGCACCAAGACAATGCACCCGTTCACACGACTCTATCTGTCAAGCAGTTTCTGGCCAGAAAAACATTACTATGATGGGTAATCTTCCTTAGTCACGCCGGATTCTGCCCCATGCGACTTTTTTCTATTTCCTACAGTAAAATCTTGTCAAAAGAGAACACCTTTTACCTCTGTTAAAGAGATTCAGGCAAAAACGGAAAATCTCCTAAAGGGCCTTACAAAAACCTCGTTCAAGAACTTACCAGCAATGGCAACACCGAATGTAGAAGTGTGTAAATGCTGAAGGACTACTTTGAAGGTGATACTGTCACGGAGAACGGATTCTGTAAGTACATAGATTTATTGGACCATTCTCGGTTTTCTGTTTCACACCTCGTACATTGTTCTTAAGTTATTTTTTTTTTATCTAAGTCCTATCATTAAGCTTTAGTGACATGATTATAAATAGCCATACATTATAATGAATTGCCATTTTAACGTAAAATCAAAAACATTCCTATGATTTCGCTACCTGATTTTAAAAGAATAGTATAAAAGGTGCTTAAACGAAAGTATATTTATTTATCTTTTACGCCTCCATAACCCTCCATCCTTTGGAGTTTATTTACGCAAGCCCCATTTTTAGAGGATTGCCTTTATATATATATATATATATATATATATATATATATATATATATATATATATATATACAAAGTAACATTCCTGACAAAGTCTGTAGGTCTAAAAGTTCTTGAAATATCGGGATAAGTGTGTGTTTAACTTTTCTCCTATGATTCTCCTCCTAAAGATTTGCAATCTTTTTCTACATAGTATTATGAAACTTAATTAAAACTCGTACTTAGGTAATTACTTTGTATTATATTTATTTTTTTAATAGTTTATTTCTTTCTTTCTTTTTGCTACACATAACCATAATATTCTCTGATTTTCAATATGACAGTAATGAGGAATCATACTAAAAATATTCTGGTGAATTGCTCATTTTCTACATCGTTTTAGGTGAATTTTCTACGATGTCTGACAAAGATTCCTATAATAGATCTAGAATTGGAATAATTATGTACATGATTGTATATAATGTGTAATGTTTATTTTTAAGTGAGAAAAAATATCATTCTTTTTTTTAAAAAAAGAACGCCAAAGTCAAGTAAGTTGATCTTAACAGTAGATTAAAATAATACGAACAACAGTAGAGTTTCAGGTTTAATAATAATGTATTTACTAAGGAAAATGACAAAACGAGAATTAAATTGTTAAGCTCTTTTATTTAAGAACAGAATGTTTTCAATTTTATACATTTACAAAAATAAAAAAGAAGTTATTTAATTAAAGTTACTTGTATAAACAAAGAAATGTTGCCATCACAAAAGAATAATATTCTCTTGGAAAATGTCGAAGCAAACTTAAGTTTTTCCGAACAAACATTAGGAGGCAATGTGATATACTGTAATAAAAATATTTGGCTGAATGAAATAGTATAAAAATGTTTTAAAAAATTCAAATTTGCAATCAATTGTGTATCTAATAACACAAAAAATACCTTACAAACACATTAAAAATGTACAATCATTTCTTTATTAAGATACAGAAAGTACAAATATATTTTTAAATTAAGATGAAATTTAAGAGAATGTTAAAGAAAAGATAAAAGGTAGAAACTGAATAATACTCTATTTTTTGACATGTACTAACATTTAATATTCTAATCCAACACCTTAAGTGTTTTATTTCTTTTTTAAAGCAATTATTTAAAACATAATTTCTTCGTTATTAGTAGAAGTATACATTTAAAGTAAAATAAATCTAAAACCTCTCGGGAAAAATTGATTAAAAAGCAATTTTAAAGTTCTAGAATTTTATTGGTTCAAAGAATAATAAGAGAGAGAGAAGTTTTTCTAATAATTCTTTACTAAATAGTGCCAAAGAATAATTTAATTAAATAAGCCGAAACAATAGCAGAATTTACAGAGAAGTTGGAGTCGATAGTTTTGATGAGGTAACAGTTTTCAGATAACAAAACTTAATTATCTAATTCTGCTCTGTAAAAATACGAAAAATCCGTATCTCTTCTAAAATTTTTTTAGCTGATTAATTTTCTATATTTTTATAAATCTGCTGATAGTTAAAATAACACAATTAAAATACATTCGATTAAATAACTCGTTTTCTATAATACTGTTTGACTGATAACAGTTTCTGTATATATAACTGCTTTTTAAAATAAAATGTGTGAAAAAGTATTGTCAGATGTTGAACTTCTACTTGTTTATTATCTTTGTTTTTCATGTATTTTAGAAACTTAAATTTGCTAATAGCAACAGTGGAGTTCTTTTGTCGTTCTAATTTTTGTGAGAATAAGAACGGCTTTGAATTGTTATTCACGAGTTTTAGAGAAATATGTATTATGTCTACAAAATATGTAAAGACGATATAAATTAGAGTTTTTACGTCATTTATGTTTTTGAGTGATATTTCTGCGATGTTAAAACAACAGATTAAATTGACTATAATCACAATTCTTCTTCTAATTTCGAATTCCATAACCGGGCAAGTATAATAACACAGTTTGAAGTTTGTCTTGGATTTTATAATTACTTTTGCGGGATCGACAACTTGTTGCCATTGTGTTTAATTAGTGAAAGATGTTGTTTCGAATTGTAAAATACATAAATTTATTTTAAATCAATTTTTAAATGACTATTAAAATTGTACAGATATTATTTAGCTAGATAAAATTGTCTTCCACATGATTATCGTCTGCTTTGATACTCAATAATTCATTTTACTCAAATTTATCAGATTATTTAATTTATTTGCTCATATATAATCGTTTGATGTTATAGTTATAGTGGTAAAGTTGGCATCTTTTGCAATTCTTCTAACTTAATTTGTTCAATTGGTGAAAAGAATTCGACGCTGGTTAAACTTAAATTTCACAAAAATCTGGTTGATATTTTTTTTGTGAGTAAAATACGTTAAAATCTGTGTTGTTTTGATATCAAGCTGATTCTCGTGACGTCAAATTTGCTGCGGTGACTCTAATACATAAGTACATTTCATTAGAACTTGGTGGATATATCATTATTTTAAATTTATTTTTACACAAGGTAAGCATTTGCGTTTCCTTAGTATACATCAAAATTTAATAATTATAATTTGAATAGAGTTTATATGTGTTATGAAAGTAGATGCAATTGATGATTTGATTTGATTTTAATTTACGTCACATTCCGAAGCAACACGAGAGCCATTGGGGGGCTGCGGTAGCCCAGTGGTTAAGGTATCCAACCATGGCAGGCATGTCATGGGTTTGATCCCAGTACCACTAAAGACCCGCCGTGTAGGGCAGCGATGCACGTTAAATCTGTCGAGAGCTGAAACGTCCTCCCGTTGGTGTGGTGTGGTAGTTAGGAGAGGGGGTGCCAGCTCAGGTGTCGTCCACGTCACTTGACCATGGTTCAAAATTACGTGGTCCGTCGCCAAAAGCCCTCGTGTAGCTGAACAGTGCGACGTTAATATTAACTAACTAACTACCTAACTAACGAGAGCCATTGGTGACGAGTCGAACTTTGTAATACGGTCAAGTGACGGAGAAGTCACTTGAACTGGCTCTTCTTCTCCAAACTTCCACACCACACCCACTGAAGGACATTGAGCCTCAGCAGATTTAACATGCATTGTCCCCTCAACACGGGGAATTTTCAGTGGCATTAGGTTTCAAATGGTTAATCATTGTCGTGACCTCATAAACAGTATTGCTTCAGTCAAGTTGAGTCCCGATTATATAAGCAACTTGTCATGTAGTGGGGCATCCCTGTTATATCCATTCCTGTTTAGATCCCTGTTAAGGACAAGGATCCAAATCTTCACGTTGGGGAGTTGTAGAACTATTTTTATTTATTTAACATATTTGTAAGAAAAATTCTCATAATTTTTTAATCAATATTTTTAAATATTTTTTATTAATATAAATAAAAATTGTCCTGAAGATCTACATAACAAAATTTACGAATTTGATATAAATTCGCTTAAATTTTACAAGGAACTGTTTATTTTTCTTAGTTGTAAAAAAAATATTTAAAAAAAAAGAAAAAAAACTATGTATAGATTGATTTTCTACACTTGAAAACGATCTAGTACTAGATAAATAGTATATCAAATGGAACCAGGGCATCACCATACACATTCAAAAAATCTATTTTTCAATTTTAGAATTAAAAAATAGTACATATTTTCTGAATCTAAAAATAAAAACACTTATATGTTCGTTGATAAAATAACCTTAAAATATGGAAAAAAGTAATTGAAAAAAATGTAAATAAACGTTTAGAAATGTTAAGTTTTTTCACTTTTCCTCCAAATCATAATTGTGTTTTGCTTTTAGTTATACTTTAAAAAAAAAAAAAAAACTATTGCACTATATGGTTCCAAATTTTTTATACTTCTATACAGAATACTTGTACATATAGTAAACCTACTTTTTTAGTCGAAGTAGTACATAGTTTTTAAAAAGTAATTTTATGTATAAAAAAAGGGAAAATAAAAAGTTTCAAAATTACAAAGTTTTATAATTTTTTAAAGATGCTATCTTAACATTTTACTAAAAGAATGGTTTTTCTATGTTTTGTGTGTTCTTTTATATATGTATAAAAAGTATTTTACATATTTAAGAGATACATATTTAAAAATTGGTACCTAAACATATATATGTATTATGAAATCTCAAATATTATGTCCAACTTAAATTAAATAGAAAAAAAATTAACTAAAAAATTATTTTTGTATTTCTACAGAATATTTAAAACATCTTTTTTAAAACCACAAAAAATCTAAGCTCTATTGTAATGTTTTAAAGGTATATGTCTCATAAAAAAAGTCTTAATTTTTCATTTTACTCTTTCGAGCATGTCCTGGTACCCTTATTTAAATAGCACACTGAGTAAAAAGTCGTATCATTTTACGGCATACCAACTCACACGTAATCATAGTTACCGATTTTTATAGAAACATACTTATTTTTAGAAGTAAATGAAAATGATTGTTCACCCATATGAAATACTTGGTAAGCACAATGAACAATATTATTAAAAAAAAATCCATTAAAATTCTCTAATTACACCAATTCACTTCAGGTAATCAGTTTAATTTAAATATAGCCTAAGAATAAACTGCTTGAAACTAACATTAATGCAGCTGTCAACACGAAATTTGATACTGTTTTCTAAGATCAAAAATATAACCATTACAGAAATTATTTTCAGCAGAACTGGGAAGAATTCCAATTAGTACAAGTAAACAAATCTGAAACATCGTTTTCAAAAAAGAAGTCAAACTGATTGTCAGGAAATTTTATCGAGATCCTAGTTTCTATTTGCCGTCACACAACTTAATAAGGGAAAATGTAAAATTTTTGCGCAGCCTTTGGCAAAACAGTTTTAGCACTGTAAACAAGTTTCTAAAGCATTAATTGACATAGACGCTGCCTTTAATGGATGAAAGCATTCTAGCTACGGATTCTAGGATAAAAAAAAAAGAAATTAAAATTTCGCACGCGTGTAACTCAATACTGCGTTGACTTCATTAGAGCGAGTATTTGGGTAATTTTTAATCGGAAAATTTATCTTCCTCTGAGGGGCAACACTATTTGAAAAGTTCAAATAATGAAATAAAATGAAACAAATCAGAAATTTTTACTTAGTCCTTTGGCCTGGAACCCATACAAAGAGAGAAACCATATTACTTGCATTGTCTAAATGAATAGAGTAGAACATTACTTAAACACAGAAGGATCGCGGAATTGTTAACATTCAGGAGAAAAAAAAAGGATAGCGAAAACACGCATTTTGTTTACTTTCTAGGAATGCATTTTGTAAACAAATTTATCTAATTTTTTAATAGTTGAGTATATGTGTGTGTGTGTTATCCAAAATATCCCCAAAATCTGTTCCAAATAATTCAAAATAAATAGATAGACTTTTCATGCATTTCTGAGATATGTAAACTATTGTAAATGAATCAGATAGAAAAATAAGTACTTCTTATTAAGCCATCAAATGATTCTCCAAATAACAAGAAATATAAAAAAAGATTAAGTTAATTCCATCTTAGGTCTCAACAAAGAAATTTTTTATTTTAGTTACTTTTTATAAACAAGTTTCTAAAGCATTAATTGACATAGTCGCAGCCTTTAATGGACGAAAGCATTCTAGCTACGGATTCTAGGATAAAAAAAAAGAAATTAAAATTTCGCACGCGTGTAACTCAATACTGCGTTGACTTCATTAGAGCGAGTATTTGGGTAATTTTTAATCGGAAAATTTATCTTTCTCTGAGGGGCAACACTATTTGAAAAGTTAAAATAATGAAATAAAATGAAACAAATCAGAAATTTTTACTTAGTCCTTCGGCCTGGAACCCATACAAAGAGAGAAACCATATTACTTGTATTGTCTAAATGAATAGAGTAGAACATTAATTAAACACAGAAGAATCTCGGAATTGTTAACATTCAGGAGGAAAAAAAAGGATAGCGCGAAAACACGCATTTTGTTTACTTTCTAGGAATGCATTTTGTAAACAAAAATATCTAATTTTTTGATAGTTGAGTATATGTGTGTGTGTTATCCAAAATATCCCAAAAATCTGTTCCAAATAATTCAAAATAAATAGATAGACTTTTCATGCATTTCTGAGATATGTAAACTATTGTAAATGAATCAGATAGAAAAATAAGTACTTCTTATTAAGCCATCAAACGATTCTCCAAATAACAAGAAATATAAAAAAAGATTAAGTTAATTCCATCTTAGGTCTCAACAAAGAAATTTTTTATTTTAGTTACTTTTTATTAAAGACCCTAAAATTCGGCGTATAACGCGCACCTATACTTTCAAGCTGCAATTTTTAAATTTTAGGGATATTCGCCGTATAACGCGCACCCTGTGTTTTACGAATAAACTTGAAATGTACGCGCGCAGTGCTCTTATATTTTGAAGTCATTTTTCGAGGTATTATTCCAAGCTTCAGAAAAAATAACACATGTCTAAGACTACAACGCTTTAAGATGATAAAGAATGCCATTTCTTTCAAACAAACAGTATTTTGATACATATAGAAACCTTTTTTCTACGTGTTATCCTTTTTTCATTTTTAAAGTTCTCATTTTTATACCCGGTGTATAAAACGCATTGGGAATTATTATGTTCAACTTATTTTTATGTTCAAAGTGAGCGTTGTACTCTAGATTTTACGGTAGTTACAATTTACATAAATTTGTATCCTTACTAATAATATAAACGTGAAAGTTTGTATGGATGTTTGTGGTACTCTTCCACGCAAAAACAACACAAATGGATTTTAATGAAACTTCACAATAATATAGCTTATATATCAGAATAACACATAGGCTATAATTTATAAAAATATTATGCGAAATGTCCAAAATATAACGATAATTGTCAAGAAAGTTTGAAAAAATTCGGCCATCTGCAAAAAAGCTCGCGATAGCATGCATCTATCTTTTATGTGTGAAGCAAAACTTTGCATTTTGTTTTGTCTACGCCAGGTGCCAGAAACTGCGAAAGCTTGAACAAGGGGAGCGTGAGAGGCTGATTACAATTTTAACATAAAATAAATACAACAAAAAGTAATATTAACGTATTACACTTCCAGATATAAATTATTTATAGTATTTTAAGCGTTCATTACACAAAATTTGTAGCAATGTGCCACTTTTGCTGAGCAGAGATCAGCTTAGGAAGGTGTTTTCAAAAATCGACCCACAAGAGAGTTACGAGGAGTTATAGATAAAAAAATATTCCTTTTATCAGTTATTAGATCTGCAGATTTAAAATTTAACAGTCAGTATTATTTTTTGTTCAGCTGAGATATGCCAAAGGCTTTTTTTTGTTTAATTTTCAATTCACGTAAAACTAACTCTTTAAAAACTGTTTTATCCTTCAATCTGTATTGTTTAATTTTTCAATTTACCCGTGCGAAGAACGGGTATAACAGCTAGTATAAATATATGACAGAGAGAATCCCAATATTAGGTAGCAAAATAGAAAGCGATTTTCCTTGTAATTTTCCATTTTCCTTTCTATATAGGGTGTTGGACTATTTTTGTTTGTTTGTTACTGTTTATTCATTAGTTAAATTTAATTATTCTGACAAAATAGTATAGTAAAAAAGAAATCACATTCTCACAAATTATGCCATCCAAGGTGGGAATCGAACCCACAACGCTAGATTAGAAGTCCAACATGCTATCCAGTGCGCTACAGGGACACAACGAATGATTTTCCTTTCTATACATGCTGTTGGACTGTTATTTTTGTTTGTTACTATTTATTAATTTTTTAATTAAATTAATTAATTAATATTTGAAAAAGCTGTATCAACATCAAGTGTCACCCACTACAAGTTTTAAAAAATGTATTTGAACTTGAATGGATGAATAGAAAGTATATTTTATTAACGATTGAAAATTGAAAAAGTTGTATATATAAATAAATACACATATATACATATGGAGAGAGTGAACTATTAAAAGAAATTGAAAAAAGATGTTGCCAAATGCTGTGATATTCAGCCAATAGTTGAAAATTCTTCTCACGCATGCATAAACACAATAATCTTATTCGTTCATACATTTGGTGATGCCTTTTGATTTGGCAATGTTTTTTTATTTAGTGAAATTGGTCGACGGCATGATACATAAGTGTCGAAAAGTACCGTATTGATATTTCCTCTGACAAAAAGTGAGTTGTGTGTTTAAGAGCCAATTTTTTTAAAACAATTACTAATAAACTACCCCCCCCCCCATTAGAATTGCAATTCAGTTGACATTTCAAATTAAAACAGCGCAGATTTTCTAACATTTTTGAAATTTTAGACACATAATTTATTTCTTTATATATTTTTAGCTCAGTGGCAGAGTGGTAGTGTATCGTGCTTCCACACCACAAATCAGGGCTCTATCTCCAAACTGGGCAATGTCGAATCAGCCTTTCCTCCCTTCAGCGGGTCGATAAATGAGTACCAACCTGGCTTGGGGACTAAACATTGTTGGTTCCATGCAAAACTGACCACCTGACCGGAGCACCTGCTCATGCTTCTCAGTACCCAAGGTCACGTATACTGAGATGGGCGCATTAGGCCTTGGCTCTCATGGGCTGTTAAACCACTGAGTTTAGTTTATATATATTCAATTTTCCCCATTGATGTGTGTGTAGGTTCTAATAATCTAGTATGAAAATGTAGGCCAATTATTATTCATATTCTGGTTTCGTTTCACTTTTCTCAAAAAATTTAATCTGACCAATTTCTTTAAGTATTTTTTACATTTAATGAAAATTTATTTACTGCTACTTTTAAAACAGAATAATTTCTTTATAATACCAAAGTTTTATTATATACTTCAAAGGCTATCAATGGCACAACAAAGTGTTTAAGAATTCCAGATCTAAACACAGGTAATATGTTGTATCTTGTATTGCCTTATAAGCAATAGGAACATTTACTAGCCATCAGTATGCAAAGGCCCTTACTAAAAAATGAAAATTTCTTACATTGATTGATTATTAGTGATGTACTCTTTAAGCTGAGATGACTCTTGAATCAGCATTCCTTTCTCCCAACTTCCACACCACAACAATCGAGGATGGTGAACCACGACAGATTGGTTCTGTATCAGCCCTGCTACACAAAGTAGGTTTAGTGGCAGCAGATCTCAAAACTACTATTCGACTACAAACGCCGAATATGAACATTTCGTGCATGATCACATGTTTACGACATTGGCCTAACCATCGTTAGAGGAATGTGTATTTGCCTTCATGATATTTTTTTTTGTAAGGTATTACAAAAAGAACTAATTATTATTAATGCGTCACATGATAATAAATTTGAAACACCGAGAGCCAAATGAACGTTTTATTACTCTAGAATTTTTCTAACATGCGCTAATAAATAACTTTAAAGAATTAATGTAATTTTTAATAAAATAAAAATTGTGCTATATTTTCTTATTTTTGGTGAAATGGAATTTTCAGCAAAAAAAAAGTTCAGCGTTTTTTTTTTTTTTTTTTGTTGCATATTTCAATTAAATTTTATAAAACTAAAACATTACTAAAGAAAAGGTACACTTACAACAAACGTGCGAATTTAGATAAAAAAAATCTTCTTTAAAACAGCTTATAACATTAGAAATATATATTCCCCTCTTTGATATTGCAGAATGTGAAACAATATTTAAGTTTCTACTTCCGTTTATTTTACGATAGTAAGCCCTTCAAAATTTATAAAAAAAATTTAACTGTCAACTTGAGAAACGAAAATGAGTTGTATAATTTTCATTCTTATTACAAGATATATTTTCAAATTTCAACAATTGATGTGATTCAAATAGTTGTGCATGTTACATGTTTATATATAAAATACACTGCACAAAAAGACGGCTTTTTTTAAACTTTTTGTCTACTCATTACGAAAAAAAACCCCTTCGATAAAAATGGTATGAACATTATAAAAATTTGATTAAATAACTACTTGAATATCTATTGGGATGCATCTATTAAAAACAAAAATAATTTAAAGCAGATAAGTGTCGAGATAATATGATTTATTTCTTATGCATACTTACAATCCGTTTTACATATAAGCTCTTTCGCTTTTTATACCAGTTGACATTTATATAAACCTAAGATTAAGTTAATATTAATCATGATATAAAAACTAGTACCATCAGTTTTTTGTTGCTTGCTTAACTTTTCAAAACTTATGATACTATTTATGGTTTCTTCAAGAAAATACCATTTTGATAGCTGGTAGAACCCGATATTGTTTGCGTCAAGTAAAGGGTGTTTTTTTAGAGGTATAGAACTTTAAATTGCAATAAAACAACGATGTATTATTCGATTGACATGAATTTTTTTTATTCGAAAGATAATCTTGTGGCATTACATTTTAAATATGATCAAGCAAGGCGTAGATTCGTCGAATGGGCCCAAAACGAGATTGCCGTTGTTCCCGATTTTCATAAGCGAATTTTGTTTAGCGATGAAGCACACTTCTGGTTGAATGGCTACGTCAACAAACAAAACTGCCGCATTTGGAGTGAAGCTAATCCACAAGTGTATGTCGAAACACCGTTACATACAGAAAAACTGACTGTTTGGTGCGCTTTGTGGGCTGGTGGAATCCTTCTTCAAAAACGATGAAGGCCACAACGTTACAGATAATGGTGATCGGTATAGAGCCATGATTACTAACTTTTTCATTCCTGAATTGAACAATCATGATGTCCAGAAGCTGTGGTTCCAACAAGACGGCGCAACATGTCACACAGCTCGTGCCACTATCGATTTATTGAAAGACACGTTTGGTGACCGCCTAATTTCATGTTTTGGATCTGTGAATTGGCCTCCAAGATCTTGTGATTTAACACCGCTAGATTATTTTCTGTGGGGCTATGTAAAGTCAATAGTCTATGCGGATAAGCCACAAACGCTTGACCATTTGGAAGACAACATTCGCCTGTGTTATTGCCGATATACGGCCACAAATGTTCGAAAAAGTCATCGAAAATTGGACGTCCAGATTGGACTACATCCGAGCCAGCCGTGGCGGTCCTATGCCAGGAATCATATTTAAAATGTAATGCCACAAGATTATCTTTCGAATAAAAAAAAATTCATGTCAATCGAATAATACATCGTTGTTTTATTGCAATTTAAAGTTCTATACCTCTAAAAAAACACCCTTTATTTATGGTTTCTTCAAGAAAATACCATTTTTCTAGCTAGTAGAACCCGATATTGTTTGCGTCAAGTAGATAAATCTCAGAAATTTTAGATAAATGTCGAGAGGAATTTTTTAAGCTATTATTTGAAATACAATTTTAAGAAGTTCACATTATGAAGGAGTTCAGCGGTCTTGATTATATTATATATAAGTAATGGAAAGTAATATAATAATTTAATATATCAGGGTAACTTAAAGATTGAAATATTACGGCATGGAGGTTTTATCATTGTTATTAACTTGTATATTGCAATCAGGAAGAGCCTTATTAATTTTCTACATTTGAATATTCTTCATAAACATTTCGAATATGCCTTGAATAACAGTTATATAAAATCTCAATCTTCATTTGAAATACTTATCTACTGTTCACTTTTAATTCATGAGCGTAAAACTATTTGTATGGAATACTCAATTACGTTCTCCAATAAAAGTTATTGTATATTTATTGGAATGCGATAAATTATACATTCTCATAAATAAGAAAATTTATATATATATATATATATATATATATATATATGTCATCGTTAAAGTGTGAAATCCATTACTTCATACAATAACTAGGTGTTTCATAAAATAACTAGACATGTCAGTTAAAGTGCATAAAACTTTTAACTTCAACGATTTATATATAGCTAGGTATTCTACAAAATAACAATTACTTGATCGTTAAAGTATGCAGCTACCGCCGTATTAGCCATATTAATGATACGGGGCCCCCAAGCTACAGGGGCCCTAACATGTGTAACTGCAGTACCCCTAAGAGAGCTTTGCTTCAAAAAAAGGGCCTCGACTAAGTATTGATACGGGGCTCAATCGAAACTAGCTACGCTTCTGAAAGTATGAAATACGGGTCTGGAAAGTTCTTTGAATAGTTTCTAGCTGCTTTTTGGGATGGATTTTTCCAATTAGGAACGAGAGATGGCGGAATAAAACAATTGAATTCTAGATATCAGTTGAATATATGACACATAGAGTTAATTTCCATTGAAGAAGTTCCAAATATTGACACAATGCTTCGATCCGTTGCAACAGCTCAAAGTTGCGGTACTGGCCAAGGATTTAAAAAGTGTTTGTGTAAAAAAAATGTATATTAGTAAAAAGTGTGCTTGCTTCAAAAATAATACGCAGTGCAATCCAAAGTGTCAACACAGCAATTCTTGTTCTATAAATAATGAACATTAAAATTAAAATATCTCATAAAATTTAAATTAATATTCTCTGACACTTTTGTTTTAAAAAGTTCACACAACAGCGAGCAACGGTTTTTCTTCCCATCATGTTTTTTTTGTTGATAATATTTAAATATATGTTTTTGCAGCACACACATACAATTCTTTGTTCTCCTTTCTGTTTTAACCAATGCTTGCAATATCAATAATAATAAATTATATCATCTGCTTTCCCTTATTATTTATCAATTATTCATCCGCAAAAGGGATTTAATGTATTTTTGAGAGATTTGAGCTATGTTTATGATAAATTAATTTATAAAACGTATTTGAAATTGTTTATTTTCACTTTAACGGTCTATCCTTAGTAATTTCATAGAATACCTAGTTATTTCATAAATAACTAGGTAAAGTATAAAATTTTTCATCTATTGTATTCTTTCACGAAATACCTAGTTATTCTATGAAATAGCTGAATTATACACTTTGTTGGTAACATATATATATATATATTTATATATTGTCTTTTTTTCTTTTTCGAAAAGAATTAAATCGTTGGTTTAGTGATTTGCCGATGGGTTTCTGGGCCAAGGAAAAAAATAACCGAGGCTTTTTCCCCTTTAAACTTTTTACTATATTCACATATCCAAATTTAAAGAAAATAATTAGAAAAGAAAGAAAATTACAAAATATATTCACATATTCAGGATGACTGGTCTGATAATCTTAAAAGCAATAAAATAGATTTAGCATAAAATTTCTTAGATGACTTTAACGTTGTCTCAGACACTGACTGAGGAATGAAAAGATAAATTTTGGGGACAAGTAAATATCGTACTTTTTTTCGATGACACACTTGAATTTAAGCTACTTCAAGGGAGATTCTAGATTTTGTTACTTAGACATAATTTTTCCTTCTTTGGGATTTTCTGTTTAATTTAAAGGAATATTGATTGACACACACACTATATTTCTTGTGTAATAAAAGTTAGTTAATGCTTTGTCATTGAAAAAGATTTTTTTTGTCGCATCAGTAGCCTTAAAACAGTTATATTTCGTGAATAAGCCAGCAAAAATTATAAATGGATGCTTACGTAGCTTTTCCAATCAGAAAAAAAAATGCAAATCTAAAATCTTATACTCTGAATATTCATAGTTCTTTTCTCTTTTATTTTCTTGTAAAATTTCTTTTATACATTAACATTTCTTTTGTTAGCTAATAAATCGAACTTCCGTTGTATAACTGCTTTGTAAAGTTTCATAACAGTAAAGTACGTTTTGAAGTATCTCTTTCTTTATATATACAGGGTGTCCAGACTTATAGTATTCAAAAGTAATGGCTTATTAATACGGAACTACCCATAGGAATGTAATAAACTGTTCATCCATGGATTGGAAAGCTCTCCGAGATTTTTTGGATCTAGTTTGATCGGCCGCAGGGGTGTGCATTATACGCCAATAACAGACGATAACACTTTTACACTGACTTCATTAGTAAAGGTGGACCCCACAGTAAAAGATGTAGCGCATACTTTGTTTAACGGAATTGAAACCAGTCATGCGTGTACCGCGACGTGTTCGAACTGAATGGAATGTCGACCCTCCGACATCAAAATCTATCTACTAATGGGACAGAGCTTTAAAGGAGACGGGAACTTTAGTATCTAAAAGTGGCAAATATCCTTAAGTTTCGTGATATAATACACTGTTGATCGTGTGCATGATTCATCTTATAGGAGTTCTGATAAGTCTACTATGCAAGCCAGTAATGCCATTCATTCAATTCTGTCCGAACACGTCGCCGTACACGCGTGGCTGATTTAAATGTCTTTAACTAAAGTACGAATTGATTGTCGAATAATGCGCGCATATGCGGCCGACCGGACTAGACCCTAAAAATCTCGGAGAGCTTTCCAATTCGTGGATGAACAGTTTATTACATTCTGATGCCTAGTTCCGTAATAATAAGTCATTACTTTTGGATACTTTAAGCACGGACACCCTGTATAAATAAAGGGTGTTTTTTTAGAAGTATAGAAATTTAAATTGCAATAAAACAACGATGTATTAATCGATTGACATGAATTTTTTTTATTCGAAAGATAATCTTGTGGCATTACATTTTAAATATGATTTCTGGCATAGGACTGCCACGGCTGGCTCGGATGTAGTCCAATCTGGACGTCCAATTTTCGATGACTTTTTCCAACATTTGTGGCCGTATATCGGCAATAACACGGCGAATGTTGTCTTCCAAATGGTCAAGCGTTTGTGGCTTATCCGCATAGACCAATGACTTTACTAGCCCCACAGAAAATAGTCTAGCGGTGTTAAATCACAAGATCTTGGAGGCCAATTCACAGGTCCAAAACGTGAAATTAGGCGGTCACCAAACGTGTCTTTCAATAAATCGATTGTGGCACGAGCTGTGTGACATGTTGCGCCGTCTTGTTGGAACCACAGCTCCTGGACATCATGATTGTTCAATTCAGGAATGAAAAAGTTAGTAATCATGGCTCTATACCGATCACCATTGACTGTAACGTTGTGGACTTCATCGTTTTTGAAGAAGTACAGACCAATGATTCCACCAGCCCATAAAGCGCACCAAACAGTCAGTTTTTCTGGATGTAACGGTGTTTCGACATACACTTGTGGATTAGCTTCACTCCAAATGCAGCAGTTTTGTTTGTTGACGTAGCCATTCAACCAGAAGTGCACTTCATCGCTAAACAAAATTCGCTTATGAAAATCGGGAACAACGGCAATCTCGTTTTGGGCCCATTCGACGAATCTACGCCTTGCTTGATGATCGTTTTGATGAATTGCCAAACCAAACTGAGAATAAATCACTTGACAGCTGTTAAATCGGTCGCCATCTTGGAAAGTAATGCCAACTTAAACTTCTATACCTGGAAAAAAACACTCTTTATAATCAATACACAATAAATGAAAACAAAATATTAAGCATAACAACAGCAAGGTAGTACAATACAGAGGAAAATAGCCAACATAATACATTAGCGTACTCTTAACTCACGGATTCAGATTGCCGACTGTCCACCTTCATTATTTGCTTGTTCGACAGACAAATGCTTTCAGCGGAAGGGATGAATCTGGGGATAAAGTAACAAACTTTCGACATTTGGC
The DNA here is from genome assembly GCA_019973935.1 of Trichonephila clavipes. Lineage (NCBI taxonomy): Eukaryota > Metazoa > Arthropoda > Arachnida > Araneae > Nephilidae > Trichonephila > Trichonephila clavipes. The sequence continues at coordinate 66,443 of BMAU01007109.1, read as the reverse complement.
ATCTCTCAATCTTATCAGGTTTAACCTTAAATATCTCCTTGGTTAATAGTGTCCAGTCTTTTTTTTTCTTTTGGATATTGGCAAGCGCACTGAAACTCCTTCTAAATTGGAAAAACAATTAAAAGCTTTCTCAAGATGTTCCATAATATGAAATAAATAGCATGTGACGAATCTGTACGGAATCTTTCCACTAATCTTCTTAGGCGTCTTTCTGGGGGATATAAATTCGCGTTTATTTCCAATCAACTCCAAAAAGAAGTTTGGGATATTTAAATTAGATAAGGTATTTAAGTCGAGGGTTGCGAGATAGCAAGAGAGATGATGGTAGGCTATTGAGCCAACAACGTTAAAAGCTAAACTAGAAGATTCAAAGAGATTAGATTCGTGAAGACGTCGTGCTGCTAGACGTACCAGAAAGCTGATATAAGCCAGCGGTAAATATAATTCCCGTACGCTTAAAGTAAGCGTCAGTTTGAGATACTTAGTTAAAGTTAGTAACAATTAAGAATTCGAATACGTGTGTTTCTCGGATCTCCTATTTCGGTAAACCTTACTTGAGTTGAGCTAGATTAGTAATCAATCGTATTCTTAGTAATTTAATTTAATATAAAGGCAAATCCCTTTAGAAGACGTAACATTATTATATTATTTGTTATCAGAGATATTCGAGGAAATTATAACAAAAATAAATAGTATTATTATTCAAAATGGCTTTTGGTGGTTCTTTGCCTCAAATTAATCTTGGTGTTCAAGGTGTGACCCAGGGGGGTCACCACAAGCAGGCAAATCTTGTAAAACCAAAAATATCTTCGCTAGTGACATTTTTTTTCAAAGTGACCGTATGATTTCATCACCTACTGTTGTATAACGATAGTCAAAACACATTCTCAAACCTAGTTCCAAAATCTGAAAAAAAAGCATTTAAATCTTGTCAACGTCCAAAATTGGACTCTTATAGCTTAATTCTGGCACAAGAAAGGCTAAAATGTGGTCCTTGTTTTAATAAAATATATGTTGTCGCCTTGTAACTGCAAATTAGCCTCATTAAATCAAATAAGTAAATCTGTTAAATAGGTAAGTCTGGTTTCCATCTGATTAAATTTCCTTTTAATATTAGTCATGATCTGGTTTAATGAGAACCAATATCGGAGACCCTCATTTACACATCATGGACCCCTAAATTTTTTTACCCACGTGGGTCCCTTGCATTTCGTCATATATCCCTGGTGGTCTATGTAGACCACTTTGGGAATCACTGATTTGGAAGAAAGTTTGAGAATCCCCCTGGATTCCACCTTGGACACCAAGATTGATTTGAGGCAAAGAACGACCATAAGACATTTTTACAATAACAAATTGAATTTATTCACTTGAATCAATTATCAACCTTCTAATCACAAAGATTAATAGATATGTCTACGTCAATATGATTGAACCTTACTATTAAGTTAAATCATGAAATATGATACTAATCAACTATTAACTCAATATCGAACGGGATTACCGGAATAAGAGGATCGAGAGACACACGCAACAAGAATTACTAGAGTTCATTAAATTACCACTAACTTTATTATACATTTACTCTTATAAGCCAATAATCTAGATTTAAATCTCACCTTCCTTTCAATACCTCTCGCTCTAATTGCACAATCAAATAGAATCGCCTTAGAACACCTTCAACCTATCTCTTGGCTTAAATGCCTGCTATTTGTTAACTTACAACATTCTCCTTAAATACTTTAACTAGTTTGCATATCCCGTTTTCTTCTTTTTTAGAGCTGGTTGGAAATATACGCGAATTTATAATCCCCAAAGACGCCTAAGAGTATTAGTGATAAAGTGCCGTACAGATTCGTCACAAAAGGAATCAAAAATATAAATTAATAAGAAGCAATATCATTTTAATTTGGAACAAGAATATTAGTACATAATGCGAGAAGTACCTATTTCTAAAAATAACTGCCAGAAAGAAGGGAGATAGCAGAAAGAAAACTATATGGTTAAGATCCACAAACTATGTTTTTTTTCATTTTAATTTGTATAGAATGTATATTAAGTAGTTTTAAACAAATTATTGCGATTTTTAAATCTTAGTATTTGATAACATGCAATTTGAATGATAATTAAAATAACACTGTGTATATTCAATTGTAAAATTAACTGATATCTGTAGATATATGTATTTTGAATATTAATAATGGATTTAGAAATAGGATTTATAATATATTCACTCATAAAAAGCGAAAAAATATCTTTTACTAAAAGTAGATATTGACATTTCACTTTCTTGAAAATATTTACAAGGACTAACTTGCTTTATAATAGGCTAGAGTAGTATAAAAAGAGGAGAAAAACCCTAGAAAACACACGGGTTATTTCAAATGACAAGGATATTGGAAGTAGCGTAAATAATCTATGAGCAGTGCGTATATTTTCTCTTCTGAGATATCAGGAATTTCTTTTTCGATAATGCACAATGAATTTTTAAAGAATGTTGAGAATAAAAATAGTTCTTTTTTTGCTTAGGTTTCTTTTTTGCGATTGCGATGGCAATAAGAATATTGATTTCTTTTCACATTTGTCCATTTCTTGTTTTATTGTATTAGAATTATCCATGCATGTTTCTTTTTTTTCTTTCTAAACGTTTGTTAAATAGTTAGTTGCATTAATTTATTCTTTAATGCGATCGTATCTCTCTTTAAATTTTACCAGGGTACTTACAAAAAAATTGGGTTAGCTATTAATTTGGTGAGAATTCTTAAGATAAAATTATAAAAACTGAAATAATTTTTCGCTAAGCCTTTTATCGATTTTTAATTCTAGAGAATCCCATATAACAATGTTTAACGATTAAGGCATGATAAAATATGTATTGTTCTCGCATTATTGAAGCCCAGACAATTCATTTTTAACTAACATATATATCGATAAACTTACAAATTATATTATATAAAATTTTAATCCCATCATTTGTCTCCCCCACACGCAAAAAATTTTGAAATATGTATCACTGTTGTATCTATCTTTAAGTTTCCATTATCTGTTTGATTCTTTTATTTTTAATGTTCATGTCATCAGGTCATTTATACTTCTCTGGAAAGACTATTAAAAACTATATTTGTATATATGTACAACCTCCCCCCACACAATATGTATATGTATGTATTTATATACACAGGGTGGGACAAATAAAAATGGCCAGGAGAATAGAGTTCCTGGTTACAAAGAAAACGGAAAAGGAGATATTTCTCTAATCTACTTATAGCAGATGTTTAAAATGACCACTATTTAACTCTTGTCACCTTTTTAAACTAATCAGCTACGAATCTGCTACGAAGAAAGATGACTACGAGTTGAAGTGTTGCCGATTGCCCCTCATTTAGCGCTGCATACTAGCGCTATTGCAAAACCTTAAAAAGAGAAATTGCAGAAGCCCTTTTACCTTTTGGCTTATCCTCCTAATTACAAAACGTAAATTGAAAAAGTAAAGGTCATTTTATCTAATTTATTTAATAACTAATATGTATTATAACTAATTTATAAATGTGTATTATAACTTATCATGTATTCTACCTATATTTCTGTACTTAATAACATACGACATACGTCAGAAGCCAAAATCACCTATAAAAATTAATTATGAAGGAATTGTGATCAATTTGGAATAAGCATTTACTTAATTTAGAAATGCAGTTTTTTCGCAAAGAAATGAACTAAAAAAATTTGACCATTAAAACATGTAAATAAACTTAACTTAGAAACAAAGCTTACAGTTCCTTAGTATTTATATCAAATGCCAATATACCAGATAATTTTACATTTTCATTAAAAATGCGGGTATGTGTGTGTGTACAGTGTTTCCTCAAAATTCCTTACAGACTTATTTCTCCGTGATACACAAGAGTTAATAACTAAGTTAAAAACAATTGAAAAGGTAAAAAAGAAGAGTAAAAGAGAAACAATTAAAGACACAATTTCCGCTGAAACTCTTTTCGTTAACCAAGCTGTATCTCGAGGGAAGAGTTTTAACATCATTACTTTGTCTCCAATGTTTAGAAACCGTTACCTTTAATTTAAGAGATAAATTCTTCTGCTGAGTTTTGGAGGAGTTTTACAGAATTTAACAAAAGTAGAGTTCTTGGATATACTCTTTTAACTCAGTGAGTGAACTGGGATAAATAAAGGTTCAATATATATAGAAAAAAAGTCAACTTTAATACAATGCTTGTGCATTACAGAATCAGGAAGTGCAAGAAAAATTATAATAACATAAAAGATGTCAATATACAATGGCGGGATTCAAATAATTTAAAGCTATTTTCCATCTCTTTCTACCCCGAACTAAAATATTGTGAAACTGTTCTCTTTTTGCTGATGTGAAAGGATTAAATCACTGATTTTACCAATTTGTGAATCACTGATTTTACCAGTTTGTGAATCATTGATTTTACCAATTTTTTGAATCGCTGATTTTACCAATTTATGAATCATTGATTTTAACAATTTGTGAAAAATTACCAATTTGTGAACAATTACCAATTTGTAAATCCCTGATTTTACCAATTCGTAAATAATTATCCATTCGTGTGAATCACTGAATTTACCAATTTGTGAATAATTAACGATTTATGAATCATCAATTTCACCAATTCGTGAATAATTATCAATCCGTGTGAATCACTGAATTTACCAATTTGTGAATAATTACCGATTTATGAATCACTAATTTTACCAATTTGTGAGTCACTGATTTACCAATTTGGTTACCTCTTAGAAAGGGACCGGGGTTCAAAATTACGAGGTCCGTAGAAACCTCTTCTGTATTGCATTAAGTGTGATTTTTATTAAAGTCACCCTATAAAGCAACAAGAGAGCTATTGGCGATGGGCTACGTAATTTCGAAGCAAGATCAAGTGACGAGGACGACACCTGAGCTGACATCACCCTCTCCTAACTATCACGTCACACCAACGGGAGAACAATTAGTTATTTTGCATTGAGTGAGTGAGGGAGGGAGTATTAACGTCGCGCTATTAATCTACACGAGGGCTTCTTGCATTGTATTGAAGGTAGACTTTAAAAAAGTGATTAATAATTCAACAGGTTGGTAGGAATTGGAAAAAGTGTTTTCTTAGAAGAATAGTTCTTCCCTGTTTATGTTCTTTGGTTTTGTGAAATTCTTGAAATAGTTTGTTTACACACACACATATATATATAATTATATACATACATGCATACCTACATACATATATATGTATTGATTTAACGAAATTAATTATCATTTAAGTACTCGAGTAAGCAAACGCAAGCAGTATGTATGACTTCATTATTTTAAATATAAGTAATACGTGGAAATAAACGTGCACATGCAAAAAATTAGGCTTAACAAGAGTTATAAACATAAATAGTTCGATAGATTTATTCACCTATAAGGGAAACGAAATCGGTTCGAGTAAAAATTTTATTTTATATTTGAATTTAATGTACTTTAGGCAAAAATATTTTCTCTTGCAGTTTCCTATGGCCCATTCATTTGGAAAGCTTGCCAAAGAATTTCATGTATGAAAACCCATTAGTGTTTAAGGTATTAGAAGTTCGAGTCTGGATTTCAGTTTCGGTTTCTTTTAAAAGCTTTTTTGCACCTCTAAAGTGATTTAATTCAGAATATTTTCAAACACAACCCTTTTTTCAGTGTGAAATGGCCTGTTAACTGCAATTTTTATTACTAAAATAATTTCTGTTTGCTTCTGTACTGAGTTTTTTTTAATCCTTTCATAGTAACTTAAGATGGATTTCAAGACCAATATTTATTTTTACGCACAATTTATATAACCTAGAAGCTTTTTACTTTGTTTTTATTAATTTTCCCAATTGATAAAATGCCACGGCAGTAAAGTTCTCAAGTTGCTATGAAAAATAATACTTGGAAGAGATTGAATAGTACTGCAAGTTATATACCTAAAAGTCAGCTCTTAACTGACACTACAATTAGACTTAAGAATACAAGTATTGTAAAACTGAATCATTCCATTATGTATCAGACTGCATTATAGTAAACATTAAAACGCAATATTATAGTATTTTAAATTGCGCAACAAAATTTCAAACTTGCTAAATTAAACCTATTTAAAACTGCAAAAAAATTAATTTTTATGAACATACCTAATAATTTTTGGCTTACGTTAGTATCATTAGTATTTTGTATGTCTATGCTTTGTGTTTCAAAACTTTTGTGAAAATATTGTGTTAGCTAAATAACTGAATGAATCAACTCAATTACAATGAATAATACTTCATCCTAAAAATGTTTTCAAAAATACAATATGCAAAAGTAGATCTGAATTAAAAAAATATCTTCAGTCATAATTAATTAAAGTAGTGTTTTAATGTAGAACATAAGTTGAAAAATAACATACATATATATATAAAACACTAGAGCTTTATAGGAAATTGATGTATCTAATAATCAGCCCTCAGATGATACTGTGATTAGACTTAAGAATTCAAATATTCTGAATTCAAATATTGCAGATGAAACTGAATATATCCATGATGTACCAAGCTACACATTATAGTAAACACATTGAAGTAGTATATTTTAGTATTTTAAAGTTGCGCAACAAAAACTCAAACTTGCTGAACAGCCCCAATTATAAAAACTGAAAAAGTTTAAATTTTATGAACAAACCTGGTGATTTTTAGGTGATATATAATATCCTTATTATTTTGTACATTAATGCTTTGTGTTTCAAACCTTTTGTGAAAATATTGTGTCAAGATTAGGCTGAAAAACTTGTCGTTGCAAAAAATGGTATCAATATTATGCAAAAATATATTTTGAATTAAAAAAATATTTTCAGTCATATTTAATTAAAGTAATGTTTTAATGTAGAACTTAAGTTAGGAAATAACATTTAAAAAAGTAGAGCTTTACAGGTATTATTAGTTTTTGTTTCATGCCTTCATAAACTTTAAATGTGTTTTTTTCACACTTTTAATTTTGAGCATGTAAGTGTTTTCTGATTCCTGATGCTTTTTTCTCTGTAGATATCCCCAAAAATATGTTCTATCAAAGTTTGTATAGATTTAGGTCTGAGAGCAATAGTTATTTTTAAAAATCTGAAAGTTATATAATATTTAAAAAAATATAATAATAATTTTCTTTATATATGAATGTAGAAAGTTATAATGGTAATATTGTTCATGAACACGGTATTTTAAATTACGTACAAATCAAAAGTGTTCTTTTATCCTAGCTTTCGACAATAAAAGATAAATTATATTCGGCTTAAATATTCTTAAGGTATCCGACTACGTTCTGCACCGAGATTTTGCAAAAGCGTATAAATGGATAATATTAATGGTATTTAGTGTCACTTTTATATTACGAAATGTATATAAAATTGTTTTAAGAATATTATTACTATAAAGAATTATTTAAGTACAATATTTTGACAAGAAATGAACATATAGTGATCATTTTCAAAATGTTCTCCTTTTGTGAGAAATGCTTCTATTATAATAATATTTTGCCTGTATATAGCTCAGACCTCTGTACAGAGGGTCAAATAGAATTTTTGAAATATATAACTTAGAAGTGGGTTCATCCATATTTTACGACATTAGAGGGGAGCAATTTTAAGAAAAAAAAAACGCCGATAATTATTTCAATTGGTGGTAACTCTGAAAATAATGTGAATTTTTCAAAAAAAAAATAGTTCAGGAAGACTATTCTCTGGAGAAGTCTTTACTTTATGTAAGCAAAACATTTTATTATTTTAGAAGCATTTTTTTTTTATAAAAGGAGAACATTTTAAAAAAAGGTTATTCTAAGTTAATTTTTTGCCAAAGTATTGCATTTAAATAATTTTTTTTTATCAAAATGTCCTTAAAACAATTTCTTACATGTATTACAATCTAAGTGACGCTAAATATCAGGAAACTTATCCTTTTATGCGCTTTTTTAAAATCATGGCTCCGAACGTAGTCGGATACCTTAAACCTGAAATGAGCTGTTCTAAGATTAAAGAGTTTAAAAAAGAAACGAAAAACGAAACATTTGTCTCCTTACAATAAAAAAATATCACTAAGAATTTTGACAATCATTTGGCCCATTCGTATGTATGAAAAAGAAGATATACTTATTTTTGAGAGTCATTTTAGAACAACGTAACATTTTGCTTTATTGTTACGAGATATGCTCTAGAATAAGAACAATTTCTTCTTTGTCATTACTTTTTCTAGTTTGGTTTAACATTTGATTTGTTCAACATTACGATTTGATGGGTTTTTTTAAAACAAAGATCCCTTTACAAATATAGGACATGTATTTTTTTATTGTAAAACAACTATTGGGTAACTATACGGTATTAATGGTTATTGTACGCTGCAGTAATGGTTATTTTACAATAAGCATGTACGTGTTCAACATTGTTATGGCGGAAATTATTTTTGAAAAAGTTAGAATATCTCAAACTTTTCTTTGCTGATCTAAACAGAGGAATTGACGTAACTTTTTTTATATTAGTTTTTAGTTTCAATGTGATAAATTAGTTATTTAGAGTTAGATTTACGTCAAACTATATATAAACATATAAAGCTACACGAGAGCTATTGGCGACGGTTCTCGAAAACTTGAATCCCGGTCAAGTGACGAGGACGTCACCTGAGCAGGCATTTTCTCTCCTAACTTCGCACCACACAAATGGTAACACATTTGAGCCCCGACATATTTAACGTACATCTGCTCCATTGTACGGGTCAGATGGTCAGCAGTCAATGACAGCCACAATTCCGTTACCTTGACTACTAGGCTACCCCAGCCCCATCATAGCTACTGACAAAATATGGCAATTCGTTTATTTGTATAATAGAATATTTCAACCAGGATTGGTATCCGTACAATTGCGGGCAATATTAAAATTTCCTTTCTAAACTATTTTTCTTTGTATTTAAAATTAAGTTTATATTTGAAAAATCCCCCATTATAAAATGTTCGGTCAATCTGAAATTTTAGATTTTTATTATAGTTTTGTTTTCAATGCAAATAATAGAACAATGAGCCTTCAGAATTTGTTTATAAGAATATTTTAAGGTATGGCTTAAGAATGTTTTCAAGTATGCTTTTATTATGCTAAAACGTTTATATCTGTAACTGATAAAGCAGAAATTTAATTTCGTGAAGATATTATGAGTTTATCTAAAAATACATTTTTTTTATTCTAGAAGGTAGAAGTATTTAAAAAAAATTAGCTTTATTCAGGTATGTCTCTAAAATGATATTCTTTATCTTTCCCCGAATTAGATAAAAAAATATAGAGAACAAAAATTGGGTACCTAAAAGGAGGTATAACAATAAATTGAAAGAATATTCAAAGGATTATTGAGAAATATAGTAATGCAAAACATTTATTTCCAAATATTTCTTAATCCAATATTCTAAGAAATGTATTACTAATAGTTTATTGTTAAAATTTTAGTCACTAAAATGGTTATAAATATATAAAAGTACAATTCAGATTGCGGTTTTCATGGTGTTTTTCAAGAAAGGTAACTGAAAAATAAATTACTGCATTAAAAAATGATTTTTTGAAGAGATTTATTTTATTCCTGTGTTCTAAGAAAAAAATGTCGAAATTTGGCGTATTTTTTTCTAAAATTTTATTCTATTAACTAAAAAAAGTATAGAGAATATCATTAATTTTTAATCAAATTCTTGGAAGATATACTTATAAATTTTTTTGCATCTTTTAAAAAAATGCAATTGATAAATTCACTAATTGGAAACTTGATATTCCATGACGTTGAAAATTATCACTTTTTTGATTCGCAAAATTAATTCTAGTTTTAAATAACATGTTTTATGTATTTTTCGTAGAACTCTTTAATAAATAAAGTACAAAAAAATCTCGAATTTTAATTACATATTTTGAAAAGTAAAAGCTTAGTTTTTTCGTCATATTTCCCACGTAATTCAATCGCTTAAAAGTACGGGAAAGTTAAAAAAAATTTTATACATTTCATGTTATTTTTTTAAAAAATTTTACTTAGGTTTTCCTCTTTTTTTGTTTCCTTTCAGATCCTGCTTAGACTAGTTGTTTCATTTCTTCTTATCTTAAAATTTATAACAATTTAACACAAATTTTGATAAAATGTAAGCCGTGTCATACTTATCATAGCAACAGCGACAATGCCATCAATTTTTATATGCTTCAGAATTAGTTGTAAACTAAATTCGTTTTTTTAAAACAAAAAACTTTAAGGAAGGGATGATGGTAATACAATAGAATTGTTATGACTATATCTTGTTTTTAAGTTATCGATATCTAAGTCCAAGTATTGAGTTTTCCTTTGTATTGAAAAACATTCTTATAGCTCTCACCTCATGATTTAAAACGGACAGGATTTTAACTTCTTAAGGTATCCGACTACGTTCGGAACCGTGATTTTCAAAAGCGCATAAATGGATAATTTTCATGATATTTAGTGTCACTTAGATTAGAATATATGGATAAAATTGTTTTAAGGACATTTTGACAAAAAAGATTTATTTAAATACAATATTTTGGCAAAAAATTAACTTAGAATAATCATTTTTCCAAATGTTCTCCTTTTATAAAAAATGCTTCTATTAGAATAATATTTTGCCTGTATATAGCTCAGACCTCTTTTTAGAGGCTCAACAAAATTTTTTTAAATATATAACTTAGAAGTGGATTTATTCATATTTTATAACAACAGAGGGGAGCAATTTTAAGAAAAAAACGTGAATAATTATTTCAATAGGTGGTAACTCTGAAAATGTGAATTTTTTAAAAATGCTAGTTGAGCCTCTGTAGAGAGGTCCGAGCTATATACAGTCAAAATATTATTGTAACAGAACCATTTTTCACGAAAGGAGAACATTTGGAAAAAAGATTATTCTAAGTTAATTTTTGGCCAAAATATTATATTTAAAGAAATTTTTTTTGTCAAAATTTCATTAAAACAATTTTATGCATGTATTCTAATCTAAGTGACATTAAATACAATGAAAATCATCCATTTATGCGCTTTTTTAAAATCACGGTTTCAAACGTATTCGGGTACCTTAAAGGGAAGTATGCTTTTTTACACCTCCAAAGTCCTCCTTAAGGGTCGATTTGCTCAAACCCCGTCCGTAGCATATCTCTACTAAAAGAATCATGCTTGTCAAATGCGTAGTCTGCAGATATAATAATTCGTAAACGGAAACTTTTCTCTAAAACGCATTTGCAACCCTCTTGGGTGTCGATTTCCACAAAACTCACTCTTAGCAAATATCTACTAAAAGAATCATGTTTTCCAAATGTCTTTACATTTGGCTAGCATGATTCTTCTGTGTAGAATTCTTATTCACTGTAGGTCTAGTGATTCTGAAATGGGAATTTTTCTCTAAAACGCTCTTGCAATCCTCTTGGGTGTCGATTTCCTCAAAAACCGTTCTTTGCGTATCACTACAAAACAAAAGGAGTATGTCTGAGAGATTTCAAGTCTGTAGTTGTAATAATTCCAGAGATCTCGTGATGTGTGAGACATTAAATGAATCAGTGAGAGCCACTTTTCTCCTATATATATATATATATATATATATATATATATATATATATATATATATATATATATATATATATAATATAGACAGATTTGTCATTTGATTTTATTTCATATTTGATATAGTTAATTTTAATTATTGTAAAAGAACAACAGAAAAAAAAACCTATAGGACTGTAAGTCTGAAAGTTTGCGTTTCGAAGTTCAGAAAGGAAATTTACTCAATGAAAATTCTAACTTCATATTCAGTTTATTAATAGTTATTGTAAAATATTCTAATGTAGATATGCTTGGAAATTAATTACTATGTGGATTCTCTTATTCCTTGTGAATCTATTTCACAAGGAATAAAATAATCCACATTGCAATCAATTTACAAGCATATCTCTCTACACAAGAATATTTTACATTAACTATTTATAGTAGAACGTCGTTTATGCGAACGTTTATTATCCGGAGCGTCAAATATCTGGACTAGTTTTTTGACAACAACATGTACTTTATATGAATACATTTTCGAATAGTGTTGTTTACAACAATTGTTTCACGTGAGGCTGAAAAGTGGGGGTATAACCCAATGTGTGGGATATTTGGGGAATTTTAGTCGTGTGATTTGGTAAATATCTGCGTGGAATATTAGGTCAGTTTGTTTCCAAGTGGAAGGTGTATACGTGCTCTTTTGTTGAGTTATGAACTGCTATGGCTTGGAATTCAAAACAGAAGCGCAACGTCTTGAACATAGGGTCAAAACTTTAAATATTGAACCGTCTCATGATGGGATAAAGTGAAGCATCTCTAGCATAGTTTTACGATGTTGGAAAGTAAACAATACCTGATATAAAAAAAAGCCGATAAATCATTTTATAATTTGCGTCAAAATTTGACTCTGAAGATGGCTCGAAGAAAAGGGAAACCATGAGGCAAGCAAACGATGTTGTTCTTGATCGTGCACTCTAGTTGTGGTTTTCACTAAGAAGGAGCAAAGGAGACCCGATTTTGGGACCTCTTTTGTGTGAAAAAGATCTGGAACTTAGCGAGAAATTAGACGGTTTTGGCTGATTTCAAAGCTAGCACTGGTTGGTTAAAGAACTTTAAATCTCGCCACGGGATGTGGGAACTGCAGATTGAAGGCAAATCATTGGCTGGCGATTAGAATTCTGCCCTCAAGTTGAAGGAAACATTTTTACATCATGTGGAAGAAGAAGGTTACTCCATAGACGACGTTTACAACGTAGACGAGACTGGAGTAAATTGGAAGGCTCTACCAATAAAGTCATTGGCTTCAAAACGAGAGTCCACAGCAACAGGTTTTAAAGTCAGCATGTGATGATTTTCAATATTTGGATCGCATTCGGTTTCGGTTATTTGAACAATCGCGTATCCGAACGGTGTCCGGTCCCAATTAATTCGGATAAACGATGTTCTACTGTATATTCTTTCTACGTGCACTGTGTGTCTGTGTGTGTGGGATTGTTGCCACAAGACCACTCCAAATTGAAAGTGGTTCGCCGCAACAGTTTTAGCTAACAACGGTAGTTAAGATTTAACAAATAAGTAGATAACAAGTGTAATTGCTTTCTTGATGGGAACACTTTTTAAATCTTTTAAGAAGATTTCTTGATTTACTTGAGTCACATAAAAACTAATGCCATAGAATTCGTTCACTGAATATATTATTGCGTATTAATAAACATTACTTGTAGTATTAATTAAATCAGATAAAGATTGCATGTTATTCGTGTACATGAAAATAAATAGGAAAAGCTCAACTACCAGCTTAAAAATTATTTCTGTTATTCCTCTAAATCTTTATTATGGCATCACTCAGTTAATCGAATTTCTTTCTCATTTACAGTTCCATTCCTTAGAACTTTTCTTAAAAGAGAAAAATTAGTACACATTAATATAAAAATGTAAATAAATTTTTACGAATAATTCTCAAAATTTCTGGAATTATTTTAATTTGTTTACCGTAAACTTCATACGTTTTATATTCGAATGATGCAGGGAATTTTGATAGAAAATCGTGCTCTTTCTCTTTACATAATTTAAGAGAGATATTAAATTATATCACACACATGCTATCCCCCATTTTAATCTATTTAACAGCATGAAGGTAATTTGTAATGGCTGGATTCCTAATTTATGTTTTGTTAAAAATTATTTAATGAAAATCCGAGATGCATTCACAAAAACTTTGCTGTATAGTTCTTCAAAATCAGTATTTTACACACAGCTAATTACTTTTTTCAATAACTTTGAAATTAGTATACACATATTTTATTGTATAACACTAACCTTTTTGAACACTTTCATTTGTAGCTCTTCTTTAAATAATTTTAAAGTGTAGCTCAAATAGGGTCTGAAAAACGATGTGGGAAATAGTTAGTTAACATGTAAGCTTTAATTTTATCTAGATTGCAAGAATCAGTATAGCTAATCCTTTTCCCTCAATGAAAAGAAATGCTTAAATATATTGTAGGGTTGGATACGTGCACTGTCACATCCCCCTCCCCCTGTTACTTCGAGTGGAGCAATCCACACTGACATCCGCCAGTAGTGCACGACAAAAAGGACTACACGGAAAATTACTCAGAAGGGTGCTAGCGCCGCTAGAAGAAAGACGTTCGTCTTTGTGGTGTTTAATATATCTCTTTATTCTTTTTATTTTGTTTAATAAATCATTATATTATACTATGGTAGTCATTTTCAGATGATATTTCATTCAAAAATTAATCTTAAAAAGGATAAATTAAGAATCCTTTTTTTTTTTCATTATTCGAAAATTGCCAAAAAAGTGTAAGTGGGGAAGGAATAAGACTTTTGATCTTCGAATAAACTTAGAGAACGAAGAATAATAAAAAGAAGAAAAAAGATTAATATCAAAATATAGCCTTTAGGTATTCATTGGCGCCATTTGCATCCAAGCTAAATTTTTTACCAAGCTTTTCGATAAGCAATTGATTTTGAGACCATCTTCCTTTCAATCTTGTAAAATCGTAATTTAATTTTTTAATTTAAAAATGATTCTGAGTCTCACGATCGGGTGCCACTTGTAAAACAGCTCTCAAAGAATTACAACAGCGGTTAATTCAAATCGTCTTTAATTTGTTATTTCTAAATTCAAACTCATTCACATTCAAATTGAGCACAGTTACAATTATATAAAAAACAGTTAATACTGTACAAAGTAACGAGAGGTTTTCGCGCGTGGCTACTAACATCTGCTTTCTTCACTGAGCTGGCAGGCTGACTGGTTAAGTGTTCACACGGCCAAAAGAGTGCGTATTATTTTCAGTCTTTTTGCCATTCGTTACAAAAATGTTTTTTTAAGCTTTCGTCCCTAAAGAATTTATATAAAATTGCAGAAGAACAGGGCAAATGTCTTTAAATATTCCTGGAGGGTATTTTGATTTTTTTGCTAAGTAGTAGGTGAGAAACCTATAAAATATTTTCGGAAGGCGGATAAGGTAAGATACAGTAATGACAGGCTTTTGTTATGAGCTTCAAAGAGCAGTGGAGTCCATGGTGGCCTAGTGGTCATAGTCACGGACTCATACCCAGGATGTCATGAGTTCAAGCCTAAAACCACTAAAGAACTCACCATACAGAGCGGCTGACGCGTGTTAAATCTGTCGAGGTTCAAAGTCATCATCGTCACTTGATCATGATGCAAAATTGTATCCTGGTTCTATAGAGTGTTTTTTTAGAGGTATAGAACTTTAAATGGCAATAAAACAACGATGTATTATTCGATTGACAGGAATTTTTTTTATTTGAAAGATAATCTTGTGGCATTACATTTTAAATAGGATTTCTGGCATAGGACTGCCACGGCTGGCTCGGATGTAATCCAATCTGGACGTCCAATTTTCGATGACTTTTTCAACATTTGTGGCCGTATATCGGCAATAACACGGCGAATGTTCTCTTCCAAATGGTCAAGCGTTTGTGGCTTATCCGCATAGACCAATGACTTTACATAGCCCCACAGAAAATAGTCTAGCGGTGTTAAATCACAAGATCTTGGAGGCCAATTCACAGGTCCAAAACGTGAAATTAGGCGGTCACCCAACGTGTCTTTCAATAAATCGATTGTGGCACGAGCTGTGTGACATGTTCCGCCGTCTTGTTGGAGCGACAGCTCCTGGACATCATGATTGTTCAATTCAGGAATGAAAAAGTTAGTAATCATGGCTCTATACCGATCACCATTGACTCTAACGTTGTGGCCTTCATCGTTTTTGAAGAAGGATTCCACCAGCCCATAAGGCGCACCAAACAGTCAGTTTTTCTGGATGTAACGGTGTTTCGACATACACTTGTGGATTAGCTTCACTCCAAATGCGACAGTTTTGTTTGTTGACGTAGCCATTCAACCAGAAGTGCGCTTCATCGCTAAACAAAATTCGCTTATGAAAATCGGGAACAACGGCAATCTCGTTTTGGGCCCATTCGACGAATCTACGCCTTGCTTGATCATATTTAAAATGTAATGCCACAAGATTATCTTTCGAATAAAAAAAATCATGTCAATCGAATAATACATCGTTGTTCTATTGCAATTTAAAGTTCTATACCACTAAATAAACACCCTTTATTAAAGTCTGTCCATCTAAAATTGAGCTAGACGTCGAAGGCTGTACTAAAATTTATATAATGTAAAAATTTGAAGATTAAGATATGAACACTCTTAAAAAATATTGTTCACGTCCCTTTGAAAACTGGCCACAACTAGGCAAGAATTTGTACTTTAATCTCATTGCTTATTTATTAAGATAACCCTGGTCAAACTATCAAACTAGTCAATGAAGCTTAAGGCAGTACAAGATGTAATTTTGCCTGAAGGCATTTATAAAGTTTGTAGATTAAATTTAATTTTTTAAAAATATAAAAAGAACATGTGCTTAATTGTTCTGTCCCTTATGTAGTGCGAAGTTATAGTCTTCCCTCCTGTATAGATTGTTGGTCACAAGTAAATGCAGTGGAGTACACAAGTTGTGGGGGGAGAGATCGAAAGTTTTTAATTACCATGGAGAGAATATCTCTTCGTCCTTTCGTTTACAAGTTTCTTGGATTGTAGCTCCATCCCTCCCATAAAAAGGTTTGAGAACTCCACTGAGCATATGATCGTCTTATGAAGACATTGATTTCAGATACATTAGTCTCTTTTGAATCTTCCTCGCCAGAAATGTGTTTTTAAACTTGTTGTGTATCATTATATTTCAGAGCAAAACTTTTTTCTGTTTTATTTTTTTTTTTATTAAAAAGATTCCAAACTTAAAAAAATTTGCTTATAAAACCTCAGAAAATGGGCTTTTAAAGTTTTTCCCCCCGGAAATCTCACAAATCGTCTAGAAATTTCTTCTTATTTTGTGCGGTTTTATTTCTTCTAATTGAACCAGTAAATTATTCTTATAATATGGGAGCTCTGGTCTATGAAACCAATCAGTATAGATTTTTTTTATTATTGCGGCCTGGGTCCAGTCTTTGAGAAACAGAGTTCACAACGGAACATCGAATATACATCAGACAAAGTTTCTATTGCTTTAGAGATTTCATGTATTTTTTTAACCGAACTAATTTTAAATTTATTTTTTGCAAACTATTATGTAACAAATGTAAGTAATACTTTTTCAATACATTAAGTTATTACTTTAGAAATGTTTTAAGTATATTTTCAGACATGTAATTATTATAAATTGTATTAGTTTATTCTTATGGGATTGTGGCTTATTAAGTTTTTTTTTTTTTATATATTTCTGGTATGTTTCCCAAAATATAATACTTGGATACTGTCACAGTAAACACTATCCATACATTTTAGCAGCATATACCCTTAATAATTCATATAAATGCATCGGTATGACGCTAGCCCTCGAACAAATAAAAAATACAAGAAGCGCTGCTTTTTGTCATGAAAAATAATGCTATAATAAATATTGCTCACAAAAGAGCTGAAACATAAGCCAGACTGTGGAATTATCTAGATAAAAATAATCACTTTTCTTTCATAATTTTCCAAACATATATTCATAAGTTATCCAATTACTTCGTGGTTTGATTAATAAAGATAATATCTATAACTTATTCTAAGTATATAAGGTTAACAAAAAAGAGAGTTTATAATTTTCTTTCTCCCCCCCAACACCACCCTTTTTTATAATTTGTTAATTGAAACATAAAAATAAACATAAGAAACTTAAAATATAATTAAATGTTTTAGGTATTCATTTTAATTCCAGAATGTTTTAATTATATGCTTAGTGGGAAACTAATATCTTTAGAATTAAATTGGTATTTTGTCTTTGTAAAATACTTTTAAACATTAGTTAGTACTAAAATTCATTTTTCATTGTTTGTAAACAAATAATGTCTAGTTTTATATTGTTTTTTCAGTGTACTTCAAAAGTACACTGCTGGCCATCGTAAATGCAACACCAAGAAAGACAAAAGATAGCACAACAAAATTTATTTAGTAGATAACATATTGACCAAGTATCAAATGATTAAATTTATAGACTTCCGTGAAGTGTGGTTCCTGTCAGAATCAGTAGGCAGAGTAGCCGCCATTGTTGGAGATCACCGCTGCCACACACCTCGGCATTGATTCAAAGAGACTTTGGATGTGTTCTTGCGGTACAGCAGATCAAGCAGATTCTACACGTTGCCAAAGTTGATCTGGTGTGGCAGCTGGGGGTGTTATCTGGGTCAATCGTTGAGCAACCATGGGCCACATGTTTTCTATCAGCGAAAGATCCGGATAGCGAGCCGGCCAGGGAAGCAATTCAATCTGGTGATTGACGAAGAACCTTTGAACAATGCATGCCAAGTGTGGTCGTGCATTATCTAGTTGAAATATGGCTGTGACCAAGCCCTGAAGGTAAGGAAGGGGAACTGGATCCAACACCTCAGAAAATGTAGCGCTGGCCGTTTAAAGTACTGGCGATGCGCACTACAGGAGTGCGAGAGTGATATCCAATAACGCCCCATACCATAATACCCGGTGCAGAACCAGTGTGGTGGTGCATAACGTAGCTGTTCAGCATCCTCTCTCCACGGTGTCTCCAGACTCGAATCCGACCATCGTGGTGTTGAAGACAGATGTGTGACTCATCAGTAAATACAACTTCATTCCATTCTGCCACCCACATCCTTCTTTCATCGCACTGTTGGTGGGGGAGACATCTGTGGTTCGGAGTCAAGGGTAGACCAAGCAATGGACGTCTTGTGGACAGACCGCTCTGCTGTAAACGGCGTCGAATGGTACGCGCATACACTGAATGATACGTTACAGACTCGATGTGCTGTGTTACGGTTCGTGATGTTACTGAGTGATCCGTCACTGCCATGCGCACAATTTGCCTGTCCTCACGTGAAGTGGGGCACTGAGGTGGATACGATCGACCACATCAGTCTGTCGTACCCTCCTTCATCCAACGGTCACATATCCGCATTGCAGTTGTTTGGTTTCGTCCAACACGACGACCGATTTCCCTGAAAGGTAATCCACACTCTTGGTAGACCACTATCCTTCCTCTGTCGAACTTGGATACTTTATCAAAAGCTGATCGCTGTCTTCTACGAGACATAACTCATCGTTTTTTGAAAAAACTACAAGAAAAACACAATTGCCGAACTTGAAATCGTCGAAATCTCCAGGCCTTCAATAGCGCTTTGAGGTGGTGCCAGAGGCGCGCGTGATGAGTGTCTGGGCTGAAATTCTAATCATTTGCATATCTCACCTCCGTTAATGCATGTTGTAAATTTCGTGTTATTTGCATGCTTCCTTCAGGGTGTTACATTTACGGTGGCCAGCAGTGTACTAGACCATTTTAAAAGATATGCGTTCAAGAAAAAAGAATGCTTATTTCTCATAATATATATAGCTTTTGAGCCACTTTGAATCCCTTTTCAGCCACAGAAATAAAGTAAGCTTCACATGATGATGTTCAAATTTAATTGTAGATTTAACACTAGAGCGTCGGAACACTAGAAGGACGATGTTAATTTGACACTGGAGCTTTGTTCTTCTTTCCGCATTTTTCCGGTGAATTTGAAAAATTTTCGTGACTTTTAACCATTTTCCTGGTGATTACATAGAAAAAGTTTTGTAGTTCTTAGTTAATTAAGAATGATTTTACAACTAAATATACCTAGAACGTCCGCTGATATCATTTTGACACCAAGGCAATTTATCATTATAAAACTGTCGTTCAACAAAAGTATTTATCGTTCAACAAAATATAGTCCACTAAGTAAATACTATTAGTAAAAAAAGCATGTCCGTGGTAGCCTAGTGGTTAGACCATCGGACTCAGGACTGGAAGGCCTGGGTTCGATGCCCGTACCACCAAATACCCTCCGAGTACACAGGGAGTACGTGCTCGTTAAATCAGTGGTTCCGAAAGTCTTGTGGGCTGAATCACGAGTGCAGGGAACTGGAGAAAATTTCCCTCCACTTCAGTTCCAAGCCTAAATTGGGAAGGTGGAGATAGATGGTGGCGGCATCTATCGTAATGTTCTATCGTCTCTTCGGGAATTTCACCGAGCTAAATCGTACTCTCACCTGTATGGTGCTAAAGGTCGACGACAGGCGTACATCAAGTCCATTCTCACGATGAATTTCGTGAGCCTCGATTTGACTATGTCAGACAGGTGGCATGAGGGACAACAACAACACAACAGTAAAACAAACTTCCCTCAGTCCTATCGCACATTTTTTTAACCTTGAATACAGTGTTATTGGGTTCATATTGGAAATGTATCAATAATACTTAAATTGTTATGTCTAAGTGTTTCAAAACAAAGTATTTGCTTATTTGCTCATAAAAAATTCATTCGACTTTCAAAATAAGTGCAAAGCAGACACCCTGAAAGGATGGCTCTTAGAAAAGGTTTAACCCCTGATTAAATTGCGAATTTGCTGAGAGAGCTTGCTGAGAACGAATTGGCTCTAATTTAGATTCCGATGAAGAAATAAGATTGAATGAAAGTGACTGCGGGGAATCTAAAGAAAGAAAATGTAATTGATAATATTACAGTAAATCCTGATACATATGTCGCTAGGGATAGTACAGAATAGATGCCGCATAATAGAAAGGTCCCTGGCAGATTTGCGACTCGAAATGTTTTGAGACAAAGCGGTGGTCTAACAAACTTATCAAACATAATGTGGATGTCAGTTTTTTATCATATAAAGGGTCATAATATATGATAATTACATGAAATAATATTAAAAAGTCATAAAACTAAACCCTACTGAACAGCAGTCCTGCAATTATTTAGTTAAAACAATTACTTCATAAAGGTAATTAATCTGCAGAGGATTCCCTCTCACATAGATCTAGAGGGAAATGAGATTGCGGACACTTTGGCCAAGGCTGGCGCTTGCGAGGTATCAGAGCCGTCAGCACCCCTCAACTTTTTGGAGATTTTCTCTAGAACTAAACACGAGAATAAGACCGCTTAGATTACCCCCAGAGCACCATTGGTATCAGTGTTCTCGTCCTGGAGGCTCTCTGGCTCACGGTTTTACAAGACAGGATCAAACTGTTCTAGCCCGCTTTCGAAGTGGCCATATCAAAACAATGAAATTTTCCGAAGGACTCAAGAGCTTTGAAATGTTCTTCTAAGCCGGCCATGACTGCTTATATCCTCGAGTGCCTAGGGCTTACCAAGCAGGACTTAGCAGACGTTCCCTTGCTGGTGTTTTTATTTTTTATTTTACAAATGCCAGGCCATTGACCATCAGGTCATTAGGCAACGGGCGCTCCAATACCTTTTTACAATGCAGTTAAGATCATTCAGTGCAGAGCACTCGTCCAAATGAGCGGCAGTCATGTCTTGTCCAGTGTCACACAAAACGCAAATAGGTGAAGTCCCTAAATTAAAAAGAAACAGATGAGCACAAAGGCAGTCATGTCCGGTTAAAAGTCTAAATTTAGCCACAGCAGCAGCACGAGGAGAACTTGGAATACCGTGGGATTTTTTACATAGTGTACTCCAAGGCTTATCACGAGCAACACGAGAAGCTGTAAGGCGAAATGATTCCCTAAAAATCCTTTTAATTTCCAGTTTGGCGGAATGAAGTGTCAGGTCTCTGCGAAAGTTCTGAAGGATACCCGTTCCCTTTTTTGCCAAAAAGTCTGCCCTCTCATTTCCCTAAAGACCACAGTGGGATGGTACCCATTGAAAGACGATCTTTCCTTTTATCTTTCCCAGCAGTTCTCTACAGTTCTGCACACGTAAACAATTATTCTCATTATAGTTGGACAAAGCCTGAAGGGCAGAAGTAGAATCTGAAAGAATTACAGCTCTTTCAATGGGGGGGGGAAGACGAACAGCAAGTTGCTGAAGAGCTATATGTATAGCTTCAACCTCACCATCAAAGTGAGTTGTCAAAGGGCGGCGTGTAAATAGAAGGAGAAGAGGTGACTAAAACACCAATGCCAGCGCTTTGGGCAAAGTCCAAGAGTGAGCCATCTGTGTAAATGTGAAGCCACTCATCCGGTGGGAAGCGGGTATTGATAGTTTCCAAAGCTATAGCGTGAAGAGCAGTTGGACTTAGATCACGTTTTCTCACATTCAGAACAAGGTCCAATCTGATGTCGAGTATTGCGTAGTCGAGTGGGTTAGCAAAAGACAGTAATTCAAAGGGCACATCATTACTGACATTATATTGAATGTTCTCACGAACACATTGAATAAAGCCCTTTTGAGTCTTAAGATTACGTCTTCCATCAGAATCATAGTCCCGCCACACACAGAATGAATTATTTGGGAGTCTAATAAGTCTATTGAAGAGAATAGCAGCATTCTTCTCAATTATATTAGTGAATGGATGAAGGTCGCAAAGTAACTGCATGGCAAGTACTGGAGTAGTTTTAACTCCGTTTAACTCCGCCAGTGATCATGCGAAGGACTTGGTTATGGAAAGTGTCAAGAAGTTTTCCAACGTTCTCTGAGGCAGAGATCAGCACCTCATTGCAATAATTTAGAACTGGTTGAATATATATGTCTTGTAAGTTGTATTTAAGGTATCCCTATTGCATCCCCATTAAACTCCGGTCAATCTTTTAAGAATGGAGAGTCGCTTTCTTGCCTTAGAAACAACAAGCTCAGCATGTTTATTCCATTTCAATTTGTTATCAAGAGCGCAACCCAAATAAATTGAAACATCACTCTGTTGAACAGGCATACCGTTATAAACCAATTGGGGACTGAATGGTTGTCTATTTAAAGTGAAGAACTGACAAGTAGTCTTCTTTAGGTTTACAGTCATATTATTTTCAATACACCAAAGGTGTAATCTTTCAAGGGTTAGATTTAGGATGGTATTTAGTTTGGACTGATCCCTCTTTCGTGTGCTGCGCCAGATGGCAAGGTCATCCGCAAATAGAGCCGTATTGGTCAGTCCATCAGATGCCAAGAGATCAGGGAGATCATTAATAAAGATGTTGAATAAGATAGGACTAATCACAGTGCCTTGGGGCAGGCCAGTTTCACTTTGTTTTAAACTGGAAATAGCATTTCCAAAACGGACGGCCGAGAAACGCTGAGAAATGAAGTTCCTTATCCACATAAGCATATTATTGCACACACCCAGGGTCTGCAATTTTTGAATACATTTAAGCCTCCAAACTTTATCAAAGGCTGCTTCAAAATCCACAAATAGGGCAAGAGCAGAGTGTCTCTGATCAAGGGCGTCCTTGATGGACTGGCCAAGAAAAACAACTTGTTGGTTTGTGGACTGACATTTTCTAAAGCCAGCCTGAGAAGAGATCAGGAGATTATTAGTTTCGAGGTACCAGTCGAGTCGAGAAGTGATCATTCTTTCCATGACCTTAGATAAGATACTTGTTAGTGAGATGGGGCGATAACTGTTTAAATCATCCAGAGGTTTGTTCTTTTTAGGAATAGGAACAACTATTGCCTTCTTCCAGATTGCAGGCACACCATACTTCCAGCTATGGTTATACAGTGTCAAAAGCACAGAAAGTGCATTACAGCCAAGGTGTTTCAAAAATTCAGGGTGAAAATTATCTGGTCCGGGACTCTTAGCACACCTTATGTGCCCAACAGCCTCTCTTAGCTCTGAAATACTAAAATTTCGATGGAAAATCTCATGTCCATGAGATTGAGACGAAGCAATATTACGGATTTCTCGCCCAATAATTTTCTGTCTGGTCTTAAGACTCTTTTTAGGCGTTGTTTAGTTGAATAAAATGAATTAAAGGAGTTGGAAATATCCATGTCGTTAGTTAAAACACGATTACCGACTCTCAAAGGTTCCGTCGAAGAAGTATTCGCCCTATTCTGAATCTTGTTACAAAAATTAAAAACCTTTTTTCCATCCTTCCTGTAATCGAATTTTGTTATAAAATTATTGAAACAATTACGTTTCGCGGTAAGAATTTCCTTTCGAAGGAGAGGCGACACTCTTTCTCCAGTTTTGGACATCCTCTGGATTTTTACTTTGTTCAGCAATAAAACGGGCAGTAGAAGATTTCTCTTTAAAGCAGCGAGATTTTCATTCCAAAAGGGTTTATAGTTAAACTGCTTGCCCCTAGAATCCATTTCTTAGCAGTTTCAAAGATAATTTTTACAAATCTGGAGAAAACTCTATCGACGCTTTCACCGGCCTTACAGAAACTCGAAACGGATTCGAAAATAGTCTCGTTTTCCAAAGTAAAGTTCTTCCAGTCGGCCTTGGCGAAATTCCATCTATTTCTAAAGGGTCTCTTTGAAGAATTACTTGTGTCAAAACCAATCCCAGTAATAATCATGTGGTGGCCTGAGACAGGATCGCAAATGACTTTTTCTACATCATCAGCGATATCCGCGGAAGCTAAAGTCAGATCTGGGTTAGTACCATTGCCATTGTAGTGCAAGTAGGTTGTAATATCTGAGTCATTATACAAAAGTTCCATTTGGTCAGCGATCAAAAGATCTTCCATTACCTTACCAGCGGAATTCAGATCACTGTAGTTCCAGCGCTTGCTGTGAGCATTAAAGTCACCGCATAGTATTGTTTTACTGGTAAAAGTCAGGAGGCTAAAGTCAAGCTTAGTGTTACCAGGTGGGCTGTAGCAACCGTAAACTTTGAAGTGTCTCTTCCGCTTCCATACATCCAATTTGATGATTTCAGCACCATTATAGGAAGAGAGACTACTAATTTCATGAAAATCCGAAATCAAGTCTTTTCTAATACCAACGAGGATGCCACTGGCAATCCTTCTCGATTTAGGTAGGATTTTAGTGCAATAAAGTCCAAAAGTATGAAGTTTCAATGAATCATGAGACAAATTAGCTTCAACAATAATGAAGACATCAATATCTTGAGAAATTAAAATAGACATAAACTGTGTTCTTTTTTCATGAGAGAAACCACCAGCATTCCATTGTAATATTCTTAGCCACTGCTGATCCTTAAAAGGACGGTTAGCACCATAACTCGAATGCATCACAAAACGAGAGGAGAGCGGCAATCGCTGTAGCAGATTTAGCGTTAACCAGGGTGCACCACGAGGAGGCCTGCTACGTTACACCCCTCCCTTGCTGGTGTTGGACTTTCTGAAAGTGTACGTTGTCATGGACCAGGTCTAGCACTGCTGTCCAATGGGGGCGTGCAGCACAACAACAACAACAACTTCATAAAGTTTGTGCATGCAGGCACTTACAAAAGCACTTACGTATTGTCCCGCCGACTAGTTTCGTCAAATTAAAAGATGTTGCAAGCCAATATACAGCCGATAGTAGAAACCGTCCCCACGAACGTTCGAATACATTAATAATATCGATGATAAAATTTGGTGACGTTTTTTTAATTGAAGATGTCTTTTCGTATGGCGAAACTGATCGACGGTAGAAAATGGAAGTACCGTAAATTATCATTTGAAATGGAGATAAAAATATCACTAACTCTTGAGCACAAAATTTAGACAAATTAATATGAGTTTAGCACAAAATGATCTTACTTGTTATCACACTTTCTGACAGCAAACACATGAATTGAAGTAAGACTGCAATCTTATTGCTATCACCACCCATCTGGTATAGAGGTTAGCAACACTGACTGCAGTGCCGTAGGGTCTGGGTTCGAATCCCGAAGAATGCATGGATGTTTGCAAATGTATAGTGTCTGTACAGCATGGGGGCTTTAAATATTCGTCTAGCCTCATGTCCTCTTGTTAAGTTGGTGGAAAGGGAAGTAAGGTGGGAGGCCCCTGAGCAACTCCACACCCCGTGTGTTCTCCCTCAAAATTTGTGGTGGAACTGAGCCAAAACGTACTGTTGCATGCCTGGTGCTCAAAACTACGGTTTTTGACAGGCGTATATCCATTCCCTTGATTCTATGAATTTCGTGGGCGACAATCAGGTGGCATAAGCAACAACACACGCAGTATTGCTATCACTAGAAATGTCTTGGTAATCGTCTTCAGGCTTCATTGGTGAAATTTTTTTTCTAATTAGCTAGAGGATTCGAACACCACAGTTTAGCATCTTCTAGTTGTATATCGTTCATAGTTTTCTTATTCGTCGCGTTTGGTACTGTGATTTAGATAGCTTGATATTCGCAAAGTAGACAAAATTCAGTATTGGGGTTATGAAATTCGAAGAAGTCACACAAATGGAAATCACTTTAAACTCCTAGTCACTGATAGATATTGAGTCGATCGTGTTAAATAAAAAATGTATAAATAGAAAGTTCATGTAAAAAAAATTGGCTATAAATGTACAGTTCAACTTTGTGGTATGAATGCAAGAACAAATAAAAATATTTGGAGAAACAGAGAAAAAAAGGAATATTAGTGACGAAGTTAAAATACTCTCATTTGGGAAAACTTTAATGAGAAAATATATTATTACATTGATCGGGGTTCGGGAATTTTATGCAATCAGTTGCAAAAAGCAAGATATAGCTCTTCATTCAATATAAATTAATTACACTATTTTAAGCATTCATTACTCAAAATTCGTATCAATATTTATGCATTAATATTTTTCTTAAAATAATTAAACGACTAATAATCCATTTCTGCGAAAAGAAAAAAATTAATCATGAAAGGTATAAGACCGAATATACAGTTCTATTACTTGTATCTTTAAAGCTGTTTTGAGCTACGATATAAATAAGAAATAGATTCCCAAGCTATTTTTCTAGTATTACATTAAATTATTTTTTTCCCATTTCCGTTTATTCGTTATGTTATTTTAATTACTTTAAAAATATTTAATAAATAAAGAAGTCGAATGAAAAAGATATTTTTCATAACGTAAGACCCTATGAAAATATTTTCTACCTTTTAAATTCTTGAAACTTGAGATGGTCTTTCCGGATTATCTTAGGTTATCTTCACTCTCATATTGCATGTTATTATGTTTATGGTTTTGATCACTAGAGAAAGATATTTACATCGAAAAGTTATGTACAATAAAAATTGCTTTTGACAAGACTCTGCTAAATGTTAAAAGGGCTTTCTTAATAAAGGAGATGGATATTTAGTGAAATGCTTGTAAACAAAGCTTGATTTTAATTATTCGTAAACATCAAGATGTTATGTTTCTTTAGTTTCTATAAGTTAGTTTAAGTAGTTAGCAAAGTTTTCTGTCAACAATTTTAGGTATAGCGTGCCAATTAGAGTGATTAAGCAAATCTCAAACATCTCTTTCAAGAAGGGAACAACTTCCATAAGCTATAAGACTTTGTAAATGTACTCAGTCCTCTCTCCTTTCAATTTTCCAAAGTTTTATTCTTTTCCATTGCAATTACATGCTTTTATAAACGGTTGGCAAACTTTTCTATTTAGCTTCGATGCAATTTAAGCTATGCAGGCTTGTTTCCAACGCTAATTAGCCCTGTTGTGATAGACAGCATTATATATATATCTGTACTTTCCATGAATTTATTTTGCGAAACACGTGAATTTTTCCTTCTTTTCATTAGTTTCAACCATTTATTAATCTTTATTGTTTAAATATATAGTCTTCTATGAAATGGCAAAAAGTTGGATAGTTATAAAAATGTCAATTGCTTTATTTTGAGAAGATATATTATTTCAAATTTATTTTACAACATGAAAGAATATTATTGATTTCTCAAACTCAGTTTATATTTTTGTATCTTATTTTAATAATATATCAATTGAGTCATGGCATTATTAATTCAGTAGCTTATACGCATCTCTAGATTACGCTATGTTCATCTTTGAACAGATAAAAATAAATTTCAATTAATTCTAAAAGCAAATGTTAATTTTGACGATTTAGACCAAAATAAATTCTTTCATTTGAAATTCGAATTTAAAGAAATTTATAAAAGATAGCATTAAAGTACATTGAATGGTACTTACGCATTATACCGTCGTTCAATCTCATCAAGTGCTGGATTCTACGGGTGTACAAGATTATTCTTTTGTACATGTGTGGAAACAGTTTGCCTGCATTTGCTGCATATTGGGCCATTTGGCGACGCCTTTTCATGTAAAGGTGTAATACGTTAGTATTCATTTCAAATATCTGTATCATTAGAAAGGGATATTCCGAATATAAAATTGATAAAAATTTAAATTTAGCCAAAGTATATTTTTGGAAATAAATTAAGAAATCAGAAAAATTGACTTTTTTTATTCCTCCTGTATAGTTAGTTACAGATTACTCACTTTGTCCAGTAAAGCATTACAGGGAAGAACAATAATGAAAAATAAGGCCTGATGCTCCAAGTAAAATAAAACTGGTCTCAAAGTTCCTGACGTAGCGCAGTTGGAAGTTTGAGGGTGCATGAGAATCTAACTATGATGATTTCTCTTAACCTGACCTGACTAAATCCGTCCTAAATATATTTGTCTTTTAATAAAGTGTCTCTTAATTGAAATATAAGGGTTGCCCACACACACACACAAAATAAAAGTGAACAAGTTGAATAAAAAGAATACCTTTATTGGAATTGAAAGTAAATCACCATGGACGTTGTAACACACAGGTTCCACAGTTTCGACAGTAGGTCTATGCCTTCGCTGTAGAAAGATTCTGGTTGATTCTCGAGGATGTCCTGCATAGTTTCCTTTACCTCATTGTCCGAATGAAAACGTAATGCTCTCTTCAGTGGATAAAAAGAGTGGAAGGTTTCAGGGAGACAAATCCAGGCTGTACGGTGGTTGTTCGAACACTTTTGAACGGACTATTTTTAAGGCTGTCTGGCCTCACAGAAGATATTTGGCCGGAATTGTCATATGGCACATAAATTTAACCAATTTTGCATAAAATAACGAATAAAGTTAGAACCATTTTTCTGCTAAAAGTTCCTTTAAATCTTGCTTGCTAGAAATATGTTACGGATCGATTGTTGCTGGAAATAATTCTGAAAATGTTAAAAAGGATTAAAGTTTAGACTCTGAGTAGGGACTATAATGATATCATAATTATGATAGATGTGTTGCATTTCTCAGTTTAAAAACGACAACAGGAAGCTTCGTGCGGTTATTGTCATACAATTTAAAATACCTTGAAATTTTCAAATTGCTTGCGCTTAGCTGCAGTTTTATAAGAAAGCCAAAATAAATATGTTTTTTGGACGATAATTTCGTATTTTATACTGTCAACTAATTCCTTCAAATGAAAGACTTTGCCAAAGTCTTGAAAAAAAGGCGCAAGCCAATAGTGAAGAGCCGTCCCCGTGCATATTTCAAAGCTATAATACCAATGACACCATTAGGAGGCGGCTTTTGAATTGGCAATTTTTTTGGCGAAAATTAT
Source organism: Trichonephila clavipes (assembly GCA_019973935.1). Taxonomy (NCBI): domain Eukaryota; kingdom Metazoa; phylum Arthropoda; class Arachnida; order Araneae; family Nephilidae; genus Trichonephila; species Trichonephila clavipes. Next base: position 37,112 of record BMAU01007109.1, on the reverse strand, counting down.
GAACGGTAAAATAAGTTAAAAGTACCTTTTATTGTACATATATTGTATACATATATATATAAACCAAAATTATTAACAATTAAAAGACGTATTGTGCAGGTACACAACCTTTTTTGCAGCCGGGCCGCAACATGAAGATTAATGGAAAAACCAAGACAATATTGGACACCTAAAATGAGGAAAATTGATTAAAATATCAAACTTCATTTTTGGTTTTAATACTATACTAATCTCTAGCAAACACACATAGAAAATATTTCGGTATTACGTATTTTTCCCGAGTTATGGGGTATTTCCTTTTATCCATGACCAAGCTCCTAGTTTACATTCTACTGTCATACAAAAGTAGCTACATTGCTGTTTGATAATATGATTTTTTACTTTTGCCAAAGTCTCTCATATTTTTATTTCAAATATTATTTTATCGAGTTTCAAGAAAGCAAAGAGAAGTTTTAACTGAATTCCAGACTGAAATCAGTGTTGTTTATAATTAAAACTCAGTTTTATGCATAGTCCCTACTCATTTCACTTCTTTATTTCACTGTTTTTTGTCATTACCCACCGTTACAGTAACAAAGGGAAAAGAAATTTTGCAATTCGTACCCTTGCGACATCGACAACAAAATGGGTATATCTGATTGCTTGATTGATAGAATTTCTCGCTAGATTTTTAAATAATTGAAATAGATAGCGCTATTCCAGTGCTATATATTCTAGTTCTTAAATATTTGGATTGTTTAGTGCAATGAGCAATAAGTGGGTCACTCAGAAATGACCGCCGGACCACAGGTTGCGTATCGCTGGCCTATTGTTATAGCTACCAATTCATTGTCATTCCTGACAACTTTTTTAAATTAAAGAAATACAATCTCGTGTAAAGATTTGTTTCTGCCTGTGGGTGCCACTGCTCAATCAAAATAATACAACAAAATACAATACGGTACAAATATTTTTCAGGAACATATCCTTTAGTGTCTTAAGCTGTTCTTTGCAAAACTTAGCATAATTTTTCTTAGAACATTTTTTGTTTTTTGTTACTATATGTGTATTTTTTAAAAACAGAATTTTCTTTATCTTTTTTCAGTATCCAATTTAAATTTCACTGTGCTAGTTTTAGAATTTTTTTTAAACTTTCCTGCAATCCATTTCTTTTTCATTTTATAAGAAAAAAATTTTTGGTTGCTCCAATCTCAGATTGTTTTCAACGCTGTCCATTTCCATAAATTCCTTTATTCTTTCCTCCTATTATTTCTTTCTATTATTTTCCTTTCTCTATCCATAGCATTAACTTTACTGTGTTTCAAATTTCCTACAATAGGTGATGAATTAAATTACCATTTTTATCCTTGATTTATATCCAGATTTCATATCAAATGAAATATTTATTCATAATAATTTTCTGTGGATGGAGTATATGATATAATGATAATATTTGTTTAAAATTATTGTTAAAATACTGTGAAAGAGGTTTACATGATGATGTTGCAATATTATATATTTAAAGTTTTCATTTAATATTTAATATTTTCCCAAGACATTTCTGTGATATCAGTTAAAGATTAAATACTATTTAAATTATTGCAACCAGTTGAAAATAGGACTCTTCCCTACACATTATTTAATAAAAACTAAAATATTTCATTTTTAACTAGTTTTCTTTTTAATTAGATTAGCATTTTTTAAATAACTTGATGTGAGTTACACACACATTCATTAAGTATAGTTTTGAGAAATTGTGTATTGGAATATCGGTTCTCATTTTCTGAATATTCCTTAAGTGGTCAAATATTTGGCTTAATTCACATACATTTGCTTTTTTTTGTTGCAGCAAATACTTCCGTTGTTATTCGGCTGGGTGGCGTAGTTGGTTTGGTACTACCTTTGTACGCCTTAGGTTGCGGTTTAGACCCCAACCATGATACAAAAAACCTACAGAGTACCTGTCGTATGATTATGGAGCATGTAAAAGATCTCTAGAGTACCTGCTTGGCTTGGGTTTGAATCTTCAGAGCTCATGCACTTCCCTCTAGCGAGGAAACTGGTCATCAAAATACTTGCGGTGATTGGTATGCAACCTATAAGGTTTCGCACTATATATATATATATATATATATATATATATATATATATATATATATATATATATATATATATATATATATATATATATATATATTGACGAAATTACGAGAAAACTCGAATTTTATTGTCAGTTGTATCAATGGATAAAGTAAGAAATATCGCACTGAAATGTTAATTTTATTCGTATAAATGCTACATTCTTGAAAATAACGATTTAGAATATGTTTGATATGCTTTATTTAATTACAGAGAAAAAATCAAATGAATTTCTGAAGAAACATAAAAATCAGGAAATGTGCAATGTTTAATTAGACAACAGGGCAAAAAAGGAATTTTAAAAGATGAAAATATATTAAAGATAGAGCATTACTTTCATAAAAATATAGTAAAGGTTTTAATACTATATTTAACAAAAGTTTCTTGTTTATGATCATGGTGACTACGTTTAGAATCGTAATTTTGAGAAAGCGCATTAATGAAAATTTTTTAGGTATATAAAGTCAGTTGAATTAAAGTATACATATAAAACTGCTTTAAGGATATTATCACAAGAAAAAAATATTTAAATACAATATTTTGGCAAAAAATGAAGAAAGAATGACAACTCTTAAGACAGTCTTCTTTTATAACAATTGGTTTCATAATAATAATTGTATTTTATCTAACATAGCTAGGATTTCTATAAAGAGGCTGTTTTAAGGTTTGGAAAAATTCTTATTATTTTCAAAATTTCAATCGAATGAAATAATAACCGGTGTTTTTTGTTAAACTTTCTTTACTCTAATATATAATAAAATATAAATAAGTCCACTTTTAAATTAGATATTTCAAAAATACCAGTTCAGCCTCGGTATAGAAGTCCTAGCTATGTATAGGCAAAATATTATTATTATAAAAACAATATTAAGAAAATATTTTAAAACTGGCATTCTTTCTCTTTTTTTTTGACAAAAAAAATGAATTTCAATAATTTTTTCTTATAATAATATTCTTAACATATTTTTATATGTTTATTATAATTTAAATGACAATAACGATTAAAAATTACAATCCTTTTATACGCTTTTTCTATATTGCGTTTCGAAGATTTTTAGTTACCTTAATATTACGTGATACACTCATGTCCAAAATTAAGGTCACAAACATAAAATCTGGGAAAACTGATGAACTATTTACTATATTGCCACGAAATTTGGCACAGAGACATATTACAATGCCAAACTGAATATAGCAACATAACAATGCGGGAAGAGATTTTATTTGCCAATTCAGGTACGAGTCACATCAAAAAATGTGAAATCGTGAATCAGAGGTAAAGCATTTACTTCGGAAAAAGTCTATCTAATATAGAGAGTGACCACTGTGAACAACTATACAAGCTTCACAAAGAGCAGGCATACTGTTTATGATGATGCCAATAAACATTTCTGGCAAAAGGCCTATTTTTCCAAAAGTGGAACTTTTAATTCCTGGTAGGTGGAGGGTCTTGGGAGGGAATTTATGCTGAGAAATGTTGTAACGAACTCTAGACCCCTTCTAAAACTCTAGATGGCAACGCGGACTGATCCGAGCGAGAGTCAGTCGCCTTTTACCTCTCGACGAGAGCAGTCGGAATCTGTGAGCTCCGCCCGTGAGCGCAGTGTGGATATCTGGAGACGGTGATTTCCTCTCGACAAGAGAGGCAAAGATTTTGTGTGCTCCATCCACGAGCGTATAGAAATTTAGGAGGTGAGTGATTTTCTCTCGACAAGAGAAATTATATTTAGCCCCATCAGCGAGCGTAAGGAATGACCTCTCTGCAAATGTCAATCAGATCGCTAATGATTTCTACTTAAAAGTGTAAATATTGTACAAAATTGTATATGTCTGTGAATTGTCCTGTGTGTTTGGGAAATAAATCTACAAAAGACCAAATAAGTGTCATCACTTAGATGCTTAGGACGTTACAATGTCTTTTCCTACATCATACCAAACATATTCAATAGAAGTGTGGTTCGGAGACCTCGAGGGTCAATCCATACGGCGAATATCTACTCTATCATGAAATTAATCAACAATGTGAGTTCTGCGTGTCCGCACACAATCGCCCATGAAAATGTAGTCTGGGCTCATAGCTCCCAGAAAAACCTCAAATAGGCTTTCAGAATATCATTCCTATAGCACTGTTAGTTGACATCACCAGCATCGAAAACGTAGTGTACGACTACCCAGTATTATGCCACCACACACAAATATTCCTTTGCCAACAAATCTGTAGAGTTTTGTTACATAGGATGGAAGAAAACGAGCACCACATTTTCTCTCCAGGTGAACACTCAGCGAAAATCACTTTGGCTGATACATTTTGACTCAGCTCAGAAAAGAACCCCCCCAGCCCCATTCTAGTGGTGTCCATGACTGACGTTTTAGAGCTCCACAATATATCCAGTCTTTCCAGCTGGATACAGTCAAAGGGACGCACCATACTGGCAGCCAGGTGTAAAGGCCAGTCTCTGCAAGACGGCTGTATATGTTTACCTGGAAATTATTCTTGCAGACCCGCAGCAAGGTGAAGAGTATACTGAGGAGCCATTTCCCGCCTATGTTGTAGTGCGCTTAATGCTAAGTAACGATCCTGTGCAGATGTCGATGCTCTGTGGTGAACTTGGCCGACCTTCCTGGGTAGAGTACCCCTTGTTTGGAATTGATTCAATAACCGGGAGATCCCTTTCGGTCTCCCGGTTCAGGTGATTTGTAATGGTCAAGCCACCTTCGCTTGAGACTGACCTTTATGTCTGCTAACGCTCTCTACCTCAAGGAATCGTCTAAACGATTATGAGAAGTCATTCTTACTGCCAGTAGATTGTGACCGCGGTAGCCGAGTGGTATACGTATCGGACCATGGCTTGCTTTGTCACGAGTTCGAGCCCAGTACCACTAAAGACCCGCCGTGTAGGGCAGCTATGCCCATTAAATCTGTCGAGAGCTGAAACGTCCTCCTGTTGGTGTGGTGTGGTAGTTAGGAGAGGGAGGTGCCAGCTCAGGTGTCGTCCACGTCACTTGACCATGGTTCAAAATTACGTGGTCCGTCGCCAAAAGCCCTCATGTAGCTGAACAGTGCGACGTTAATATTCAATCAATCAACTGCCAATAGATTAACTTGGTTTTATTAAAGCAATATTCAGAAACCTGGAGGCAGTCTCAATCCAGTATTTCTGCAAAAACTAACTCTAATAGCATCTTTTCCTAAACCGACTGTCGATATTGTACTACCCGTTCTTCGAAATATATAACATATAAATTCTATCAGTTTTCCTGGAGGTATTTGAAAATTATAACGAGAAAAACACGTTTGTGACCTAAATTTTGGATATGTGTATATATAAGTAAGTATTGTTCCCCTTGGGCGAGATAACGTAAATAACCATGAATCATACGCAAACGCAAGATTTATAATAGATTTATTTATACAACGAGTAATATCAATAAAATTCAATTAAATGATAGACAAGTGCAATATTGATAAACATTTAGTAAAAGAGAGCATAAAACGTAGTTAGGGATATGGTCTAGTTGAATGTTTGCAGTTGATAAAGATCAATACTCCGTCTTTATGGCTTTATTAAAGCTCATAAAATCAAATTATGAATCATAATGAATAGAGATCATAAGCATTGTGTTAAGTCTTGTTAAATTTTGTAACATCAAAATAGCATACTCCAGATTTCTAAAGTGATGAATTTTGATAACTATTTTCAGTGTATTGTAAATATATTGGTGAATATATTTGATTTAAAATGGGGGCAAAAGAAGAGTGTAATAATTTTTACGATAATATAGTTCAGAGAATTTATCTCATTATTAGCAATTAAAGTCAGTGTTTCCCAAAGTGTGGGGCGCGCCCCCTTGGGGGGCGCAATGACCCTACAAGGGGGGCGCGAGCGTATCGAAAATTTAAAGATTTTTTTAAAAAAAATAACCGGAAAGAGAAGTAAAACAAAATGCTTTAGTCCATAATAAAAAAAATACACACAACAACACTGACATAATTTATGTTCATTATCTGGCTTTTTTCCGTCATCAAATAGCTATCTTTGATCCCAAAACCAAATTAAAGAAAAAAAAACATTGTTTTATTTGCTGTATTTCCTCAATGAGAGATTTTTTTATTACGTTTTAACATAAAATATTACTCGTTAAAAGAAAAAACGAAACCCAGACCCTGAGAAAAATTATAAGAAGATAAACAATTTACCACTGTAATTATTATTGAAGTACTGTACATTAGTTGTAGAAAAAGAAAAGGAAGTCATGATTCACTTTTCAGCCAGGCTGCATAGTACGTTTGCTAATCATTTGATTGACCTTCAATCTTATGGTATGGTTATTCAATATTAGTTCCCTCCCATCTTTTATGCGTTTGCTTTTCGCTTAGGGAATCTGTAAATAATTGAGTTTTGCGATATTTGGAAAAGAATTGATTGGTTTAACATTTCTGTAGGATAATTGAAAAGTGTCTGATTTGCGTCCTTTATTATGGTCTTGTACTTTTGAATCATTTTAGTTCAGTTTTATTGGATTTTTCTCAAAACATCAAAGAATTTAATAGTCCCTTGAAAGAAGGTAAGTATACTTTCTATAAATTAAAATATTCACTAGAATTCCGATTTGTATCGTGTACAGTAAAAATAATTCTAAACAAATGATTGGGGTGACTGAGTCCCCCCACTACCATCAATGTTAGTATCGAGTACGCACCTGCTCCCGGGTTAAAACATTTTGAAGTCTTCTCGCTTTAAATGTTAAAAAGTAACACAATTATTCTTCATCGGAATTTTATATTCTTTTTCATAATTTAACATTAATTCTAAATGCTAATTGTGTGAGGTTTGAAATTACAGTTCTTTTAAACAGTTATTTACAATTATAGCATTTATCTTAAAAAAATCATTTTACATTTTTGTATACAATGTCGTGCACACAGTTTTACTCTCCTTACAGTTCAGCTATTATATCAAGAATAATGTTTTATTTTTTAAAAATGAACTCGTGCGAAGAGTCGGTGTTTCAGCCAGTATACGTTTGATGTATCAGTACTGAAGAAGGTATTTTATAAATAATTTCTTATTACTGAATTTGGCCGGGGTAGCCGAGTGGTATAGGTATCGGATCGTGGCTTGCCTTGTCACGAGTTCGAGCCCAGTACCACTAAAGACCTGCCGTGTAGGGCAGGGATGCACGTTAAATCTGTTGAGAGTTGAAACGTTTTCCCGTTGGTGTGGTGTGGTAGTTAGAGAGAGGGGTGCCAGCTCAGGTGTCATCCACGTCACTTGACCATGGTTCAAAATTACGTGGTCCGTCGTCAAAAGCCCTCGTGCAGCTGAACAGTGCGACGTTAATATTCAATCAAGCAATCTTATTACTAAATTAAGAACAAGTTTAATAATTATTAGGGACTTCCACGGGCTTGTCTTGTAGAGGAAAGTTTTTCAAAGGAAGGTTTAATATCAGAAATTGACACTTAAAGAGTTATTTTTCTATATTTAGCTGAGATCTATATTTTGTCTTCAAGGCATCCACTGCAGAAAATCCGGTTTGAAAAAGGTAGAATGTTGAAAATGGTAATAGTATACGAAGTGCTTTTGTTTTCAGTACAGATAATTCCTCATCCACCTCTACCCCAAATTCAAAGAGCGATTTATTACAAAATTGCCTTTAATTTTCACTGGATGTGAAATCTATGAAGATTTCTTCTTCGGAAGTTGAGAGCCCTTCTGGAGTATCTTGAAATAGATCCCTAATCCACTCGTAACTTGCTACCAAGCTGTCCTCATCCAGAAAATACTTTTTTAAAATTCTTTGCCAACATAGCTAAATGATTTTACATGTTTTAAAAACAACTTTCACATGTTGTTCTACAGATTTGTAAGTTTTAACACATATCGAGCTGGGGCTTTTTTTCCATCATTTACTTCAGTAGTGGTAAATCCAAAATTTAAGTATTTTTGAAAAGATCGCCTTGATTTAATTTTCGGAACCATGCTCGTTCGTCTGTGTACTTGTTGATTCTTTATTATGGTCGAATGTTTGCTTACGACTTAAAAATGTATGTATGATATTGTTTTAATCTACTGCCGTATATACTTAATTACCGTGAATTACAATTAACGTGGAAATTTAAAAAAATGTACATTCAAGCTAGATTCGGTAGCTATAGGAGTATCGAGTCGACCAAAACTGACTGGAATTGTACGAGGAAAAGCATTTTTACATGTTTTGCGCAGACGTCCGATAGGTTGCCCAGACTCACGCAAACGTACCCTATAATGCCAGATGTGATGGATATGATAGTGAGCGACATTGACTAGACTATTTTTCTAATGACATTTGTACTTTGAGAAACGAATGCTGAAGGAAATAAATCTTTAATTAAATACATTATTTTTCGATCTGTTTCAATTTAAAAATTAGAGAAAGAAAAATAACATAATTCTAAGTAATATATATTTTAAGTAATTTTCTTAAAATATATATTACTTAAAAGTTACATATACACAAAATTTAATATACTTATCGTATTAATTTGTACGGTTTATAATTAAGATCGTATTGAAACTTTAGCGTCTCTCTCTCAAAGTGCATTTTTATTGCAGTAAATACATTATTGTTGTACAGGGGGGCGAGACTAAAATTATGATTGAAAATTGGGTCGCCAGTATTGAAAGTTTGAGAAGCATTGCTTTTAATGTATGAGTGGTGCACAGAGTATTTTATGACTAATTAATTAATACTAAATTAAGAACAAGTTTAATAATTATTAGCTACTTCCATGGGCTTATCTTACAGAGCAAAGTTTTTGAAAGGAGTTTTAAGATAAGAAATTGACCTTCTGAGTTCATTTTCTATATTTAGCTGATATCTATATGATGATATTTTGTCTTCTAAGCAACCACCGCATTTTGTAATATGTTCCAATTTAAAAATCAGAGAAAGGAAAAATAACTTAGTAATTATCCTATTACTTAACGTTTTTTTGCTTAAAAGTAGCATATACAAAATTTAATACTTATATCATGAATTTGTACGGTTTATAATAAATATTGGTGCGTTATCGTAAAAGTGCATTATTATTGCATTCAGTAAATTATTATGTATAAGGGGGCGCGATAAAAATTGTGATTGAAAAGGGGGGCGCCAGTATTGAAAGTTTGAGAAGCACTGATTTAAGCTCAAGAGTTTTCATTTTTATATGCGCTGACCAACTAAAATGGACCTCAGTAATAGTTAACCGATACATAAAACAACGCAATTTCCTTCAAGTTATTATTTTTTTCCTGAAATAGTATAAATCTGAATTACATATCTATCATCAATTTCTCTCAGTAAAATACTTTTATCTAAATGAAAATGCATTGAAAATAAGAATGTTATTGATTAAGGAAGAAATAAAATTCGTTTGTTAGTTTCTATTTTACTTCACTCTAATCATAGGAATTCTTGAGGCTAGCTAAAATTTCACAATTTTTTTTTCGATCGCAAGTGCAGACTTAAGAATTTCATGAACATTGGGTTCGTAGGCTTAAGGGCCTCCTATCTATCATCTTTTTTTCATGAAAGTAACATTAATTCTGTGGTATTTCTATATATTTTCTTTCGAAAAAATCCGAACAATTGGATTTTTTAAGAAGTAATCAACAATATTCTAGAGAGCAAAATATTATAAATATTTCTGTGTAATTAGATGTTCTTTCCAATTTTTCAAAGTTCCTTTGCGTCTGTTTAGTAACTGATTTTGTGTGTGTATTTTAGATCTTTAATAATGTTTAACAAATACTTTCAAAAATAAGAGGGGCAAGATAATTTCAAATAAAATTTCGTTGGTTTATATTTTTATGCAATGCATTTTATAAGTAAATACAATAATCTAAAGTTGAGGAAGATTGGATTGCATTCACAAATTCAAGATGCTTAATAAAATTAATGAGTGTTTATTAGCGTCTCCCTCTAAGAAATGCAGTGTATATTACCGTTTGAGACAGCTATAAATAATTGATTAGAAGTCAACTTTCCTTTCTAAAAGTGCAGAGTTCCATACTAGTGACTACTGGACTTCAAACAGACCACCACATGATCGGCTTTTGCGAGGGTAAACATTTGAATCGTGAAAAATTACCATTCGTACGGGACATAAATCAGGCCTGTCGTGGGTTGTAAAAGAGTTGTGTATTCTGAGTAACGTATGAACAAATCTTTTCTTGGTAAGGTTTAATATAAGACCTTGTATTATCGAAGGTGTAGGTCTCGAGCTCCACAATTTTCCTGATGCAGTTCTCGGTGTTTAGGCTCCCGTCAGTTTGGTGTGGGTTTCGTCGCTATGACGGGCAATATCTCCATCATATCCCCAGGTGTATTTCCTGCATGACACTGACAGTACACTTCGGGTGACAGTCCATGCACTTCTGTAGCATCTGATGAATACACATTCATGGTAATGGTCAAGATTGTAGTTGAACTCATTACGGAAGAGGACTTGTTGCCAATCTGTAAGCCATTGAGGGGAAAGGTAGGCTCATTGTATCAGAAGGCGTTGTTAATTCAGAGTCAAAGAAATTTTGTATAGATGAATCCTTGAGTAGTCCATAACGCAGTAGGCATCATCGAATTCAAAGTAAGTCAGATTCTGGCATAACTTAATACATACTTTCTATTTCTTCCTAAGCATGAAAAGACTCTACACAGTCAGTCCCCATTATATTTTTCTGGTTTTGTATCATCCTTTTTACCATTCGCATTATTGTTACGGCAATACGCCTCGAGTGTGAGTGGTGATTTCAAGATACGAAACTACAACTTGTTCTTTTGGTTGCTCAAATGGCATTTTTGAGTTCTAATACATCATTTACAGCAGTCAAGCAATGATACGTATATTTCAACGTATTTTTGCTACGATTTTTATACACGGTTCAGATGGAAGTTTGGAGAGCCTTTCTCGACTCATACATCTGAGATAACTTTTGAATTATAATCATTTGCATATCCTATACAGTGTTTTGAATTCCTTGAAAGTTTCTTTAAATTTATATGAGTAATTCATGATGTTGTTTTCTCAAATAGTCACATAAATAACTATTCTGTAGCTCTATACCTTAAATTCGCAAAATAAATCACGTATGAAACTGACAATTAATGTTTAAAGAGAGAGGGAGAGTTATTATTACTTAACTATGTGCGTATATTTACATGAAATTCGACTTCTGATGTGTGTTATTTCAAAACTTTAAATAATCGTTGTTTTTCATGCAAAAATAATATAGTAGTAAACATAGTATTAAATAGCAACATTAAAATTTTACACAAATATACCTTTGTGTTATATTTAATGCTTATTACTGTATAGTTGTTATAGCATTTAACCTCAAAAGTTGTGCAGTGGGTAGCCTAGTGGTTAGAGCACCGGAGTCCAGACAGGAAGGCCTGAGTTCGATGCCCGTACCGCCAAATACCCTCCGAGTACACACGGAGCTCGTTAAATCAGTGGGTCCGAACGTCTTCTGGGCTGAATCACGAGTGCAGGGAACTGGAGAAAAATTTCCCTCCTCTTCAGTTCCATGCCTAAACTGTGGAGGTGGAGATAGATGGTGGCGCCATCTATCGTAATGTTCTATCGTCCCTTCGAGAATTTCACCGAGCTAAATCGTACTGTCACCTGTATGGTACTCAAGGCTAAGGCCAACGACAGGCGTACATCTAGCCCATCACCACAATGAATTTCGTGGGCCTCGATCTGACTCTATCAGACAGGTGGCATGAGAAGCAACAACCTCAAATGTTCCCTACATGTATCTAAATTCTTCTTCCTTAATGTATTTCTACCGTTATGTTAAAAAATGATATCTACAAAAAGTAAACAAAACCAAAAAATATCAAATTCGTATTGTTCACTATGGTAATTTAAGTTTTTAAAAACAACAGTAAAAAAAAATATCCGAACAAAATTAAAATGCAAGGAAATGTTACATTATTGAATAAATCATGACTATGCATTTCTACGTAAGCTTCGCTACTTTTCTTGAAAGGAAGCCGCAATGAATTGAAGGTTCTGGTACAAAAGAAAGTTTGTGCTGTAAACGTTTTACTGACGCATTTACACACCTGCTCGCCGAATAAAAGTAATGAAGTCAATCATCCAATCGAAGAAACCCTGCTGAATGACGTCAGTGAGTGAGAGTGATAGACTAACAGAAATGAAACAGAAAATGGCGCATAGAAACCAGTAGTTGAGGTAAAAACAGGGACTGTCCCTAGAAACAAAATTTTTTTTTAAAAAGTTCATGAGGAAACAAAAGAAGTTAAATATACATATTTTTAAGACGCTAATGTTAAATTTTACCAGAAAGGAAAATGCTGCATGATGAAACGAACTCAAAATTTCTTTTAATATTCTAATTAAATTGTTTGTTTAAAGAGATACATGGTCCATTGTTTGTTTAAAGATATACATGCTCCACTGTTTGTTCAAATAGATACATGGTCCATTGTTTGTTTAAAGAGATACATGGCCCATTGTATATTTACAGAGATACATGCTCCATTGTTTGTTTAAAGAGATACATGGTCCAGTGGTGGAATTAGCTGTTTTGCTCCATTTAGTAGAACTTATTCTGAATGCTTAATCGATTTAGGTGTGTCGGTTATTAAAATGATACTTGCTATCAAGATACTCGTGATCATGATAGCTTGATGGAAAAATGATGGATTATTAATGGAAGGTTACTCTTTGAATGTTAAAAAAATTAAAATACAATACATAAAGGGTGTTTTTAGAGGTATAGAACTTTAAATTGCAATAAAACAACGATGTATTATTCGATTGACATGAATTTTTTTTATTCGAAAGATAATCTTGTGGCATTACATTTTTAAATATGATTTCTGGCATAAGACTTCCACGGCTGGCTCGGATGTAGTCCAATCTGGACGTCCAATTTTCGATGACTTTTTCCAACATTTGTGGCCGTATATCGGCAATAACACGGCGAATGTTGTCTTCCAAATGGTCAAGCGTTTGTGGCTTATCCGCATAGACCAATGCCTTTACATAGCCCCACAGAAAATAGTCTAGCGGTGTTAACCCTCTAAGTGGATACCTTCCTCCTGAAAAGTTATTCCGAAAGCGGTAACTCTTATTTTGAAGTTTCCTTTAAAAATGCAACAGACTTCTTTCCTTTCCCCCTTTTAGAACTTGGGAGGTCGAACGGGGACAATTTTTTGACCTAGTTCGGTTCCTTTGTCAAGTAAGAACCAAGAGATCAATCGTTTACAGCTAATCCGCTTTTGAAAACGTTACTTAAAGGCAGAAAAATCCGTGCAGTGCATTTTCGAAGCATCTTTACACTGACGAAATTTTCCGTGCTATCTGCTTAGAGGGTCACAAGATCACAAGATCTTGGAGGCCGATTCACAGGTCCAAAACGTGAAATTAGTCCGTCACCAAACGTGTCTTTCAATAAATCGATTGTGGCACGAGCTGTGTGACATGTTGCGCCGTCTTGTTGGAACCACAGCTCCTGGACATCATGATTGTTCAATTCAGGAATGAAAAAGTTAGTAATCATGGCTCTATACCGATCACCATTGACTGTAACGTTGTGGCCTTCATCGTTTTTGAAGAAGGATTCCACCAGCCCATAAAGCGCACCAAATAGTCAGTTTTTCTGGATGTAACGGTGTTTCGACATACACTTGTGGATTAGTTTCACTCCAAATGCAGTAGTTTTGTTTGTTGACGTAGCCATTCAACCAGAAGTGCGCTTCATCGCTAAACAAAATTCGCTTATGAAAATCGGGAACAACGGCAATCTCGTTTTGGGCCCATTTGACGAATCTACGCATTGCTTGATCATGTTTAAAATGTAATGCCATAAGATTATCTTTCGAATAAAAAAAAAATTCATGTCAATTTCATTGCAAGTTAAAGTTCTATACCTCTAAAAAAGAAAAAAAAAACACCCTTTATTTCAATATAATACTCAGGTGAGTTAATTTTGTCTCGAGAGCTAAAAATATAAACAAATTTCAGTTAGATACAACTTTTCGAAGTTAAAATTAAATAATTCGATTCTTTTACATTTTATTTATACGGAAAAGAAGCTTCAAAAAGTGTAAAATGTTTAAAATATAATCATAGTTCTAAAAATTATAAGCAAATGAAAATAGAAACATTTATGTTAGAAATATTGATAAAATTTTACGTTGTGCATGGTATTTTCTTAAATGGTAGCTCTAATTAGTAGCAATAAGTTGACTTATAACGTTAAATATATCTTTATAACACTGTAGCATTTTAATATAAATAGAATAATAAATAATATTTTTTAAAAATAAAAAACTACATTTTTCAACTTTTTTAAATAAAAAAGATATATAATACTGAAATAGAAAGAGTTTACAGAATATGATGCATTTTATAATTCTATGAAATTTTTTACATCAAAGGCTACTATTTTATAAAATATGCTCAACGTGAAATTTGCTTAATTTTCATTAAAGTAATGTTTCTTATATTCATATGCTTACAATTTTTAAAATCATGATGATATTTTAAACATTTTACACATTTTGGAAAACACATTTCTTTATAAATAAAATGTAAAAGAATCGAATAATTTAATTTTAACTTCAAAGAATTATATCTATATGAAAATTGCTTGTATTTTCATCTCTCGAGACGAAACTAACACTCCTGAGACCCCATAAACATTTATTGAATGTGTGACATTAATTTATTTCAAATAGTAGAAAGTAAATTGTCACTTTCTCTACAGTAGAGCTTGAAATATACACAGTAAATTAAGGAATCCATATTATATGTATCATTTTTCACAGCTAGGTGTCCTTGGTCAGTAGCGTAATGGAGAACATTAGAGCAGTGGTCTCCAACCTCCGGTCCGTGGATCAAATACCCCCGGTCCGCACAAGAAACATTAAATTATTTTCCTTTTATTTACTGTGGTTCTTGGGTCTGGGCTACTTTTTATGACATTCACTTTACATTCCTTGTTAAATCATTTTGCACTCATTTTTTGGTGTATCTGCAATTTATTCTGAAGTCCCCATTAAATACAATTAAATTAAAATTATTAAATCAAAACAGTCTAAAATATAAACTATCAACGTCCTCCCCCTCAACGGGCCACGGTGAAATTAACAAACGTTGACCGGTCCACGGCGATAAAAAGGTAGGGGAACACTGCATTAGAACTTCCCTATAAAGTCAGGTTTTGGGCCCCAAGTCGGATCTTACAAAGAGTACATACCTAGTGTGAGTCAAGCTTGGGCCCTCCGCGATGCGGGGGTTTCAGGAGTGCACGTTACGACACTGTACTTCAGATACCATTTAGTGATTGGTTTAGAGAGAAGATCTCGCTTTTTAGATACTTAAATGTCAGTAGGTTTTGTGGCGTTGCGATATCTATATAAACTAGTACCAAACATCACGCGAAGACGATCGTTTTGGCGTGGTTGATAAAGTACTCGCGTTTGGAACGGAAGGTACTCAGATCGAAATCTTCTTTCCTTCATTGGTGACCCTGGTGGTGCAAAGTGAACCGCACCCTTAATGCGCTGCAGTCGTGGCTACCACCACCACAAAACAGTGCAGTCGTGGCTATATCTATCCACCACAAAAGCAACTAAGCCGTCTCACACAGATGACGCATTTAAGCCGTCACACAAAGTCGTCTCATACAAATGACACAATTCTATAGCCGTCCCGCACGAATGAAGCAATCCACAAAGTGACGCAACTGCTTACATGCTCGCCATGAATATGGTATCGTTCGTTCACCTATTCACCGAATCACTGACATGGGAGTATGTGGCGGTGATATATATATATATAAACTAGTACCAAACATCACGCGTGGTCAATAAAGTACTCGCGTTCGGAATCGGAACTCGGATCGAATCCTTCCTCCTTCAGTTTCATTCCGTAGCTAGTTTGAGCTAGGAAAATATGAGAACTGATTATATAATACCACAGACTATCTTGACCATAATTTCCTTAGCTCTTTAGAAACTGTATAAATACCTTTAATGCTATTTAAAACGCTCATAAGCCTACGTAACATAGAAATCGTTACTATTTGCAAATGTTTTATTAATGTTATTGTTATTTGTAAGTTACAGTAGCTATCATTAATCTGTTTTAATCGCGTATCCTTAAAAAAAAAGATAATTATAAGTTTTACTACATACCCTAAATAATGTGAGGGGAGGCCAAAAATCAAAGTATTCATTATCCGTTTGTTTTAAACAATATGCATGTATCTAAATTAAATGAAAAATTTATATTTTAAATAACAATTTATAAGGAGAAGGGAAATTTATTATAGTTTCCTGTGAAATATAGTTTCTAGAGAAGTTTTCCTTCCACAGACGTAACTTTCCATTGATTCACTCGTATACACTTTAAAGTCAGTGCGCATGATAAGTTTTACACATGCTAGTAAAATCAGACATTAATGAGAGAGCCTTACAATCATTTTATAGACGAGTAAACACTTGCAAGTGATCTTGAACTTATATCTTCAGTGTGTACACAAGTATCACTTAAGAGTACCCCCAGGAGTATGCACTTCATTATAGAAAGGCAACAAATTTATGAGCCAATTAAGTATAGAATATGTATGAACAAACATTGATAAAGAGAAGCAATCGTTATATATATAAAACAATTGAGTTAAATATGTCTGTATAGTTATGTCTTAGAATGTCTTACAAAAATTAGCTATTTTTGATACAAAAAACGTCGACGTTCTTAACCTTGAAAAATAAAACGGAATAGAAAATATCAATTAAAACTTGAATGATCAATACTAAATCTAAATATTGTCCAAAGTAAGCAATTTTCAATGAATCCTCATTCTTTTGCAAAGACGAAGGGGGGAAGGGGCTTTTTTTCTTGCTGTTTAGATACCCAGTACTCAAAGCTTCATTCTTTTCAGAAAAAAATGTTTATTATCTTGTTAGCTGTAAGAAATTCAAATTTTCAACAAACCAAAAAGCAATCTATACTTTTATACTGCTTTTTACGCTATTTTGTAAGCTTTCGATTAAATATTGTGAAACGTCTTATTTTCCAATTTTATAAACTACTTTAAAATATTTTACCTTAATTTAAAAAGAAGAGAATCCTTGGTTTCTTAATCTTTTTAACACTGGACACTGTGAAACTATATATTAATTTATTGTAATGATGTTTGTGTAATTAAAAAACAAGAATCTTTCATCACATTAGATTTGATATTGTAACTAAAATCTCCAGAAATTGCAGGACAGCTGATTGTTAAGCATGAAATTACAATGCATTTTAAAATTGATTAATATTGCCTGTACATAAAAATATAATACTTTTTTTACATTTGCGTGATAGAATGCAATCATTTTCATCCATAACATTTACCACTGCACTACTTTTATTTAAACGTAATTGTAAATGAGGGTAAAGATAGAAGAAATCCAATAGCAAAAAAAAAATGTTTTATTGCAGTTTTATGTCTTTGCTAGTGTTTTTATTTCGTTACTAAGCAACAATATTAAACAGTAATAGATAAAATATAGAAGGGAAGTTTTAAAAAAAGATGAAAGGTTTTTTTTTTAAACAAAAAAAAATTGGACTATTAGTAAATTACCATAACTTTGTGAGAACGTATTTTGTAAAAAGTTTAAAAAAATATTTTAAGTATCTACTTTTTACTAGTTAGTTTTGGAATAAAATACATTACGGAATCAATGGCTATTTACATTAGTTCTTCATTACATAGATTTCAAAAGTTGTAGAT
This sequence comes from Trichonephila clavipes, assembly GCA_019973935.1. Taxonomy (NCBI): domain Eukaryota; kingdom Metazoa; phylum Arthropoda; class Arachnida; order Araneae; family Nephilidae; genus Trichonephila; species Trichonephila clavipes. Next base: position 19,209 of record BMAU01007109.1, on the reverse strand, counting down.
CATAAATTAGCTATAATTACTGCATGCAATCTTTAATGCTTTTAACTAAAGATCACAATTTGTCACACAGAAATAACAGCTATTTTATTTTATTTTAGTGATTGTCTGTAACACTGAATCGTTCCTTTATTTTTCTATTGAAATCATATACTTTTCCGTCACACTTTTGTTGATTAAGTTTACTTCAAACAAAAATTTCTAAAATAGAACAAAGGAAATTAGCAGTTTAAACACATTTAATTTTTTTATTATTGAACCTTTCGATACAGTTTTTATTTTACTCTAAAAACACGCTTCGTAATTTTCAGAATTTTTTATAGGGTTTCCTAAAACTGACCGACAATTTGAAAAATGAAGTAAAGAAAAACAAAAGGCGATAAAAATGTTTTGTTTGCTGCGTATTTCTTTGGTAACAAGGGAATTTATTCTCTCCGAGTCTCAAAATTAGTTACAAATTTAGCATAACTATAGATGGCATGTCTAATATAGCTTTGATTAAGCACAAATTTGAAGACACCTGTGTAAACATTTCAGATGGAATGATTTGAAATACAACAGATAAATATTGCTCCAATTCAGTTATGGTTTGTGAATTGTTACGATACACTTTTAATCTTTTGAAGGGAAGATCCCCCAAAAAATCACATGGTGATTAGGGAGGTCATTCTACGCCACTTTGCGTCTGCATTTGACAGTCAAGAACATTGACACGATCATTGAAATGTTTCCTGAGAAAATCGAACACTGCAACTGTTTGAAATGGGTGGTTGTCGTCTTGCATGAACCACGGGCTGCTGGTATCGTCATCCAAAGCTCTTTGGGTGGGCGCAAATTTATGGAGAACTAGCTGCATGGCCCGGCGTTGCTCGGGCTTTCTCTACTTTTATAAAAATGTTCCCTTTCCTTCATAAAATCAGCACTTTTAATACTCTTTTTCAAAATGACTTTCACCCCACCCCTTTCTTCCGCTTAGCCCGGCGTTGCTCGGCCTTTTTCCGAGAGTGTAACTTAAAATTCGCTGTTTCGAAATTTTTTTTGCTTCTTTTCTGTCAGACAGGTTTATTTCCCCCCGGCGTTGCTTGAACATTTTTAAATGCGTAACACATTGTCATGAAAATTCCCCATCCCCTCTCGCTATGATATCTCTTGAGTAAGTAAACAGTGGGACCTTAATATTCCACTCACTCACTTTGCAACTTTTTAGGACCCGAAAACGAAAATGTACCTTTTTAAAAATAGTTGCATGTTCAGAAAAGTAGAAATTTTTATAATTACAAAATTCCACAACTGTATTAAATGTTGAATTAAAATTGTGAGTATTTTTTGAAATTTTCGATAAAGGGAAAAAAAGTTTCATGCAATTATTTTTATAAAAAAGTTTGAATTTGATAAGTAGTTATTAAATATTTAAAATTTGAGTATATTTTAACTGATGCAACATATTTAAAAAATAAAATTCTATAAAGAATTAAAATTTATTTAAGTAATTCTCAGTTGAATAAAAATGTTTCTTTGTCTTCTATTTTTTTAAAAATATTAAAACTACATTTTTTACTAATTATTATAATACTTATTATTACACTTTCTTGAAAGGTTTAGAATTATGCATTGACAGACTTGTAAAACCTTCGATATGCATCCAGTATCAATTTTACTGTAGTTTTGTTATAGGTTTATAATATTCCTAACTATCCACCGTTCTTCAAGTTTAGTGAAATGGGTGTCTACACTTGGCCTTTTTCAACTAAGTTTGTTTTGTATTTCGATATTATCTTTTGAACTGTAAATTTGTTTTAATATTTTTTATCCACTATAAATAGTATTTAAATTTTAAATTATCGCCTTGTGTGTGTGTGTGTGTGCTTAATGGAAACTATTAGTGCAACTTTACATTCAAATGGGAGAATCGATCTTACGTTGAATTTAAAAGACATTTATTGAGTGTTAGGACCTCTTTCTTTCTGTTAATATTTAACTTACAAAATAATTTCATTAACGTCATTCAAACTATCAAATATCGTTTTTTCTCACGTTGTGTAAATCGAAAAGTACACCGAATCTTCGAATTCTGTGTAAGCGACCTTAAATTACCATAACTGAAAACTATATAGCACGATTTAAAAAACAGTGAAAGGCTTTTTCTGAAAAACGGCGTAAATCAATCTTGGTTCAAAATGCATGCTTTTTCAGGTTGATTGATTCGAGACGTATTCGTTTTTGCAAGGATTTTTATAGAATAATTGTTTGTGTTTTATCTTTAGAATTTCAGCGAATTTTTACTTTAATTAATATTGCGCAGTCCGTAAATATTAAGATTTAAAAATTGGCGAACGTAACATACTCTAACTTTTCTAAAATCATAAGCAAATAAACAATGTTATTTTTTAGATTAAAATAGTATACATAATTTATATCTGGAAGTGTAATACGTTAATATTACTTTTTGCTGTATTTTTTTTGTTAAAATTGTAATCAGCCCACACTCTGCCTGTTCAAACTTTCGCAGTTTCTGGCGCCTGGCGTAGACAAAACAAAATACAAAGGTTAGCTTCTCACATTAAAGATAGATATATGCTGTCGTGGGCATTTTTGCAGTGCTTGCCAGAATTGCTTGCAGATGGCAGAACTTTTTCCTACTTACTTGACAAATATCGTTATATTTTAGACACTTCACACAATATCTTTATAAATTATATCCTATGCTATAAATTATAGCCTATGTGTTATTCTGATATATAAGCTATACTATTGTAAAGTTTCATTAAAATCCATTCAGTTGTTTTGGCGTGAAAGACTCCCAAACATCCTCACAAACTTTCACGTTTATAATATATATTAGGATGTTCAGATATTTTGCTGCAGAAATCGTTCATTGTCCTTAAAAGGGCTCAATCAGTCACGTGGAAGAAATAGCGGCCCATAACATGACTTTTCGGGGATGCAGTTAAGAAGAAAAGGTTACTTGCAGATTTCCCGTTCCCCAAATAAGCCAGTTCTTATAGATGAAGCTTCTACAGCATTGTGTTCGCGGGGTCTCAAATTCTTTAATGACATCAATTCTCAGAGACTGACAAATCTGAATCTGGTAAAGAACCATTTGAAGACTGTGGTGCAAGATGCAATGTATAGTCATTCGTCGTAGTCCAGTATGACGAACTGAAATTTGATGTCGTTGGTGGATGACCTTGCTGCCTTACTGTAACATTCGCCTCCGTAACTGTGGAGATTGACCAGTTAACATTACCAACATGGTCATCATTGACATTCTTAATACTTCGAAATTTTTCGAATTGTATTTTTATAGAACTGTTTGCCGTACAGTTTCAGGGATTGAAGTTGTACTTAGCTTCGTCTAAGTACAAAAGCTACGTCTCATCGCAACAAAGCTAGGGTCCTGGTGATGAAACTTTAAAACACGAACGCTGTTCCAACGAATGGATAATTTTCAAAGTACAAGCCAGAATTCTGAGCAAATTATATACCGATCTGACGGTATGAACATAAAACATTGCTATATAGGTTTTCTCATTGAAAAGCGCTATTTATTGACTAACTTTGTAATTATTTTGAAACTTGTGAGGGTAAATGCCCTGGCTATTAAAGCAGAAAATGCAACAATTTGAAAATATTTATCGCCTTCCTTAACTAAAAAGGTGCACATTAATTCTTCTCGATCAATGTGCTACTGAAATACCCATATCGTATTTAACCGCACTATTTTTCTGGTAATAATGCTACTGAAAATTAGGTGTGGATTAGAATGGAAGGCAAATCATTTGTTGGGAGGAGGAAATTGAATTTCCACCCTTCAAAAGGAAAAATACCACTTGCATCGGTGATTTATTCCATTCCTCAGTTTATCTCTACTATTCAATCTATCCTAAGCATCGTTTTCTACTCGTATTTAGGAAATATTTTTGTATATGCTTTCTTTCAATAAACAAAAATATCAAATATATCGTTAATAGTATCAAAACGAGTTCAATATGATGCATGTAAAGAGAGACAATTTTATATACAGAAAAATTGGAAGCAGAGTAGCGGCCACTCAAAACTTGAGACGGATGAAACAAATATACGTCGATGGTGTAAGAAAAATGATATAATTTTTGCTTTGAAGAATGTAACAGTCTTTGATAATTGTTTTACATTCTTCTATAATGCACTCTTTTAAAGTAATGTTGCACAACAAATGCATTAGATGGCTCTGAAGAGCACCAATTCCGAAGGCTGCTGTGACAATGGGAGTGACGAATCCTTTTCGAAGCATGATATTGGTGGTTAGAGTTATTATACGTGCATGTATGTACTTGAAAGTTTTTAATATTAATAAAAAAAATTTCAATTATTAACTTTTTATGATTTCTCATTAAAAAACTTTTTAAAACTTTCCGATATATCAGTTAATGATGAACCCCTTTTACACGATCTTTTTTTATTTTTACTCAAAAACGTGTAGGGAATTGAGGGTACGACTTAGAATCGTTGACAACATTTTTTCACCAAAACATTTTGAAAATTTGGGGCGCGGTCTCGAATCTGGCTTAGATTCGAGAAAATGCCGTATATTTAGTTTGCTTAGATAAAGATAGGCCTTAATTATAATGTTATTTCAAATTTTTAACACAAGAACCAACGATTTTCGAAGCACAAACCAGAATGCTTAAAAAGTTATAAAATACCAATCTATTGAACAAAAAAAAAATGCCAAATACGATTAACAACTATAAAAGAAATGAAATGTTTCCCAAGACAAATGTACAATATGCACATATATTATTAATTATAGATATTGGGTTTTGTTTTAATATAGTTAATGTTAGATACTCAAGCATCACAAATCCCGTTAAGAAGAGTTGGAAACCTTTCTCTTCCTCTATACTGACAATGTTAAATTGACTGTTTTCGATGTAGCTTTTCTCAAAATCTTTTATGTGTACATGTGTTTAAAATTTATCATACAATTAAAGTACACCTTTCTCATTATACTGAAATAAGCTTTTAACTAATTTTTTATGTTTTCTTAATTTATACAATGCTTTATCAAACATAGTGAAATTTAACCCATTTTTCACATGGAAAAATTTGTAAAAAAGGAATTTTTGAGTTTCTTACAAAAAGCTAATTTCAGTACATATTAGCTATCATTATAAATATATCATAAAAAATTTACATACCTGTGAACAATAGTTTCTCAGAAAAGGTACATCGAACATCAAAATTTACATTTTGAGATAAATTGATTTTAATGCATATAGTGAGACTTCTAATCGGCTAGGAAATAAAAAAAATATAAAGCTCAACTTACAATAAAATATACATGTTTTGGTTTACATCAGACATTCAACTTTTAAGCAAAAAAAAAGTACTTTGTTTACATTTTTCGCCATTCAAATGGGCGTGGCCCACTTTCAACGATTATTTAAAAATAGGTTTCAAGGGCTTCTAATTACCCTAAAGGATAACGTAAGGTATTTTTAGAAAGGTTAAAGTCTGTAAAATTTGAAAATGTAAAAATCTCAAATTGTCAGAAAAATAAGATTTTGGATTTCCAACACTTCTGAGACCTAGAAATAGAGATGAATTCCCTAAATCAAGGGAAGATGAAATTTCTTAGGATGGAATGGTGATGCGGAGGAAAGATTCTCAATGTGAAGACGTTCCCCCTGCTTGTCAGAAGCTTTATTTTATTTCGCAAAAGGAAATTATCCCGGAACGAGGCACCTAATTTAAGAAATGAGCTTCTGAAAGTAGGGTCGAGAGCTCTTGGAATATCTATCGGGCGATGGAACATTGTTTTCTCTCCGTGTAATTACCTTTTCAGGGCTCCACAAAAATAACGTTGATGCACCCCCCGCGCTTTTTCTATTTTCCCCCTTATTTATCTTTTGTTATTTTATGTATTGAATGGAAGGACTCATCTTTAAAAGCATCAAATTCCTCGGCTGTGTTCTGTCTTTTAATATTAAGAAGGTAACACTCTGCGTCGACTAATAAATAGATATTCTTTCATAAAAAAAGTTTTCGCTGTTCCTGCTACTGAATGAGGAAATGTCTTTTAATTGATCTAAAACTTTGAGGATACAGTGAAGCATAATATCTAAAACACTGATTTCTTAAAAAATTGAGTACAAATAACAATTCATATAAAAAAAATTAAGTCAATTCCTACTTAGATCAACAAAGAAAAATTTTATTTTAGCTACTTTTTATTGAATAGTTACAATTAATATAATTATGTACATACATATGATAGAATCACAACATTAAGTGGTAATTAATTTTTACTAATTATCATTAAAGTATCGTATTGTCATCCAAAACAATCGTGTATATAAAATTTCAGTTCAACTGAATGCCTTAAAAAGTGAGAAAAAAAATCTTTTAAAGTTTTGACCCAAGTTGCTAAAAATGAAACAAACGTGACTGTATCTGTAATTCTTTAAATAATTAGTTTCAGTCAATTAATTTCAATAAATTATAACGAAATTATCGTTTTTTTACCGAAAACAATAGTGTATAGAAAACAGCAGCTCAAACGAGTGCTTTAAAATGTGAGAAAAAAAAACCTTTTCATGTTTTGACACAAGTCGTCAAAATGGTCGCTAAGGCTCCAAAAATGATGGCAACCTGGCTGTACTTGTAATTCTTTGCATAATTAGTTTTAATCAATTAATTTTTATTAATTATAATTAAATTACTGTATTGTCATCCAAAATAATCATGTATATCAAATTTCAGCTCAATTGAGCGCTTTAAAATGTATTTTATTAACAATTGAAAATTCCAAGAAGAGAAATAAATATATTGAGAGTGGGAGCTAAATTATAGGAATTAAAAAGGGGATGGTTTTAGCAATTATGTCCACGCAAATTCATTTCTTTTTGGGAAATATTTAATTAAATGTGTGGAATAAACAGAATTAAACAAAGCAAATATGAGAATAACACATATTGTTTTAGCTTTGCACCAGCTATTTCCGATATATTTAGTGAGGATTTATTGGGGAGTTTAGGCAAAAAGCATGTTTCAATAAAAATAATACTTTTTAAGTTAAATAATTTTTCATTGCTTTAACCGGTTTGCCCGTGCGCCGTATGATCACAGATATGTTTTTTTTCTGTCTTCGATTTGCATGTATTTTTGATTCTAATAGTGAGGTTATTAGTGCTAAAAAAATATTTTTAAGAGATGTAATTCGTTAATGGGTCTGAAATGATTTCTATAAGGAACAGGAATCAACAAGACGATGTTCAATTAGTTGCTTGAGAAGAAATGAAAATGGGAAGATAATCCTAAAAAAGTCGATATATTTGTGTACCAATAACAATTTAATACTTTATATTAATCACACCATTCTTCAACCGTTTGAAAAAAGGCATGGACATGGAAACTTTTTGCAAGTATGAGAGAAATTCTTTAAGATAAGTGAAACATTTTTCCTATCGTGTAGAGTGCATGTAGACTTAGGTATCGTTCTTGATAAAAATCTCACTTGGAAACGTCGCATCTTACACTTGCGGGACAAATTCCGGAACGCATTAAGATCAATTTACCCCCTAATCTGCCAGAATTCAGAAATGGATATGTATAATAAAGTGCTTCTCTACACAGCCATTTTGCGACCCATTCTTTCTTACGGCAGTCCTGTATGGGGATATTAAAATTATCTAGTATTAAAATTTTGGAAACAGCTCAAAACTCAGTGATTAGAACTATTACTAAGGCAAATAGATATACTAAAAATTCTAATATCTATAAAGCTCTTAAACTTCATCCTTTTAAAAAATATATTCAACTGCTAGCAATGAAATTCTTTGTCAAAATATTCCAGATATTAATAACTCTAATTTAATCAACTTAGAAAACTATATTCCTCATGACAACCATAAAAAACCTGGGAGAATATTCCTAGACTCTTATAATCCACCATAATTTTTCTACCATATCATTCATCTTTTGATGAATGACCTGCTAAAATTTAAATTTTTATTTTCTCATTTACTTTATTTCTTCTTGCTGCTCCCCATCAGGCACACCCACCCCTTTTTTAACAACTCTGGTACAGCCAATCGAGAGGTGACTACTCAGTTCCTTCGACCAACCGCATTGCTCCTTCTCCATCCTACATCACACGAAAATTCTCCAAAGGTTTCTCCTCAGACTATTGCGTCATCTACTGCCTACTCCCTGCCACCCCTTTGATTACAACAACTTTCCAGCCAGCCAATCAGGAAGCTTCGTGCTCCCCATCCAGGACTATCAACGATCTCCGGCCACATTTACTGTTTAGTGATGGGACGGAGAAACGCTCTGCGTTCGATGTTCCAAAAAAGATTATCCAAGATGTAGAGTGCACTTATAAAAAGCAAACATTTAGGAGCTTTTGTGTTTCACCATTATAAAATAAAAAAGTAGTGTGGAAACTTTAAAACTGAAAATTAAAATAGCATTCCCTTTCATTTTCTTATTCCATTAAGTATATTATGCTTAGTTACTTATAATTAAAATGTACCTTTTTTAAAAAAAACATTTGGAGCAAAAAACAAAACGGTTAAGGCAGTAGGTCCTCAAAGTAGTCACTACGGACCCCAGGGGTCCCTGATATCATTCAGGGGTTCTGTGGAAAATTAAAGAACTTAAAACTTCAAAAAAATAAAATGAATTCCTTAAACAAAGTCAGGTAGACCCTACAAGGTTTAATATAAAATAATAAAATTGTGATACACTTTTTTTAATGTGGAAATTTTAACAAACAACAATAAAGAAAATAGTAACGATTTTCATGACCTAAGTAAAATATAAATATAGGAGGGTGCTTAAAATACAACTTGTTACTTAAGTACTAAAGGTTATGTACTACCTTTTGTGTGAATGAATGTTGACAATACTTATTTCCTCTCATTTGTCACTTGTAGTAATAGTGGTGTGTATAACTTGTTTTAATGTTATTACTAAAACTTAGTTATTGTTCAACTTACTTCAATAAATTTAAGCTTTCAATTTCCATCAACATGCAAACAACAATATAAAAACAAAATAATAACGAAGTAACAATAAAAAATAACTAAGATAATCCCTCAAAAACGAAAATAAGAAAAAATCGTCAGGTACACGCAAATGATATAATAATTATATTTCAGAGGTTCCCATAGTGGTATATATCAACCCCTCTTCCCCCAGGGATCTATGACGACCTTCAAGGGGCAACGCCAGTGAAAAAATATTTTTGGGATTCATGAAGGTATAAATAGGGACCTACGATAGTGACCTTCATTCCAGATCGTGAATAATTTTGAAAGAAAATTTAATCAAATGGGGAAACCAAATTTTATCTATTTAACATATTTATTTATTAAATTTAATTAGGATAATTTGCAGTTACAAGGTGATGGGTTAGCTTTTATTAAAACAAAATCCATGGCAAGAAACAGAACGTTTCTTACCAGAATTAAGCTTCAGTAGTATAATATTGGACGTCGTGAATTTTCTTAGTTGCTCAAGTGGCCACACGCAGGCAATCTGCCAGAAAAAGGATGTTTTAACCTACGTTCAACATTTACATGCCCTTTATTCAGATTTTGAAACTAGGTTTGGGAATGCTTTGACTAGTAATTACCACGATGTATAATGAAATCATATTGCATCGTTGGAAAAAAAAATGTCACAATACGAGAGGAAATTATTGAAATAGGCTGTAGCGGAAATCCTAAAGTACCGTTTAAAAGAGCATGTGTGCAATTTTGGATTTAAAAAGACATACCTATTATTTATTCCGAATTATGGAGTATTGTGAGAAAGTTTCTTGTTTCTTTTCCTAGTGAGATGTTTCAGTGCTGTTACCAATTTCCAAAAGTAAAAATAGTGTTGTTCTTTTGTGAAATTACTTCCACTCAGGTATCTCTGGACAGCACATTTATTTATAGGCAAATACGAAAATAACGATCACGGATACTGCACACAGCAAATATGACCCAAAAGCGCACATCAACCGGACAGCCAGTGAACCCCGTAGAAGGAATGCGTGGGAGTGAAGCGGGAAAAACGCGCGTGGGCGGGTCACACAGTTATCCTTCCGTCAGATTGTTATATTTTATGTGTACTGTGTATGTGTTTATAATATTTGAATTGGTTTTTAAAAATGTATCACCCCAACAAAATGTAAGAAAGAAAAAGACTTGACACTACTAACCGAAGCGATTTAGGGTTAAACCTGAGAAAATGGATGCCAAGCGTTGGAAATTTGTTATTGAAACATCAGATGCAACTCTCCTAATTTAAACATTTGTTTGTCAATCAGTTATATTTTATGTATTAATTAAATTTTGATTTAATTAACACGTGTTTCTGAATATTTAAGCTCTATACTTCATTACAGTTATAAGCTTAAATCTTTTGAAGTAAGTAGCTATATGTCAGCTTCAAAAAGACATTTAAATTGATAAATTTGCAAAAATTTAGTATTAGGTGAGAAGGGATCTACTCAAAACCCAAAAACATGGCAAGGGAATTTGGGAACTTTTATTCTAGTTTATGCCAGCTACTTAAGTTAATAACATGGCACGGAGCGAGACCAGGGTTGCTTTCCAGGGAACACGGGAAATCATAAGAAATCCTTTTTGTATTCCAAGGAATTCCCGGAAACGACACTGAGCTGAAATAATCTGAGACAGTTAATTTTGACTTGATTGTGAATTTTGGCCTCCGATATAAATTTTAGCTGACCGCACTGTTGCAATTAGTAACCATTGACCCCTAATTCCTTGGATGGAGAAATGTTCAATTGAACTTCCAGCAGCGAGGTAAGAGCGTAAGATAAAAAGTAACACCCTTGTACATTTAAGGAGAGTTTTTACAGTTTGTGTTGAAAGGTATCCGACTACGTCCGGAAATGTGATTTTCAAAAAGCTTATAAATGGATAATAATTATGATATTTAGAGTCACTTAGATTAGAAAACGTATATAAAATGGTTTTAAGAATATTATTGCAATAAAAAATTATTTAAGTGCAATATTTTGACAAAAAATGAACATAGAATAACCAATTTTCAAACATTCTCCTTTTATGAAAAATGCTTCTATTATAATATTTTGCCTGTGTATAGCTCAGACCTCTGTACAGAAGCTGAACGAGAATTTTTGAAATATACAACTTAGAAGTGGGTTTATCCATATTTTACTACAGCAGAGGGGAGAAATTTTAAGAAAAAAACGTCGATAATTATTTCACTTGGTAGTAACTCTGAAAATAATGTGAATTTTTTCAAAAATCCAAGTTCAGACTCTCTGGAAAAGTCTTTACTTTATAAAAGCAAAATATTATTATTATAGAACACTTTTTTATAAAAAAAGAACGTTTTGAAAAAAAAAATTCTAAGTTAATTTTTTGCCAAAATATGGTATTTAAATAAATATTTTTGTTATAATGTCCTTAAAACAATTTTATACATGTATTCTAATCTAAGTGACACTAAATATCATGGAAATAATGCGTTTAAGCGCTTTTTTAAAATCACGGTTCTGAACGTAGTCGAATACCTTAAGGATGAATAAATACATGAAACTCTCTCTATTTGGCCTGATTAGTTTTCATCTGTCTGTCTGTCAAAAATCATCCCTTTGTTAACTAAAAGTACTTAGTTTTTAAGGGAACTTCATTTTAAAGTCTACCAGTACGAGACTATTTTGATAAAGTTCTGATGTTTAATCTATATGATGATAACGTAAGCACTTGTACTTAAAATTGTTTTTTTTTTTTTTTTTTGTTACTTTAAAAAATTTTCTGCTATCTTTTGTAAAAACTATTTAATTTGATATGCAGTTTGAATAAAAGATTTAATCCCCAAATTGTGTTCAGGCGGAGAAAATTTTTAAGAAATCTCGCAACTTTACTTATTTGTTATTTTTCTTAACCAAACTTCTGTGTGAGATTCTTACATTAATATTTAGTTTTTTAATGTAACAAAAATATAGCAATTTCAAAAACAAGAAATCAGATGCCCAAATAAAATCTCTTAAATACAGGAATTAATAATTTTAACGTTCGTGATCATTGCTCCACAGATAGATCCTCAAGCATCTTCAAACCACGAAGCTTCATTTTGCACGCAGATAGACAGGATGTAAGACGGCTCACTCGCGAAGCAAATTTGCCTCTTCTATTTGGATCCGCAGAATTAATGATCGAGCCACTCAGAGGTTATACGCTCAAAGATATTTGTAGGGGCGAACTTCCATTCTTACAATATATCATCAATTTTGTGACAGATGTTCTTTCCATTAGACCACACGCAGTCGTGATCGAAAGACATGTCACCTGTCCGACCATCGCATGTAAAATGTGCGGATTACTTTATCTGGAGGTATAAGAAACCCCCCCTTGTCTACGAAATTCTCGTTGACAGCACCATGACCCTTGACAGCAACCTTCGTTGCAACTGCTAGGATAATTAAAGAAGCTTCCGGAATATTTGAGAATATATTCATACATCCATGTAGTGGAGATGTGAATCCTGCATCACATGCTGGGGGCCGTGAATTCGAATACCTTTTTTAATATGAGTTGCATTTCACTTATTATTACTTTTGTTTCTGTCGTTATGAACAGCGAGTAATTAATACCTTTTTTATCCTTATTTTGCATTCTTTCTTTGTGTTTTATATCTAAAAAAGAACGAAATGAAGCATCGAAACACCCATGCCTAATCAATGCTTTATACCAGAAAGTCGTTTCCAACCCGGCATTTCTATGTGTTTCTGAGTCATCTAAGTATACTATACATCACTTCTAAGTTAGTAATATTTTATCTGGGATATTCTATACCCGGGGTGGGCATTACGTCGATCGCGATCGACCGGTGGATTGCCAAGACATTTTTAGGTGACCGCCCGAAGATTTTATCAGATAGTAATTATGTGCGGAAAATTCAAGATTGGCTGACAGTACGCAGACTAAGACTATACTGACTATAACAACGAAAACTAACTTTAGATAAAAATGTTTCACTTGTTTCGTAATAAATACATTATTTGATATAATTATATGAGTGGCTATTATTATTAAATTTGTGCCTTGCGTTCTGGTTTAAACGTGGTTTTAAAAGTGTTTTTTTTTATTTTCATCCTGTTGTTAAGCACATATTCCGTACTTATAATTAAGTTATAATAATTGCCTTTTCCGAACACTTCACTACACCTACGACATTGAACAGTAGCTCGCACAAGAATGTTTCGGGGTCGAGCGTTGAAGGTCTACCATTCTCGTATTATAGCCCAATACGCAGCCAAAAATACTTTTTTTTTATTTTGTCGATTGTCGAGAACAAAACACAGCAAAAAATAAACTACCGAATAAATAATTAACACTAATAAATAAATAAAATTTATTCATAACAAATACTTAATTACATTCTACACGTACTATATACATGGGATTATAATGAATCGGGAAAAAAAATCAAGAGCTATGAGTGAGGGTCCATACCCGTTTACCCTTCCCCCGCCCTTGTGTGCGCTACTGACTCTAGGTGGATCGCAACACCTTGACAAAATTAGAAGTTGCCCGTACCCTGGAAAAGTCTGCCCACCCCTGTTCTATACTATTGTAAATTTATAGCAAATTTTATTAAAAGCCAAACAAGTAATAGAGCAAGGATTTTCCACATTAAAACTTTCTAAGCTTCAAGGTCTTATTAGGTGGAAAAATTTTATAAGTGCTGCACCCCCCCCCCTTTCAGCTGTTATCCTAATCACCTGACTATCGTTGTTCGAAATAGCGTCATTCGCTAATACCCTGCTGTATCTGTAAAGTCATTGCAATCAAATCAACTTGAAGCATTAGATCATCAATCTTATTCTCTGTAAATCTCTCATGTTGTTAATCAAATAAAAATAAGCAGACCATGGGGGGAGAACCCCACTTATCGGTACATTGAATTGCTTCATACCTTTCCGTTACTAGCCAATCTGCGAGTCCTTTCCCCTAAGAATAGGGGTAGGTTCGTGAGTCAGGTATACTTCAGTGAACAAGAACCATCTCTTCGTAAGGGAAAGGGATAAGGCAAAATCAGATAAGGCTGAATCTCTTCTTCACTTCAATTTATTTTTACTCTCAATTCTTTTTTCGTTTTATTTATCTTTATATCCAGAGACGGGAAAGATGGATGCCTCTTTTTGTCGGTCTTCACCAATGGTTTGGGGGGGATTTTGCTTCAATTCTAGAAGAGGAAGAGGAAAGAACGAACGTCTTTTTGAATAAATGATCTTTAGATTTCCTTTTCGTATATCTATACATTTCGAGACATTTCCATCTCTCCCTGCTGCGTCCAACCTCCCCCCCCCTCGGAATTTTTGTTCGCTTTTCAATGTGCATTCTTTTTCATTGTGCGTCCTCTTCCCTTTTTCTAGAGTGATTTTTCTGGTCGGTTGATAAATAATATGATCCCATATTCACACTAGCTTGATTTTTATCTCTTTCTTATGTCTTCTTTTCTTTTCCTATTGTTTATTTGTTTTCTTGGCCGTGTTTTGTTTATTTGGGACGCTTTTTCTTCTATGCATTGTTTTTTTTTTCTTATTGTATCGATTCCTCTTCAGGTTTGAGGTTTCACAGAAGGAAGAGGATAAGGGGGAAAAGAATGTTTTTCCCCCGAAAGAAATTCTTTTGCAGATGGTCTCTTATAGGTTGGTATTTAGATATCGCGAGGATCATGATACACAGCAAACTTAGGTTAAAGTATTGGTTCTGGATAAAATTGTACCGAAAAAAGGCTTACAATTATTTTCGATTCTAAAGCCTATAGTCAATAATATATATATAAAGTCAATTATTAAAGTATAAAGTCAATTATATTTTTAAATATTGAGGTCTTTATCAAAGTTATTATTTTAAAATGCAACCGCTTTTCTAAAATACATATTTTTATGTTCTGGAAGATATGCAGATTCAACAGCACTTCATGCTCAAATCATGTAAGGATAAAAAGGAATATTAATTAAGACAGTTTTTGTATAAAAATGATATAAAAATACTCACAATTGTAAAATAAATTGTGAAATTGTTTGAAAAAAAACGTTAATGATCATCTAGCATTTTTCTTTCAAGCTGTTTTATCGGGATTCCCTGATAGCTTGTCGGGTAGAAATGAAACTGATAAATTTTGCAATTTTTAATAATTGTAAGATTAGTACTTGATTAGAGGGGTGCCAAGGTTTTCCTAAGATCACGTACATTACGGAATGAATATCTAAAATAAAATCATATCTGTCATAAATATTTAAATATTGAATACACTGAAAATCACTTAAATCGAAGCTGAAGGAACTGGAATATTTTATCGTGTGGAAAGAAATTTTCAAGTATTTTTTTGAAAAACAAAATTTTTGTTGAGTTTCTGGAAAATGATATTTTTAATGCATTGTCTTTTTGAAGCATCAAATTGTTCGATGCCATCTATGTTTTTATTCATTCCACCCTTGGAACGTGCGTTTAAGTAATGGAACATACTTTTCATGATGTTCCTCATTTCGGATGACGTGGGAACAGAAGTTGTATTATTCTTTTTATTTTCGTCGTCGTAATGTAAATCAACAATATTTTTTTTAGCTTTGAACAAACTCCAAAATATTTTTGTCTGCCACGTCAGTTAACAGCGAGTTAATAGAAATAAGAGGATTTTTATTAATTTAAGCTTGTAATTGTAACCATATTTATATGTCTAGCTTAATACCTTAAATGATATAATAGGGCTCTTTCCCAAAAGTCATCTTGTGCCGAACCTAACAGAGGAAGCAGGCAGTCGGGGGAAATAGTTTTGAATACACATCGCTTGGATCCCTTTCTACATGATTAACTGACACTTCCTGCTGTACCACTCCCTCAAACACTCGAAAACTAAGTGTTTGAGGGAGTGGTACAGCAGGACATTTTTGACATTACTGGACTCAACTAAAAGGATGTTGTGAAAGCTACGCCCTTCACACGAGGCTACTTGTGTATTGAAAAGGGAGAAAGCTTTTTATTGCTTCATCAAACTCAATCATTCTATCAATGAATATGGCGCTTTCTTTTCCCCTGCAACATTATTTTGTCTATGAATTTTACATTCGCTTGTGAAATTATTTCTTCCCCTCTTTACACTAGAGGAATGCTGACAGAAAACGACTGCACTAACTAGCACATAAATGCCTCGTGCGAAACCTGCTTTATTCTCTGAATGCTCTCTATACTAATGAGAAGACTTTTACTCCTTCCACCTCAAATATTTAACTTGCAATAACCCCACTGTAAGACGATCTTCAGAAATATGTGACATGTACCCTTCTACATTGATGAAATTCAGTGAATGTATCAAACAACTTACCATGGTTCCCCGAACAACTAAAAAGTTTTTTAATTCAAATGGATGAACAAATCTTTAACTTCGAAAACTGCAAATAGCCGTTGTATCCAAGAGATAATGGTCGCAAATTCATGCATGCCGTTGTTTCTGTCAAGTCGGGGTTGGAATTCTTGTGTAATTAAAGATTGGTTGTGGCAAGGAACTGATGAGTAAGAAACCTTTCCAAGATTCAAGCTCTCAAGTTGGTGCTGTGTGGAAGTTTTGAAATTGATGTGCCAGCTTAAGTGTCCTTCCATGTACTTTAATAGAGATTTAAGATTACAAGGTCTGTTGCCAAAATCTCACGCGTTGCTTTGAAAAAAAAAACAACTAATCGAAAGCTTCAATTCTAAATTTCTTCTTCAGACTACAGTATCAACAACATCTGTACACAAATATAAATCACAACTAGAAATTAGTTATTTTTCTTTGATATGCTTAATATAATAGATCAAATCCAAATGTACTGTATGTCTGATTAAATTGTGTCTAAAAATACAATGAATTTGTTGTGTTTCTAAAAAGAAATAAAAGTCTTCTCATGTATATCTTTAAAAAAACTTCCTTACAAATGGCGAAATACCTTGTGCAAGAAAACAACAGAGAAAATGATTCTTTCAAAATATCTGTAAAAGGCTCTCCAGCTAAAATATTTTAATCGCATTATCATAATATCGTAATGGCAAGAAAGAGAAAATTGAGGCTGAAAAATTAAAATAATGTTTGTGCAGGGGCTTACAAAGATTAAAGATGTAGTTAGAATATTTGTTTAGAAGGAAGAGACGTTCTTAATAAGATAAATATTTGCAAATTGCTAAATATGAATAGCAATCCACAGTATACTTATAAGCATTAGAGAAATGTAAAATAATACAGTAATTATACAGAATAATTAATATAATTGTGTATAATGTTTACCCACGCTAATAAAATGCATAGAAAATTATTTTTAATTTTAATGTAATGTGTATTGTAAATATGATACATATTAAAAGACTGATACACGAATGCAAGAAAATAATTTTTTTTACTGAAAGACAGCGTTAAAACATTTATTAAGAATAACGTTATATGAATTTATAATGAAAATAATGTTGCTATCGGATAAAATTTAAACAATTCATGTACTTATTTTTTTAAAAAATTGACCCTTTAATTTTACCAAGTACTCTTTTTTATGATTGATGATCTTCTGTAATTTCTCTGTAAACATTTTTGGCGTATATCAAATAATTTTTCAATCTTTATAAACACGGCAAGTCCATAAATGAGAGAGCCATTTCATGGTAGCACCATCTAGTGGTGACCTCGCTACCAACTTTGGACATTTGGATTAATTTTTAATTCAAGCTCTCATCGGATGATAAATATTACCGTCATTTAATTTTGCCGAGAGTACTAGAGCCAAATTTATACTCAAGGGATCTTTTACATGCCACATAATCATGTGACATGCGTGCTTACAATTTTTGACTCCAAACTGGTTTCGAACCCGCAAACTTGGACTTACAAAGTGGGCCCGTTACATATTAAATATATATATATATATATATATATATATATATATATATATATATATATATATATATATATATATATATATATATATATATATAAATATATATATATATATAAGAAACAGACAACAAATGCGTCTTATATATATATATATATATATATAAGACGGCATTTGTTGTCTGTTTCTATAACTCAAGATCCAGACAACCAAATAACGAGAAATTTGATACACGTATACAAAATTACATGGGGAAGGTTTTTAAACATGTTTCGCGTTCGTAATTTTCTAAATTTTTAAAATTTAATTTCAAGTGATTTTCAGTGTTATGATGTCATATGATGTCACGTTTCTCACTAAGTGGAAAATTTATACTTACACGCAGTTTTTCAAGATTATTACATATTTTTTTACTATAGCTATATTTATCAGTTGGAATATTTATTCAACTTTCTATTCTATGATATTTAATGGGATTTTTCGAATAAATCATTTTTTAAGGATTATTCTTTTTAACAGCTAAAATTTTGTTTTGTTGTTTTGGCAACATTTAGGTATTATCGCGGGATGTTTATGCGTGTGATTTTGCTTACAAATTACAACTTATTTATTTATTTATTTAGAATGCGAAGATTATAATTTTGACAAACTAAAACTTCTCATTGATAAGGGTTATATTGCAGTACGGTTCAAGTGTAATATAGGGGTGGGGGGCACTTTGGATTTGGCGATTTTTCTTCGGATTTTTCCATTTTTATATAAATGTCATGGTGAGATATCGAATTCATTCTAAAATAAATAATACCGAAAAAAGTACCTTGGCGGCCACTTTTAGTCACCAAAATAAAGGACTGCGCCAAGTAGCCCCCCTATACTACACTTGATCCAATAATATGGTTCTTTGCAATTTCATGTGTTTTTTTTATAACCTTTAAGGCAGTGTTTCTCAGACTGTGGGGCGCGCCCCCCTGGGGGGCGCGATAATCCTACGAGGGGGGCGCGAGCATATCGAAAATAAAATATTTAAAAATAATTAATAAAGTATTTAAAAATAATTAATAAAATATTTAAAAATAATTAATGTACTGGAATGAATTGAAACAAAATATAATCAGAGATAATAAAAAATGCACTTTTACTCTGATATAATTTATAGGCTCGCACGCGCGATATTATTAAGTCAACAAAAATAAAAAACTTCTTATACCTAATTAGCTATCTTTGATCCTATAACCAAATAAAAAAAAACTTTTATTTGATTTGCTGTAATCGCATGATGAGAAATTTTTTTACTACGCTTTCTGTTTAAACCT